>JAXDDX010000054.1:2425000-2965161 GCA_034670405.1 Hoplostethus atlanticus | reverse complement strand
CCCCCCTTGCCAGGGATGACTGCGGACCTCTGGTTCCACGTTTTCCGCTCCCGGGATCCTCTGGACATCGCTTGACGGTCCGCAGTTTCTCCCAGGTGGGAAGGCCTTCTGCAGCTCTGGGGCCACCGTCAGCCTCTCTTCCGGCTACCACCCCCAATCCAATGGGCAGACGGAGCGGGCGAACCAGGATCTGGAGTCCGCCCTCCGCTGCATCACCGCTCGTCATCCCACCTCCTGGAGCTCTCACCTGCCATGGGTGGAGTATGCCCATAACTCCCTCACCAGCGCCGCCACAGGTATGTCCCCCTTTCTGACCTCATTGGGCTACCAACCTCCTCTCTTTCCAGCTCAGCAGGAGGAAGTGGCGGTGCCGTCCGTGCAGGTCCACCTCCGACGCTGCCGCCGGATTTGGAAGGAAGCTCGGGCGGCCCTCCTCCGTTCTACAGCCAAGAACCAGTGCCGGCTCTTCAACCACTCGTCGCCAGAATGTTCCGCCTATTTCGTGGTATTCGCATTCTCGGCCGCTCAAGATTCCAATCTGAGTTTATTCCCCTGTGTGCCTTCGGCTATTCTAACCCGAACTCTCTTGTCTTCCAAGATTCCCCGTGTGTTCGACCCCTTGTGTCTCCTCGCCGTATCCACCAGCCTGCCTGCCTCCCCCGCTCCAGCCACACCTGCTTGCCCCAGCTTCAACCCGCGTCCCTCGCTCCTGCCTTACCTGCTCGTCTCATCTCCGTCCAGCCCAGTCCCTGCACCCCCCATCTTCCTACACCTGCTTCCTCATTAAACCTCCTTTTTCCCTACTCCGTCGTCCTGGTCGTCCGTCGTCCGGAGAGCTATCTTCGGCCCTATGAGGCTTCTTGCCCTGGCTTGCCTGGGCAGGGTGCTGCTGCGAGCAGAAAGGGTGGCGGTTCAGTCATTCTGGAGGTGACCTGACGGCAGGGCATCAAAGGCTGGCCAGGACCAGTGACCACGCTGGTCCTGAATGCAGCCGAGCCCCCGCTCTGCTCCTCCAGCTGGAGAGCAATATCAGACACCGCAGAGCCCAACAGGCCAGACACAGCAACAGGTGCGCCAAGAAGCCCGCTCCTCTCCCCCTCCCCCACCTGAGCGAGGCCAAACCAAACCCCATAACACGACCAGCAACCTGCGCCAGGCAATGGACCATGTGCCGACCTCGAGGTCTTCCAGCAGCACAGCCCGGTGGGCTGGCAACACTGCTCAGCATGGCGGCCGACTGGCCTGCCATCCTGTAGGACCTATAGAAACGGAGAGGAACGGCAAGTCTGAAAGCCTCCGCAGGCAGTTGTGGTCCCTGTGAGGGGAAGCCAGAGGACAGGTGGTTGGCCAGGGATTCTTCCAATGGAGGCATGGACAAGTAACCAAGATCAGGTGTCGATGGTGGACCCTGCACCAAAACCATGGATAGGGGAGGGGATAGACTGGAGTTTTCCCAAGACAGTGACCTTGTGCTTGACATCTGGGCAGACGGGAAGCTGCCTGACATGCGGCTGGATCGGTTCAAATGCAGAGCATGGTAAATAGGTCCTGAACAGCATGGAGGTGGGAGGGGGTGGCGGGTCTGGTCATGATCGGTGCAGGGCAACAGCCCTGGTCTTCCACTGGGGCTGATAAAAGCATCATCCTCCTTCTCCAACTTGTCCTCAGTGCTCCAGGTCTCCCCATCACTCTGCTCCTCATACTCTGCTCCTCAAATTACACTGCTCCTGTACACTGAGAGCAGTGTACAATCAGGCCACTCATCTGCTACCCGACCAGAGGAAGGGAGAGTTGGCAAGTACTGGGGCTGACCATGCGCTAGTAGGCTCTGGAGGAGCTGTACTGCACAGTTCGGGTCAGAAGACATCAAAGAGCCCCACGCAATGGAGGAGTGTAGTGAGAAGAAGGGCAGAACAACCAAAGCAGAAAATGGGTTGAAAATGCCCTTCAGCATGTTCCAGCCCGAGGCACACAACAACGTTTTTCAGTGGTGCTGTCTGGAGACAGCTTATAGCATAATAATAATAATAAGAACTCAAGTTCGAAATGAAGTAAAACCCTGTGTTGGCAGAGTCAGGAGGCTCTGCAGGGTGGAGTTCATGTAGCACGTCTGCCCCAGGTTGGGGAGCCTTAGAAACAAACAACACAAGAAGTCAGAGGACAAAACAATATTTTATCTTCAGCAATGGAGCTCATTTCCATCACTCTGGCTTTACTGCATGGGTTAATGTCTTTATACATGTTTGTATCTTTTGTATATATGTGCATGCATATGAACATTCATTCAGTGTGTATTCAGTGTGTGTATCCAGTGCTTACCCGAGGCAGACGAGCTGTTGCTGTATAAGGCTCTGGGTGGCTGGGGTGAGGTGCCTGGTGAGGCGTCCATGAGACTGGACTCCCGGCACCTTGACGCTGGCCCAGTCTATGAAGGGCACAGCCAGTCCACCCCCAGTACGATGCCCATGAGCCTTACTGCCACTACAGAGATGAACACACACACACACAGTCAATACACATGACAGACAAGAGGGTCTCCAGGCTCAGAGAGTAATTCACAATCCATATAACTAACTAACTAACTAACTAACTAACTATCGATAACAATGCAGAGTTGAGGCCCAGTTAGAATGAGAACTAGCAGGAAGAATATATCAAAATAAGTGTGATTCACTTCTTTAAGTTACTCTTGTTAGTATTATAGAGTTGAGGTTATAGTTAGAATATATGAGGTGAGTTAACTGACCTGTCCAAGGAGAACCAGAGATTCACAGCCTTTGTCAAGGCTGCTTGTCCCACCTCTGTATTGTAGGGCTCCACTAAGAGGACAGAGGAGGAGATGTCAGCCACCTTGTTGGCACTGGGCTGGTCCACCTTGGTAGAGGTGGACTCCTCCTCCTCCTCATCAGGGGTACTGCTGCTGGTGGTTTTTTCCACTGTGACCAAGCTTTTGGACTCAACCACCTCATCCCTCTGTGTAGGGGTGGTGGGCCTTTCTTGCTTGGCCTCAGCAACAGCTGGCCCCATCATAGTTGGGCCTTGTCAGAGGTGTTGGTTGCTCAGAGGTAGCTGGAGGGCTAGCTACCTCTGGTTTCTCCGCAGGACTGGCCTCCTGGATGGGACTGGAGATTCTGGCAGGGTTGTCCTGGTCCGTCTCCATCCCAGCCTTTGCAGGGCTGCCAGTTGTAAGGAGGAACAGATTGTCATTCTATTGCCCATATATACAGAAAACCAAAAGATTGATACAAACTAAATGGCCCTTATTTGTATTAAGGAACTGTACTAGTGATCATACCTCATATGTCCAGTGGAGGTAATAGAGAGACTCAAAGTAGTCATATATTCTTAACAGAGAACAGTGTTGTAGTCGAGACCACCTAAGGTGAGACTGAATCAACACCGACACCAGAACAACGTTCGCCCAATTCAAGTGACAGTGAAATTATGATCGAGTATGATGACCTGTATGCAAGAGTATTGATGTAAATAAACTGAAGGCTGCACTACGATATGTAGTGGTTATGATGAAGGAATATTTATTTGAATGCAAATCCTGATTTTGATCAGGGATTATAGACAAATGATCAATACTCATTTACTTTCTTTGTTCCTGACAGATAATGAAAACAACTTAGGAGGAGAAGAAATAGACTTTAAAGGAATCTCATTACCTCCGTTGTGGGCCAGAACACTGAGGGCTTCCCTCTTCTGCCTCATCTTCCACAAGTTTTGTTTTTCTGTTGGGAGTAAAGAAACAACATGGTTAAACAGTCCAGAGACAGCAGCAACATAGTGGTACAGCTGTACAGAAAAAAAGCTGTATGGCTCTAACATTCACATCTATTGACTCACATACAAAATCTAATTACTACTGTAACAATTTGGTCAGCGTTTAGCACTCTCAACACTTAGCTCTGTGAAACGTACCTTGCGGCAGCTGAAAGGCCACAAACCATCCCCACTCTCTGGGCTAGTCTCTCTGGGGGAAGCCCATCCTCCTTTGGGCGACGGGGCAGGATGCTGCATCCTCTCAAGCTGGGTTCTGGTGCTTCTGTTGGGAGTCGACCTGATCCAGTCACTGGGTCACTGGACGTGCTGGTAGTCCATCCAAGCCTTCATCTAGTGACCGTGGCCTCTCCTACCGGCTACACGATGGTTCAACACTTCAACAGATCCAGATCTACGGCTGAGAATACAGACAACACATGAGTACAGTGTTAGTGTATTTAATCAACAATCCAAGAAGATCCCAGTCCTTCTGAACTTGAATCAATCTGAACAAATCATGTCTACTGTGACAGTGCAGTCCTCTTACCTGTTTTGCGTAGAACAGGATGCAAGCAGTGTGCTGCCGCAGGCGACAGACAGACGCGCCGGTCATCTCGCTCACCTGTTCATCATTATAACAGAGCCAGCGGTCTGTCTGCTGGCCTGACTCCCCCTCTGGGTAAGCCCCGTCACTGATGTAATGGCCTGAGAGGAGAGGACACACTGTTACATGGGACATCTAAAGAGACTGGGGATGCTATGTCGACTACTCACCGACTAACTCATAGTATCCCATAGTGTGTGTGTGTGTGTGTGTTTTGTCAAAGGCCTGGATGAAGTGTATTGAGACTCATCCGTGTATATATCTATTATATGCCTGAGCACATGATGGTGGACTAGAGCAAGTCACATTCTGGCCCTGAGAAACCACCCAGACTCAACACATACGGCTACCATACACTCCAGTGGCTGCTGATCTTACCTGAGTCGACTGTGGCGCCTACATGGCTCAGTACACTGACCAGAGTGTACCGACACATGGCCTGAGAAAGAACACCATTACTAACAGTTAGCTACACACAGACAGAATAGCAACACACAGTGAACACAATCCATTTACTGTTGACATTTTTGTTTGCTCTCAGGTCAATTTATACATTATATTATCAGTTCAGCTGTACATGACCGCCTGTAGCCTATTATTTGTTCTTTATAGTTCTTTTCTGTCTCTTACTCCCTGGAGACTTATCCATCCATCTCCATCCTCATCAGGTTGTACCTAATTGTCTCTAGTTTTGTGTATAACAAATAAAGCTATTAGGAGCCTCTTTTCATTTATTTTCATCTTTACCTGTTTGAGATCTTGACGGCCAGCAGCACCCTGTAAATGTCCAGAGGCCACCGACAGCTCTCTGGACAGAAGGACTGGGTCCTGCACCTTTTCCAGGCTCCAGGATGGGGTAAACCTGAAGCGTTTTAGGTGGAGCACCAGTACACTGTCGACAGAAAAAAAGAGGGATGAAGGGGAAAATATGGAGAGGAAAAGATAAGAGGATCAGTTGATAGGGAGGAAGACAGAGGAGAGACATTGAGTGGAAAGGGAAAAGGAGAGAGGGACAGACAAGATGGTGAGACAAAATAATTAGTCTACCAACTGCTTAAGAAATAGTCAGTAACTCAGTGATTCCCTATTTTAGACCACAAACCCCTATTGGATGAAGGGTTTCAAGTACATTATTGATGAGCCAACATAGCATCCCTAGTCTCTTAGATGTCCCATTTCTGATGCCTCAAAGAAAGCTCAATTATATTATTCCTTATTTTGCTGGGAGCCCTGAACCCCCCACAAGGAGCCCTAGGAACAGTTTGGGAATCACTGGGTCACGTCATTTGTGACTGATGTGACATCACTCACCTAGGCAGGGTGGAGAAGGACCAGTGCTGGCCAGATCTCTCAGCACCACACTGGCAGCGGTACTCCAACTGGGTCTCCTGCAGCACAGCACAGGAGCAAGGCAGCATGTTTTAGTTTGTTGATTTATATGGATAGCAGCAAATCAAAACCATTCTGAGACTGACATACACCCATACACAAACACAACCCCTTTGGAGTTAGAGTAGCATTGGTGGAGGGTGAGCAGGTAGTGTTTGTTACATGGGGCATCATAATCTGAGTGAAGAAGCAGAGGTGCCACTAACCATCAGGTATTGCTCCAGAGACTGGGCCACTGTTCCTCCAGGCACCAGGTCCAGGGACAGGTTGGTGAAGTCCTCCTGTCTCAAGGACTGCATACCACATCTACACAGTAAAGGGACAATACACGTTAAAATACAGCCACAGACTTCATGACAAGGCCTCCTGCTTGAGGGACTTAGTCCCACAACTGGACATGAGCATCACATGACAATCTTATGACGGTCTAAGCATGTTATGTTGTCAAGACACAGCTTACTACAACTTACTATATCTGAACTGTAGGGGAATCATATCCAGAGACTTGCTGATATTTAGATTACAGTGACAATAAATGCAAACAATTGAAGTTGAAAATGTTATCAGGTCTGTATTGTAGTGTTGAGGGGTGTCCTGCATTTCAACGATGTCTCTGTGGAGTCTTAATTGAACCCAGATAGACTGAAACTACAAAATAAGACACTGGAGACCTGAAGTCAGGACTACAAAAATGGTCACCTATGGGAATTTTTACACCCTCCCATGACATCCCAGTAGGTATAAACATGTCTGTGATGTGCTTTGCTGTACAGTCTTACCCCTTGCAGGTCCTGGTGCTCTGCATTTGAAAGGCCAGGTGAGCCTGAACAGGGCAGGTGTAGCTGCAACCCATGTTGGCCGCTATTCCCTGCAGCACTGGGGACAGAGACCTCAGCTGCTCCAGCACACAGCTGAGGAACTCATGGGCATCCTGACACACACACACAGAAATTATGAGCAGATGGTGATATAAAAAATACAATAAACCAATTTCTTAAGATCTGTGTTCTATCTGTTGAAGATGCAATGGTTCCCCACTTTTTGCCCGTTGTCCCTAAACTCAGAGGCATGGGCAGAGACCGTCCTCTTGAGGGACCTAAGGACGTCCCGTTTGTGGCCCACGTCGTTGGAGGAGCGAGACGCTCCAACGTCCATAAGTCCTCTGGAGAGAGCAAAGGAAAAGAGGAAGGGAAACAATAGTGATATTAGTAAATCTGCAACTCTGGAGTAAGAATGATGGTGTGCATCAATGCAGTAGGGAAGTTGTGTTTCTGTTGGGGGGGCATGTACCTGATCAGCTGAGCTGCAGGGACCAAACTCCAAACCCTGTGTTGTCTCTTGAACTCCTGAACAAAGCTGTTCAGAGTCAGGAGGCTCTGCAGGGTGGAGTTCATGTAGCACGTCTGCCCCAGGTTGGGGAGCCTTAGAAACAAACAACACAAGAAGTCAGAGGAGCTCATTTCCATCACTCTGGCTTTACTGCATGGGTTAATGTCTTTATACATGTTTGTATCTTTTGTATATATGTGCATGCATATGAACATTCATTCAGTGTGTATGTGAGTCCTTTCCAGTGCTTACCCGAGGCAGACGAGCTGTTGCTGTGTAAGGTTCTGGGTGGCTGGGGTGGGGTGCCTGGTGAGACGTCCATGAGACTGGACTCCCGACACCTTGACACTGGCCCAGTCTATGAAAGGCACAGCCAGTCCACCCCCAGTACGATGCCCATGAGCCTTACTGGCACTACAGAGATGAACACACACACACAGTCAATATACATGACAGACAAGAGGGTCTCCAGGCTCAGAGAGTAGTTCACAATCCATATAACTAACTAACTAACTAACAAAATAAGTGTGATTCACTTCTTTAAGTTACTCTTGTTAGTATTATATGAGGTGAGTTAACTGACTAGTGATCATACCTCATATATCCAGTGGAGGTAATAGAGAGACTCAAAGTAGTCATATATTCTTAACAATAATAAAAAAATAAAATAAAAATATAATAAAAGAGAAAAACAGAACTGTGTCAAACAGTTCCTAGGTGTCAAACTTAGGAACAGAGGAAATAGACTTTAAAAGAATCTCATTACCTCAGTTGTGGGCTTCCCTCTTCTGCCTCATCTGCCACAACTGGTGCACACTGCACCTTGGTTTTCTGTTGGGAGCAAAGAAATAACATGGTTAGATATAACAGAGACAGCAGCAACATACTGATACAGCTGTACAAAAAAGCTGTATGGCACTAACATTCACATCTTTTGGACTCACATACAAAATCTACTAATTACTACTGTAACAATTTGTTCAACGTTTAGCACTCTCAACATTTAGCTCTGTGAAACGTACCTTGCACCAAGTGAAAGGCCACCTACGCCACCAACGAGGCTTCTTGGCCTTTTGCTTGTTCCCATTCTCAGGTGGAGCTGAGTCTGGGATGGTGGGGGTGGCTGGAGTGTCTGGAACCCCATCTTCCTTCAAGATGTTGACACTGGTGATAAAGAGAAACACAGTTGGTTATTTTATTGTGTTTTTAATTACTTTATCCTGGTGTAGATTTTCAGGGAACAGAATCATTTTAACTCAGATTTAATTTATAAGAGCATTTTTGTCTTTCAAATTACGTAGCATAAAAGAAGGTGTGTTAGAAAGATTGTGTGTATGGGGGGGGTTATTAAGTTTGGTCAGAGATTATGGGGGGTTAATGGAATGACTAATCAATAATAAATCACTATCTAGTCCTGTGTGACTGGGTAAATAGAGCATTGCACCAACACTACCAGGATATGGTTTTTGATTCCCACTAGGGCTTTCCATATTGAAATTGTAGGCACTTTCTAAGGCACTTTGTGTAAAATTATCCACCCAATGTGATAAACTAATAAATGAAAAGACCGTAGAAAGCGAATAGAGTCATGAGGAATTTCCTTACCTCCTCTGTGGGCTGATGGGCACAGCTCCATCAGGGTGCACTCTGTTCTTCTGTGTGGAAGAAAGAAAAAAAACACATATAAGTAAATTTGTCAGAGATAGAAGCTGCCTTCACAGCTGAGATATTAAAGATAGTAGCTACAAAACACCTACAGATGCAAATCTGTACAATGCAAACATTATCAATTAAGGATATCACATTACCAGTATAGAAACTACTGAAAATCCTACATACCTTATGGCGATGGCAAGGCCAGCAAAACATCCTGGCAATGTGCATGTTTTTGTAAATGTGATATGATGTGTGATGTGTAAAAAGTTGTAAAAAGGTGTAAGAGGAATAAAGTTATCTGTAGTCATCAGTCTCGTCTTCACTTGAACCATCAGCAACTGAGTGATAGTAGGCGTAGGCCATGCCAGCTGTAGAATGTGACCCATTATGAGGTCATATAAGGTCACAATTCACCATTTTCAGTGTAATATATATATTAAGTGAAAACATCAACAACTGAGTGACAGTAGACCATGCCAGCTGTAGAATGTGACCCATTATGATGTCATATAAGGTCACTGCTGCCAATCCAACAGCATAGTTGACCATTTTGACTGTAAAAAATATACTATATATAAATGTATATCATGTTGTTTTATTTACTTGATTAATAATGATTCAGGTACAGAAACTGGCAATGTTAACTTACAATATCAGTTCTTGCTGCAATGCCCCTAGTCTAGGTATAGCTGTCCATTAAGCATTAAATCAGCTAAATTTAGCAAAGTATTTAAATCTCAGCTTAAAACTTATTTTTGTCAGTTATTCTTTGTTTTTTCCTCTTTGCAAATCAGTTTATTATATAATTTTATCTTAAACTGCTACTTTGTATTGCTTTTTATATTTTATAATATATTTTATATTATATTAGAAGACAATCTAATCAAATATATGTCATATAAGCCTCATAAACTTTTCACCTGTGCAATTCGGTGGCCACAGCAATTCACACACATTTTGAAAGCCAAGATTACCTTTCAGTGGAAGCCCCAAAAGGGCCAGCACGGCGTCTTCTATCTGGTTTTGGTGGCTCTTATTCTCTCTTATTTTGTCTTCATCCTTGTGGATCCAGTGACATGTCAGCATGTAAAAACACCTGCTCACCACTGATATGCCCAATATGACATTGGTACTAACATCAAAATCCAATACATATGGCACTCACTGTGCATTGAGCCTCTTTTCAACCTTACCTACTGACACTACTGAGAGTGAATAAAATAAAAATCACAAAGTAACGGTCTTGATTTGGAAAGGATTTATTTGTTTTCATTACCTACTTCCCCAGAGAGCAAGCCAGAGGCATAGATCAAACCATCTCCACTTCATGACAACTGACTTCCAGGTAGATAATTAGGCTGTCACTGAATGCAAAACGTATGACGACCAACACAGGGACAGAAAAAAGGCCAAGATTTATCATGTCAAAAAGATTATTTTAATACACGTGCCTAAAATAGTAAAGTGAAGCACAATGGCAAAAATGTTTCAATTTACATCATCGTCAGTGTCTAACAGGAAAATGGACACTCAGGTCATATATATAGATGGAGGCTAATGACAACGGGGCACGTGTGTGCCTTGGCACAACCAAAGATGTGGTGTCCATTTTAGGACATCCTCCTCTTTCTCTATCCTGCACCTTCATCTCCATCCTCCCTCTCAATCCTCCATCACAAGTAGAAGAAACTATTTTTCTACTAATATTGTAGTGGACCGTCATTTGACTGGCTGTAATCTGTGGGTTGCACTGCAAAATTTACGTCAGCTGCCTTTGAACTGGGTCCAGCCACTGGCCTACTGTTGGCTGAATGTGCTTTGGGTGGTGGACCATTAGTGATACACATGGAAAACTGCTGAGCATGAAAAACCTACAGTGTTGCAGCTCTTGATACACCCAATCTGATGTGCGCCTACTACCACAACCTGTTCAAACACATGTAAGGTCATGGAAACGTTGTAATTGTCATGTTCATATTATATGATAGACAGTGTTAACTCAACTTTACTCAGTACAAATGTTACAGTAATACATGTTTTCCCCCTGTATTATCCAAAACCTATATTCCACCCCTGCCTTATATTTGTCAAGTCACTTACAAGAAACATGAGAACTATATGAGTTTTCTTTATTCAAGTTGCGAACCATACATGCAGAACATTCATTTTCATCTCCTCCACATTTATCAGTTACTTTTTGTTATGTCCACCCTTCCAGGACAAGAGGCTGTTTGCCTTAAATGATTAAAGGCAGTTTGAATGATTGAATGATGATGATTGACAAATGATAGATGTTGATACAGATGAAGCATACTGTAGCTTTATCAGATCACCATAGTCTCAATGAAATCATCTCTGGAGCTATTAAACCACTTTGCTCGTTTTCTTGTTTTCAAATCACCAGCATTTCATCACATCTATTTTACCATCTATGTTTTGTTTCTTCCATTCCTGATACGTTTTAGCTTCACAGCCGTGCCGCCTCTGTGGCCTGAGGGTCGATGTTTTCTACTATCGACATGCTGCCCTGAAATGGAAACATCTCAAATCTACTATTCTCGCCTTTTTGGGGTGCGTTGCGCATGCGTAGTTCCCAGTCGCCATCAAATACGCCGATGTGGCCACTGTAACATTTTATGTTTAGTTTTTCGACAGAACAGTTGCAATGTTTGTTTTTCTATTAGCTTTCTTTTGGGTCTCCAGTTTCGTTATCGCAGACGAGGACGCGAGATTACCAAATAAATGTGAAGGTAGGAAAGTCTGTTCAATTCTGGGTTGTTAGTAACGTTAACCAGGTATTGTTTGACACTACCGTCGTTTAGCCAACTTTAGCTAACGTTACACACTGTAATATATCCGTTATGCAGCACAGTAATGACTGTCAGGGTCTCTGTCGCCACATACAGCTTTCATTTCTAAAATTTAAGCCAAGTAGCCCTTAAATTCAGCAGTGACAGGATCTTTCTCAAGGGTGCCAATACTTGTGGAAGGACTAGACAAAATGATGAGAAATACTGTTCAGCTGTTTGCCAAAAAAAAGCTTAGCAACATTGATGTTGTATACAAATCAGGTCACATAAGTTAGTTAGTCTAGTTAGCTGACTAACTAACTGACATACTGTGGCAAACCAACATTATTACCTTTTGATTAGTGTTGGCTGGTTGCTGGTTACTATCTTAACCGTACCTCTCTCACTACCACTGACTTACTGTCACTTACTGTCCTGCTTCTGACATTACCTCCTCCTCGCCCTATGAAGAGTTTCCTCATGTCCAATCTGCAAAAGAAAATAATGTTTTGGTGACTGAAGCTTGTGGCAAATTGATCAGAGGGAGTCAAAATCAATGAAAATCAGCATATTTTCTAAGTCATGTGCAGCCTTATAATTAAAACAGTTCACAAACACAAAACCAACATCACTGACCAGCATCTGAAAACTGAACCAAGCGTTTGCCAGACAGCAATACTGGTGCGCATAGGGACTAAGCTCAGTCATACAGTTATATTGATTATCACCACCAACTGGGCCACACTTACTCCTGACATGTTATGCAAAAATGTATTAACTTTCCATGATCGTTTCACTGGGGAACAGCAAAATATTACCAAGGTTCATGTCCCAGTAAATGTAATGTTCATCTCTCTCTCTCTCTCTCTCTCTCTCTCTCTCTCTCTCTCTCTCTCTCTCTCTCTCTCTCTCTCTCTCTCTCTCTCTCTCTCTCTCTCTCTCTCTCGTGTCTGTATTCCCCCCCTGTGCACCAGTGTGTAAGTTCCTGTCAGTGGAGTTGCAGGCAGCGCTAGAGAAGACCGGCCGCTCTAAAGAGGTCTTGGAGCTGGGGGAAGTGCTGGATACTGGCAAGCGCAGACGCAAGATAAATTACAACACCTCGTAAGTTTCCTCTGTCTGGGTAACAGGACTGCTGTTAACTTCAGGCTGTTTAGTGGAGTAGAATTGCACATTGGCCAACAGTAGAAAAAGGCTGAACCTGACCGTTTCCAATTGATTAAGATTTCCTCCTAACCACATCACCATCTAAACAGCAAAATCAAGATTAGGTAGGCCTAATGTTCATACTATAACCCCTTTTGAGTGGTGATTGTTCGGGAGACCAAAAATCGAATGGACTTGTTAGTTTATCCTTCGGTTCTGGTTTCAGGGAAACCCGACTGGCCGAGGCGGTAGACAACATATGTGAGCGCATCCTGCAGTATAGTGTCCATGCGGAGAGGCCCGGCAGCCTCCGCTACGCCAAGGTAAAATGAAGATGTGCACTGCCATAAGCCTCGGAGTAAAACACCCATTTAGCACCGCCACAAACTGAACAGGGATTAGAAGGGTTGAAAAGTTGGCAGCCTCTCTCTGTGTGTGTTGCAGGGTGCCAGTCAGACCATGACCACTCTGAAGAACCTGGTCAACAAAGGAGTTAAGGTGGAGCTGGGCTTGCCGTTTGAGCTGTGGGACGAGCCCTCGGTAGAGGTGTCGGACATGAAGAAACAGGTGTGTGTGTGTGTTCACGTGCCTGCACTTGACAGCATACACATGCATACGTTTGTGTTTTATTTCAAAAGTTTCAGTGTATAGTCTAGATATCACATTTTTGAAAGTGTGTGTGTTCAGTGTGAGACGATGCTGGAGCAGTATGAGGACGTGGTGGAGGACTGGTACTTCCATCATCAGGACCAGAGGCTGGAGAGCTTCCTCTGTCAGAGCGAGGTCCTCAAGTCATCAGAGCAAGGTAGGAGACACATGATGCAGACATTTGTATTCACAGTTTGCGCCAGCCAGTCTTTGCCAACACATGCACCGTGACACTCAAGTAATAGGCTCAAGTATAGATCCTGTTGTTGCTCCTCTCTTTCCTCGCAGAATGTCTACAGGAGGTGTGGAAAGGGGACATGGGGATCAAAGGAGGAGCCGAGGAGGCAACGAGTGAGAGTGCTGAAGAAGGAAAGACACATGATGCCGGGGAGCTATGAGGAAAACATTTTCACAACAGAAGACCTCTATTTTAGCTTTTGGCTGGGTTCATCAAGTGATATAAAAAGTTGAAATGATCTATTGTGATATATTTTCAACTACATTATTGGAGCCACAGCACATACATTAAGGAGAGATTACATTAAGAACACTATTTTAACTTTTGGCTGGGTAGTTGGCAAACCTTTTCAACACAATCCCTGCAGTCAAATCATGGGAAAGACTTTTAGGATTACATTGAGAGCTATAAATGAAATGATGCTTTATAGAATTTGACTCTAACCTTCCCCCAGTAATGTGTGTGATGATGTCAGCCTTTTATAAACGATTGCATCTTTTATGCACTCCTGACTTCATACGACAGCTTTGACATTTGATGCCTACCATTGATATGTAGATCATTGAATATAGCTGTAAAAACCAGATGGGTAATAATATGGAGTGTGAGGAAAAATTATTTACCTTTTTTTAAGTTTTTGTTTTTTGTGAACGCTGTTACTTCTGTAGATGACGACATTTTTATGGTACATATCAATATTTTCTCCTGAAGCCGCAATCCTGAAATGCAATATGTACAGTTTTTCATCTTGAATCATCTTGAATAAATGCTTTTGTATAACACTGCTGCTTATTTTACCTTCTTCTACATGTTTGACAGAAAAAAAAATGCCTTTCAAGAGTTTTACAGTCATGGGGTTTTGTCATTAATCAAAGATGATTAGTCTCAGGTGTGTTCCACTGGCCAGAAACTCCATTGCTCATCTGGTGATTTGACACCTTTGTCTTAAAAGCTGGCAGCCAAGTCAAGGAACCTTTGGCGAAAGGTAGAAGGTGCCAGAGGAGTAATATTTAATGCAACACCGTAATGGCTCACATTCCTGTACACTTTGCATTCCCTCTGTGTGTACTGTGTAGGTTAGTGACTATTGAATGCTACAGTTACCAATCCAAACCTCTTTTTATGTCTTTCTCTGACTTGGCTGCTCTTGAAGCTAGCTCACGGGACCAGGCAAACAAACCAAACTCTCATCCAACAAATGACATTGAGGAACCTGTTGGAAGAGCCACCGGTCCAGGAGAGCATAAGGTCAAGGCAGTTGTGGTGAAATGCCAGGAGGATAGGGTTGAGGTTGTGGTGAAAAGCTTATCCCTTTGGCCACAGAGTTCATGTTGAGCCCACACGCTGGAGGCTTGGGTCCATCGCTGATTCACAAGATCACTGCAAGGCCACGATATCAGGAGATGGGGAGTTCACCATCAGAGCCCTGCTGAGTGAGTGTGGAGCCAAACTAATGGTTAGTGAGCCTCTTGATGGTCAGTGTGTAATGTCCAACTGTAAAGCAATCAAGGGTAGATGCTGTATATCAGACAGAAGCAATGCTCAAGTAGATGAAAAAAATAGCTAAATGCTACCACCTAGTGTTTTATTTTGATAATGCCTTCTCCTCGACTAGGTTACAGAGAACGCTGTGGTGTACAACAACCTGCTCCTGTACACTCCTCCACCTTCACCCGGTGGTGTCTTTCAAGCGGAGGGAGTTGCCATTCCAGTGCAGTGTGAATATAGAAGGTGCAATTGTGATGATATGTAATGTTTTATATGCTGCTCTGTTGACTGCATCACTGTTTCAGCTGATGCAGCATATTGTTAGAATATACAGTAAAAGCCTTACATACTCTGGTAGTGATTTATCTATATGATTTATGTTTTCTTCAATTAGACCAGTTTTATTTCATATGCCACAGGTACATGCTATTTTTTTTTAAATATCTTTTTGCATAGTTGCAGTAACGGAGTGCTTCCTCGAGTGATTGCCAGGTTGAAGTCTCTTTCTTACCCTCCAGGAGGTACAGCGTGAGTAGCGGGGCCTTGAGGCCTACCTGGACTCCCCTGATCTCAACTCAGTCAACTCGTCTCGACTTAGACTTCCACCTCAGGCTCATGACAAGTGGGTTGGTTTGAGTTTTGGTATGGTAGGGTCTCTCCAATCTAAAATATATATATATATATATATATCCACCATCTGGAAAAAGTGATCTTACAAAATGATTGATAGCCCAAAAATGGCACAAATGATGGTAGTTCTTAAAGGACCATTGGTAATGAGGTAAAATACCTTGTGCACCTTAAAGCAATTTTGATTTAAGTCACTGATTGACAAAATTATAATAATAATATGAATAATGAATTCAGGAATTGACTGTCTCCCAAATGGATAGATGGTGTTTTAGAGACATCATCTTGTTGCTGTGTCTTATGTTTTCTCAGATGACTGGAGCGATGAGAGACAATCATCTCTTTACTTCCTGGGTGAAATGGTCCACATTGAGGCCTCACTAGATGTGGTCAACCATCTTCCTCTTTATCTGTATGTACACAGCTGTGCAGCTACTCTAACCCCTGATGTGCATTCTTACCCCAGATACCCCTTCATAGACCACCAGGGGTGAGTACAGTACCGTTTTTGTTTTTTCAATTTCCAAATTATTGTCTGACTCTTAGCGCTTCAAGCAGGCTTTTTTTTGGATTAAATTAAGGTGGCAGTGTAAACATAATCCCTCCAATCAGTTTTGCAACAACCAGAAGACCTGGGTCCAAGTCCGCATGTCTGCAGGAAGCCACCCTGCTGAAGTGTCCTTGAGCAATACATTTAGTAATAAGGATACTTTTTTTGTTTTTTCACCTCGCAGATGTTTTACAGACTCCCAGTTGACCTGGCTCCAAGTCTCGTTTCCTGCCCCGTGTCCAGGACAAGATCCTCCGGCTTCAACTCGAACCTTTCCTCTTTCACCAGGATCACAGACACACGGTCAGCACTGATTCCCAAGTTTTCTTTGTCTTCAATATCTATACAGTAGAGGTCTATTCTGTTGGTTAGTGAGCAGGATAGAGACCCGGCCTTTAATTATCAACATGATATGTACTGTGGTGTGATTCAGTATTCGCTCACCATGTGTCATATTATCTAGATCTATATAATGTGTTACCTGGAAGCGGTGCCCATTTCAAAGAGAAATCCTGTGAATAAGGCCTGTTCTTTCATCAATGGGAGGTCAGTTCAATACAAAATGTATCTTTTTTTTCTTCTTTTTTTTCCCCTCTTTGACCACACACTCAAGTTGAGCTCATAACCTATGTTTCATGTCATCCGTTAGCTCTCCTCTCTCTGCACTCCAATAAAGAGGAAATGTTCTAAAAATCTTCAAAAACAATGATGACATGTGAAGGCATAATGACAAAACACTTTTTTTTTTTCCTCCATGTATCAGATGGAGGTCAGTGGATGGTGATGACGATGCCTGTGAGAGTTGTGGCAGGGATGAAGACCGTGGTCACACCAGCAGTGCCAAGCCAGCTGCTTACCAGTCCAGCCACAAGAGGGTGCTGAGGAGCAAAACCGACTATATGAAAAATGGTATTTCATCTCATATATTGAATGCATTGATTACTGAATAGCCTGTGTGTATGAAGTACATTGATTATGACTCATGAGCCTCAGTTGGTCAACTGAGCATTGATCAGTTAAGTCAATTCAGATTTTCTCTCCTTCCACAGTTGCATAAGGAGTCCACCTTGGGCCCGTTTGTATTTCTCCCCTGGAAAACACACTGGGACCTCAAGTAACTGATTGGAAAAACAATTGAGTCTAATAAAGATGGTGTTTGAGTGTTTATGGTTATTTAACTGAAAAATTTTCACCTGTGAAATGTAAGATAGACTCAAAATATATTGTTATTTGCTCTGATTGGTTATTGATAGGCTGGTCCTATCAAGGAGTAAAATCTATCTGTTTAAGAAATCCTTTTCGGTCTATCACTTTTAAGAACATTTTGCAAGGCTGTAGGTTGATGTGTCATTCTAGCTTAAACTTGGTTAAAACCCTTTCTAGCTGTAGTTGTTTGAACACGTTACCAACATTGATTAATAACTATCTTATACTACCTGAAGAATATGATACTCTATTTGGACACAACTGTTCCAGTTGGACTGTGCCACATGTGTCAATTAACTGAAAGAAAACTGTATGACTGACCACAGCTTGACAAAGAACTGCGTATATTATGATTTACATTTAATGGTTTTGGATGAATGAGTGAGTAGCTGTGTGTCTTTTGCTGATCAACATTTTAGTTCTACAAATATTGCTGGGAGGCAGATCTGCTCTGGAGGCAGAAATGATCTCATTGGTCGAGTTAAACTTCAGTGGGCGGAGCCAAAGAACCACAGTTTTTCTGGCTAAGTGATGTTAGACTGAAGTGCAGTGAAAAAAGCCATGGGAGGAGGTAGCTAATATCATGAAGCCTAGCATTCTTGCTACTCACTGAAAATAACTAGTGAACTAGTTAGCTTAGCTGACATTCCAAATTCAAACTAGCCATACTACCCTATAGCTATCTAGGTAAGCTAGTTAGCTAGCCTGCTGACCTTCCAAGATCATGGATGTCATGTTCGGGAATGAATGGGGCCATTGAGGTTTATTTCTTCCTCCAGAGCAGCGCTGACTCCGAGAAATTTTTTGTATAACTAAAATTCCAACTAAAATTCTTTTCTGATGGACAAAGGCACTGTATTATACAAAAACCTCTTCAAATGATGTGATGGTTGGACCCATTGGCAGCGTTACAAAAGATAATATCTACCAGTGAGTAGCCACTTTGAAAAACATCCTTGTTCAGTCAAATGAAGGCTTGAGATGGATAATCATCATCCTTGCATGATAGTCATCTCAAACATTTGGAGCTTGAATGTTTTAAATCATCCAGAAGAAGTCTTATTTATAAAATGACATTTGTAACCTGAGGCCATACCCTACATTTTCCTCCTATTATACAGGCTGACCATACAGTGTCGATATTCTGGTAGCACTTTTGTCCCTGTGGAAGCTTCCATCCTTAATCTTCCACTGCCACTTCCTTCCAGCTCAAGGACTGCTGACTGTTGAACTTCAATTAGCCAGAGGTAAGCAATCACGCTGACCAACATTTTAGCTGTTATTGCTATACGTCCTGCTTTCTTTGAAATGTTATCATTTTCATTAGAGGAGGGATGATCTATTAAAAAACAAAAAAACAACCCAACTTAGTTGTCCAATCAAAGAACCCTAAAGCAGGAATTACTTTACACGTGAGAAGTATGGGTCTTACTAGGCTGAAGAGGACTACCCGGTTATAAAGGTCCTCCGGAGGCCTGTATATGTTGAGGTACACATCCGGAACAAGATGGATCCGACTCTGGTCCCTGACCCTACAGGAATGTTGGACCTCATCCCCCAACCCCAACCACCGGCCCCAACGGAGCCTAATTGTCCAAGGGTATGTAGCCAAACATTCTTATTTAAACGGATCAAATGAAGGTTACTGTGCATATCACTGACTCAATGTAAGTACGCTCAGGACAACTCGCGCATTCAGTTTAAACAATTTATTTTTGATCAGATGACATGGGCTCGCTGTGCACGCAGAATGAGCTGCCAATCAGGTAATTGCATTAATCCTAACCCTAACCCCCCCCAGATCTAAGCAGGTGACAGCTGGAGCTGTGGTGGACAAGCAAAGGCAGGACAATTTTTATAGCATGCGCGCACAGCCATGGATTGCACAGCAGCAGATTGCATTGAGTGAGCAATGGACTGTGTGAATACCAGCGTAGATTAAATAGTCCGCCCTGTTCGAGGAGATTGGTGGCGTGCAGTGAACTTCTTGCTGGGCGGACCAATGGACTGCAGCCTGCTCGAGTTTCCTGACTGATCTTGTGTACCTCATTAGTTTCATCTGGTATTTTGTGGATGAAGTTCACAGCCAAAAAATTTGACTCTTTGAATTGCTTACTGACGTGTCCACTGGTATTAAATGATGTATGCACATTGGATGGAGTTCAATTCCAAAATGTTACCTTATACCTCTATCTCGAGTTTGTCAGTCAGTATCTCTAAAAGAGAGGATCCCGTCTGTGAAACTCATCATTTTGACAACCCAAGTACCTACTAAATGAAAAAGTAACATTTGTTTTCATTTTTGAGCTCTCAGTTTGTAGGTTAAGATGATGGTTATCTCAATGAGGTACAAAACATAAGACATAAGAAAGTTGAGCATGATGTCACATGTTATCTATAAAGAATTGGTTGCTCGTAGCTCTCGTGGCATATAGGACTATCTTTAGCTATGTTGTGTTCATTCCCTCAGATGCCCGTACCAGAATGAAAAATGCCTGACCAGTTATATACCTCTCGGATTGACCTCTGGCCCTCCAAACCCCAACCACTACAAGCGCTTCGTCTTCTACATGTTCACCTTTGTGGTCAAAGTATCGTTACGGCATGAGAAGGAGAAGTTAAAAACACTTTGGACATTCACTATGATCTTTATATCTTTTGACGACTGACCCCCTGGATGTGCCCAGGTGAACTTGCAGGTCTGCAGGTCTTCATTCACTGTAGCGCAACAATCTGCTTCCCATCGCCATTCAGCATCTGTCAACACTCATGCCAGAGACAATGTGAGTGAAGCTTGAAAAACATTGCATTTATATTCATAACATCAAAATATTTTCCTCTTTTTGCCAACAGTGTTGTGCAGCCAAAGTGTACAGTCAAGGTCCAATTTATATGATGCAAATCAGACATTGTTTTTAAAAATCACCTGACATCATCTCGTCATGATGATCAGCAAGGACATATTTGATTACGTAGTGTAGAACTTTTCTCCAAGACAGACTTGTTCCATTTCACATATTTTCCAGGACGAGATATCAGGGCAATACCAAATCCTTCTAAGAAATTCGTCCCGGTCTCCAGTGGGGAGGTGATCTTTAGACAACCCTGGCTCAAAGTCTGAAAGAGAAGCTTGTTGCAAAACCCAGGTCCCTGGACAGCATGTCGATGGCCTCTTCGTCATTCCCTTGCATCCTCTCTCTGTCCCTCTTCTATACACATTGGAGAAGGTCAGAGGGGAGGGAACATGATCTCTTTGAAGATGTGCTTAGAAGATGAGGGGACGATCCCAGGAATTGAGGGGACGTGTGAGATACACCTCCAAGTGAACGATAGCTCTACTTACAACCTCTGATCTTGATATTCCCAAGTGCTCCGACTGACCACGCTAGTGTGGTGACGTGTGCAGTGCCGTATTGTCATTATTCTCCTTAATACTGGTTTCATTTCAGAAGATAGTGTTGAAGGACTACAAGAACACTCCGCTAAAGCTCAGCTCAACAGGGTTTCGGTATGATTGCTGTCATACAGTGTTTTCATATCCTTGTGGGCTCAGTGACTTTTTGTTTTTCCCTTCTAGTTCTTGGATCTGTCTGGGCCCAACTTATACCTGGGTGAATCAACGCTGTTTTTCTTTTCCTGTTTGCGGTTGGCACTGCCTGATGCTTCAGGACACCAGGAATGGAGAAGTAAAAATGTAGACTGTAGATGCAAATAAAACTACGTTCTACATCTGGTATCCTCCGGTTCAAGTCTGATCATTCGTCCAAGGTTACTTGACTTGCAGTGCCATATTGTAGCACTTTAGGTGTCAATATTTTCAAGCGTAGCTAATCCATCAAATGAGACGCCAGTGCATTGTGAAATATGCTCCGATTCTGTCATGATTGCTTGATGTTGACCTTTTTAATTGCAGCTCCATGGTATTTTGTTTATTATGGTTTGAATTTTTTAGCACAACTTGCTGCAGGGTGCAAAATTTGGCAGGGGATACCACCTATTAGGAGTATGGGCCTCCAAGTGTTGCATTATATTGTTTAACAGGTTTGCTATCATTCTCATGGATGGCTTCTGTTATCAGTATGGTACTTTTTGTTATTTAGAACATTCATTAAGTGTTGACAACGTGTCCCCCCACCTCCCTCAAGGCTCACTGAAGCCTCTTGTGTCTTTGTACTAATACTGCCAACATGTAATTTTGACGCACAAACGTGTTATTTCTCCCCTCAATTTACTTTATTGCACTTGTCCTGCTTCCAAGGATAGCATTTCCAAACTACACTGTAACTACTTGATACACACGCGCGCGCACACACCTGGGGAAACATTCCTCGAGGGAAGTCATCAATCAATTTTATGGCTTTCTCTGGGAAAGTTTCCTCCTCTCCAATGGACCGTCCTTCCCACCACCCCCTCCTTTCAATTCTTTCTTTTATTCCATGCTTTCCATCTGTATCAGTTTTTGTTCCTCTGCTTGAGCACATCTGAGAACGATCCACTCCAGTCAATTAACTTCAAGTATTTTCCTATTCCGTTGAGGGATAATTGGAACAAACCGGCGGGTGAAATCTTTGCCTGGACAATACAAGATGAGACTACTACAACTGACTTTCCCCCGTGTCCTCAAATTGCCCGCCAGTTGTAATAAACTTGAGGCGGAGGATGTGTACACTACAAAAAATGCCCGTCTCAACAAGCCATGTAACCTTGAATTGAGTCTTGAAAAGTAAAATCTGTAAGGAGTGAGACATTTTCACTTATTTTCAATGCGGTGTTATGAATAAAGTGTTTTCTTCACTAGTGACCTGCCTGATTTTTGCCTGCAGAATATGATTTTATATGAATATGACTATGATTCAGACGATGATTCTTTGATTATTTTTTTAAATTAATTTTATTTTAAGAATTTAGACTCAATTCGAGATTAAATGACTTGATGGACATGAGGATTTTTGCAGTGTTGGCAAGGATGGCACAGGCTGCTACCGTTAAGTTTCTATAACGAGAGATGGACGTGCCATTTTCGATACCCCCCCCTCCCCCCCAATCCATTCTGTTGCCCCCTCTCGGCGCGTTTTGCCTCTGCTCCTTCAGACTGGAGCTGGATCTCTGGACACTTGCTGCGCTCCACTTATTGATCCAGAGGGACCGCACGAGCACAAGTCAGGAGAAGGGGGATCATTTGGACGCACATGGTGAGCTCTACTCCCTATTCCATATCTTTAATGTCTCGCTGTGGCTTTCTGAGGTTTTGCTTGGAGAATGGTAGGAGGACTTCAGCGGTTCGAGTCGGAGAGTGACGTTATTAATACATGGACGTCGTTTGGGTACGGCAAGCCAAAGTGAGTCTAAATTTGATCTTGTTTTTTTTAGCATTATAATAGAGTGCAAAGATGAAGCAAAAATTGTAAGAAATTTATTTGGAAACGATATCTTCATAAAAAAATAATATCGGGAGCGTTGAGGATTAATGTTCCCTCCGAGCAGTGCGTTTAGTGACCTATCTCCAATTTATCACACTGAGCAAATAAAATCCTGCCATTCCTCCATTTGCCCCTAAAAAGTCACTCGATATAGGCGGGTAGTTTTGTTGGCGAATAGTATTGGTTGCATGGACTTTGCCTTTAGGTTTTATTGTATTGACGCCGCACTGGTGGATCAGATTATAGGCCTAACAGACAAGTTGTAAACCGGCTGCAGTCTGATGCTTTAAATTATGATTTCAATAAGCGAATGTTTTACAACTTGTGGTTTTTCCCTCACAGATGGTTTGCCTTTTTGTCACCCATATAAACTTAAATCCACAGTTTTAGACCTTTTCAAGTTTGAAGACTAGACCTCATTTTTGCTTCGCTTGTTCCAAGTAATAACAAAAACAGTACAGATACGATAGACGATAGTCGTTGAAGAGAGGACATATAAAACTTAACCAATCGTATAATTATATAATTCATGCATGAGTCTAATTGTTATGGATCAGCTCAAATAAAAATAATAAAAAGGATAACAACAGGGCACTAATATTTAACATGTCTTTTTAAATGATTTAGGCCTTTTTACTGGGACAAGTTGTCCTGTTGTGCCAGATGGTCACGGGTTAGCAAGCCTAATTGTTAACGTTAAAAAAAGCTAATTGTATTTGTGAATGCTTATAATAAATTGTTTGATCTAAATTGTGATAACACTGTAAATATTATTCTTCGTTTCTGCGAGATAAAGCTAATTGTGTGCAGCCCAATTATTGCAAACCACGTGCAATTAGTTCTGCGGAAATGGGGCAATTTGGCTTTGGGCTCGACTGTTAACGCTTGCCAAAATAATCAAACTGAATATGATAAATATTAGTTTAATGAATCATCTAAAGGGAATTATTATTGTTACGTCCGTTTACGGCAACGCCCGCATCGTCTATCTAACTGCAAGTTATTTGCGTTTTAAGTTAAATGTCTGAGCTTGAATTATTTTTCTTAAAATCCATTTGTAGCATCTTAATAGCAAATGAATGAAGAATAGGCTATATCTTGCATGGTTTCTTAGTCGTATATAGTAGATATGTTGTTCGTTTCCGCATTAGGCCTAAACGTCAAGGTCAGTGCAGTTTTAAGTAAACAGTCGAGGCCTCCAGGTGGTCTTTGATTTTATGGCTCAGTGGTGAATTCATATTGACTTATGGGCTATTGTGCTTTTCGTTTGTCACTTCATAACCATTTAAGTGATAGCCTAGTTGACAAAAATCCTGGGCTGCTGTTCGCCTTTTTCATTTATTTCTGTGCGAAAAATGGGCGCTTATATAATTATTTTTCGTTTGCCGCCTGCTCTTAATTATTAGCCCAATGTGTGACCCGGTGTGGGTTTAATTGTCGCTCCACTACAAACAGAGGCCTCGCTTTTATGTTCATTACGCCCGAGGTTGTCTTTGGCGTGACTGGAACATGAAATCACAATGATTTCATTTCCATCTGCTTTTCAATATCAACATTTGAAGCGAAGCCTCCACGGAAAGTGCCTTGCCAACTTGTATGAAAGGCTGTAAACTGGCGTGGGAAGAGAAAATAGGGGGGAGGGGGGGGGAAGTTGAGCCTTTAAATATCAAGTACATATGTTTTCTTATTCAAAGTGAAGTATGCAGGGCCCATAAGTCAAGGCGTCCACCTCAATGTGCTGCATTAATTCTGGGGGTAGATATGGCCCATGGGGGTCCACATGTATGCAGGCAGCTGATTGTCAGTGTGTCGGAGGTGCAAACCTCAGGACAGGGGCCTTTAGCTAAAGATACAAGCAGTGATAATCCATTTTGTGCTGTCTGTCGGTTTCACCTCCCTGGCTGCCCCACTAAAATTAGATTATTACACCTAAAACAGCTCCTGGAATCTGCTCCGTGTGGAATAACACACATGGGCTTCAACTGGGCAGGCAGGAATGCAGTTTGGGAATACAGAGCGTATACATAGCCTTTCTCTTCTTCTCGCCCAGGGTCCAGTGTTGTATTTCGGCCTGGCTGAGGACAATTGCAAATTAACAAAGGTGTCACTGTGGTAACATGCGCCAACAGGTGCCTCGGTTCAGCTTCAAACAGGGCTATAGGCTACAGAGCAGAGTTTATATAATTGATCAGATTTATTTAAAGGCCAATACGTGGCTCCGTGTCTTGGCACAGGGCTGCGATGCAGAACCCTGGGAAATATTCCCAGTGGCTACGGGCCCGGTGTAAAA
The DNA here is from genome assembly GCA_034670405.1 of Hoplostethus atlanticus. Taxonomy (NCBI): domain Eukaryota; kingdom Metazoa; phylum Chordata; class Actinopteri; order Trachichthyiformes; family Trachichthyidae; genus Hoplostethus; species Hoplostethus atlanticus. The sequence goes on along the minus strand of JAXDDX010000054.1, from coordinate 2,940,013 downwards.
AACAGTTGGGCGTGATTACCTCACTAAAACTTCCCAGTCTCGCGTTTATTTACGCAAGCCAAAAAATATCCCTTCGAATCTTACCACACAGTAGCAGAGTGACTTGAATTTTGCACAAGCCTTTTCAAATTGCCTCCATCTTGCACGTTGTGGAGCAGTCATGGTGGGATCCTTGCTCCGCTAGTGGCTGGGCATGACGAGGAATGTTAAAATGTGAGAGGCAGGCCAAATCCAGCTCATCTGCTCACCATAACAGCTCAAAACCCAGACGGGCCCAGAGCCGCAGTGTGAGACAGGCCAACGAGAGTTAACAGGTAGCAAGGCATAGTCCCACATAATGCTTCCTTCATTCTCCTCTGCAGTCCAAGTGTCAAGTTGGACATTGATTGAATCGTTGATTAATTTCAGTGTTTCTACGATGGCATCACTCTTCTGTCATCGTCCTACTCGTCTGTTGTTGTTCATTGCTCCCTGCTCTTTTAACCAGATCCTTTCTATTGTTTTATTATATCTCCCCTTCCTTAACAGACAATTATTACTAGTTTACCACCCTCTAACTTCATATCTCCCTCCAAGTACTGTCATACTCCATCTTGCCTTTCATGAATGTTTGTCAAACCCTAGTACTTTAGTAGTAATTGTTGTTTTACAGTAGCTTTTACGGTTTTCTCTTTCACCAACCCGTCAATTAACTCTGTTCCTCCCTGACATTAAAACGATGGCTCAACTTCATCAGAGTGCCTTGTACTTTTTAGCGTAATGAAGAATAGCCGGAGAATGACATAGGAAAATAAATATGGCGTGGCGTTTTTGGAGCAGGTTGTTACTCGGGGCTTCCAGCACGAACATGAGCAGCGGCCCCCTTCGCTCTCCTGTATTCGACTATGCTGTAAACATGCCCCAGGTTGTCAGCAAGTATTTTTCCAGCCCCTTGCCAGCCAAGCATAGCTGCTTTTAAAGATCACCCTCTGGAGATGTTGTTGATCTCATCACAGCGCTATTTGGTTGTATAAGCTTTTTGAGAGACAGGCTAGACGTTTTATTCTGCGATACTCAACGTCTCTCCAAATATGAAGATAGTAATTGATAAGTATCAACAAAAGAGTTGACGTGAAATTCCCACGTGCTCATCAAACAGCACATTAGGGGGGGAATGCCACTCATCTTCGAAGTGCTCTTCCGACGCGCCGGCCGTGTGAATTTATGGAAAGCGGCAGAGAAAAAAAACATTGAAACTGTATCCGGCGGGTTACGTTGGTGGTGCCAGACAGACGATCTGGTTTCGGAGTGAGAGTCTGGATTTGGCCTAGGGGGGCACATTAAAAACCTCAGGGGCCTCTCTCGGAAGAGCATCCATTTATCAAAGTAGTTGTAATGGGACGATGTTTAATTAGCTGTGTAATGTGACAAAGACAAAGTGCAAATCATGCCACGGGAATGTTAAACAACTGCCCCCTTTCTCCTACCACCACGCATGTCACTACTCCCACCATTACCCCCCCTGCCCAACCCCCGCCTTCCTCATCATGCCTCATCCAGATTGAATTCTCGAGTAAGTACTATGTACATTGCACTAGGACCTGCCCTACTTCCATGGATCCTCCAACAACCTTTATCCTCTTTTTTTTTTTAGGATCCCTCCCCCCATAGAGCTTGATATCCTTCTTCTCCTCTCATGCAGACATAGACACCATACGAAAGCAGAGACCTAATTAATCAACCGATCAATTAATGAGGTCTGCTTTTTAGCGGCGCGTTCAGGTTCCCCTGGGGCATGTCGCGACACGTCTGGAATTCCCAGCGGAGGCACACTGGACCCCAGGAATGTGGCGTGGTGGCGCAGGGGTCACAGTCAGACCGCTCATCACTGTAACTGCGAGTCGTGGCGTTTCCAGTAGCAACGCCCCAAAACAGTCGCCTGATACGGCTGATACTCCCTTTTTGTCCTGAACCGAGATTGGCTGATCCACTTTTTTCAGGGGCTCGTCCTTCGTGTTGGAGGTCGCGAGCAGAGTAGCTCGTTCCAGGCAGCCAGGGGGGTATTATGGATAGTATCACGGCCTTCCTCCAAGCCCCGCAGAGCGGTGTGGTCCTGGGGGAAGCCTCATATTTCGGTCGCAGGTCTAATTGAGCGAGATGACTACGCCAGAGAGGCTCTCAGCCCCTATCCTCTCCTACAGGGTTGGTTTATGCAGCCCTGCTGACTTTGCTGTCAGTGTCAAACGCTTGTTAGGACATCATCAATCTAGCAGCAGTTAAGAATATTCCCAAAAGAGAATGAAGGGGGCAGGTGATACACGGGCAGAGAGAGGGAAGAGCAGAGGACATGTGAACGAGGGAGGAAGGCTAGTATCAACCAGAAGAAAATTACAGTATAGAAGAGACTCGCAAGTGAAATAGTTTGTGGAAGTTTGTGGAGAAGTGCTTGGTGGGAATTTGCTTCTGGGCATTTCAACAGCAACCAAAAAAAAGTCAGTGTTGTATATCATGGTGTCAGAGAAAGTAGGTGCATGACTCACTGTGTCTGCAGGCAGACATTAACCCTCACTGGTGTCAAAATGTTGACAGAGGAATAAATTTCTCCCATCACCAGTTGTATAGACGACAGGGGATTTGTTCACATGGTGGACGTACACAAGTCAGTGTTTGTCTTTACCGCGGAAGTATCCGGGTAGGGGCTCAAGCCGAACATGCATTTCTCTCTATAAATCTTTCCGACCAACTTCAACTCTAATCTCCAACTCTTCCCCTTCCCTTCTCCTTCACTTCCTTCCTTTCTTTCTTACTCTCCCTCAATAATGCTTCACACAACCTCGGGCCTGGCCTTGCCTCTAAGCACTGACCAACGGTAAAGTGATTTGAAGAGGAGGACCATAAATGTGATGGATGTGGTCCAGCTCACGGTTTAGGCCCAGCTGTCGGGCATGTTTTTTGTCATTCCAGACAGGATCCGCTGGGATCGCGCACTTCTTCATCCACACTCACCCACCCTTTATGGGTTAAGGTTTTTTTTAAGATAAATATGTTCTTAAAGGCTGTCAAGGTCACAGGTTCAAGCCGGTGGCCAACACTACAGTCAAGACCGGGAGATTACATTGTTATGTGATGAGATCTTTACTGGTATCTACCTGGAGCAAAAAAGGCTCAGATGAAGTGATGCGGCAAGCTGGTATAGTGTGTTTTCAATAAAGGCACAGGTGGTCGATCTGAGTGCAAGTCGTATAAATCCATCATTTTTTTTATGATCTAACTCCCTTGGCTCTTAAAATCGCCTCTTTTTCTGCCACAGGCTCGATGACATGATGTTCCTGCCCTTTTCCCCTCCCCCCTCTACCTCTCTCCTTCCTGTCTTCCCTCTGCTCCTCCTTTTCCTTCCTCCATCCCTTCTCTCCCCTGCCCTCTCTCACACCCCGCTGAGCTGGACTTCGCCTCATGACCCCTGCTACCAGCTAGACGGTCGTCCACGTCACTGCCTGTCGGAATTCATCAACGCTGCCTATGGGGTCCCGGTCAGTGCTAGCCACTCTCTCCAAGGATCGGACCACGACCCGAACATCACCGCCCTGACGGACCTCCACAACCCCCATAACCTCACCTGCTGGATGGCTCACAGCGGAGCCCCTGGCGTCGGGGACTGGGTCCTCACCCTACCCCTGGGCCGGCGCTTTGAGGTCACCTACATAAGTTTGCAGTTCTGCCACCAGGGGGAGCCCTCAGACCCCATCTCCATCTCCATCCTGAAGTCCATGGACCATGGGCGCACTTGGAGGCCCATGCAGCACTACTCCAGCGACTGCCCTGGAAAATTCGGCCTCCCGTCCCAGACAGTGGCCCAGACCAGGCACCAGGAGACGGAGCCCCTTTGCTCGGATCCTCGCCCCCTGCAAAGGACACCGCGGCGGCATGGTGCTGGCCTTCTCCACCCTGGACGGACGACCGTCCTCCCCTGACTTCGACTACAGCCCCACCCTCCAGGACTGGGTGACTGCCACGGACATTCGTGTGGTGTTCCACCAGGTGTCCAAACAGGCCAAGGTGGGCAGCATGGTGGAGAGGGGGGAAGCAAGTCGGGTTGATGGTGTGGGAGTGGAGGGTGGTGCTGGTGTTCTGAGGTGGAGAGCGGGCTCCAAGGGAAGCAATGGAGATCAGGTGGACAAGATGAACACCGATAATATACTGCCATTTTTTGAGATGGAGACAAAAATTACAGAGATGAGAGGGAGGAACAAACTTGGAAGGAAGAGTCATTACAAAGGTTTGGGTCAGGGAGAAGATGGACACAACGTGACCGGGAAGGAAGGGGTGGACAGTTTTAGCAGGGACACTATCAGTCCCTCAAAGAAAGGTGGGAAGGGCAAAGGGCGTGGCCGCAAGAGGGAAAACAATCATTGGCTACCTTGCCCAAACGGAGGCTGTAATTGGACAGTTGAGGGGCAGAGCAGGAGCAGTAAAGGGCGGGAACTGAGGAGGAGGAGGAACAATAATCCTAACTTGAGACAGAGGAAGCTGCAGCTCGTCCCTCCTGCTCCTTTTATCTCGGCCTCTCCTGTCCGGCCGCCTCTGGCCCTCTCTGACCTGCAGGTCGGAGGCAGGTGTAAATGCAATGGACACGCCTCCAGGTGTCGCCGTGACGACACAGGCCGGGCAGTGTGCGTGTGCGAGCATCACACGGCGGGCCCAGACTGTGATGTGTGTGAGGACTTCTACTTCGACAGACCTTGGCATCGAGCCACGCCCAATCAGCCCAACCCCTGTGTCGGTGAGTCCTGCTTCTTCCCTCAGCCAAGAGCTTGTCTCATGAAAGAATGAAGAAATACTTTCACTTATTCCATGTAGTATAAATATAGGAAGGGCGTGTAGGCATAGGGGCAATTTTGGATCATTTGCAAGTTCTCCAATCCAGTAAATAGATTTCTTTTATTATTGACTATTGCAATGTGTAGAATGTGGAAATTCTTATTCATTATTAATGTTAATCAATAACTTTGCAATATAAGCACCACTTCAACTATTAGAATGAATCCTCAGCAATAATGTGAGTACATGTGAGGCCTTATGATATTTTCTCCATTTTTTTCCCTCTCTCTCTCTCTCTCTCTCTCTCTCTCCTCTCTCTCTCTCTCTCTCTCTCTCTCTCTCTCTCTCTCTCTCTCTCTCTCTCTCTCTCTCTCTCTCTCTCTCTCTCTCTCTCTCTCTCTCTCTCTCTCTCTCTCTCTCTCTCTCTCTCTCTCTCTCTCTCTCTCTCTCTCTCTCTCTCTCTCTCTCTCTCTCTCTCTCTCTCTCTCAGCATGTGAGTGTAACGGCCATTCAACCAAGTGCCGGTTCAGCATGGAGGTGTTTCAGCAGTCGGGCCGGCGCAGCGGGGGGGTGTGTCAGAAGTGCCGCCACCACACGGCAGGGCGGCACTGTCAGTACTGCCAGAATGGATACACCCGCGACCACAGCAAGCCGGTCAACCACCGCAAAGCCTGCCAATGTCAGTCACTAGATATATGTGTGTGTGTGTGTGTGGATGATAAACAAAATAAATGTCAGCGGGTTAAGGTGTGTGAGCGCGGAAGGGTGGTATGTGCGTTCTTATGTGTGTGTGTCCCGAGACAAATCAACTCTAATAACTAACTTCCTGAAACAAGGAGTGTGAGAGACGGTGTTTACGCCGCTGTCTGTTCGAATGCCTCTCTGTGTGTAGATCTGTGTTTATATCCCCGCTCGGTCCCTGTGTTTGTGACTGAGCGTACAGAAGTGTTTATGGGGTGGTTACATTGTGAGAGCGCACAGCTATTCCTGTTAGGGATACACACACACACACACACACACACACACAAAGACACACACATACGTGCACCAGCCTGAGCACACTCACACACTCACACACTCAAACCCTACGTTGCTGCCACCTGTATCCCCATCGTTACCACCGGTCGGTATCTGCCCTGACCCCTGACCTTTGACTGGTCACATGCCCTAAGTGACTGTGACACTCTGGCATGCTCGTTTGGAGCTTGACCACGGGCCTAATATAACTACTATAACTAATATAACTACTATTCATGTGGTTTCTGTGGGTGGTAGGTTAGACACATGTGCAGGGATAACAAAATGTACTCAATGTCATATTACTATAAATTCATGAGAGAAGAACAAATTGTAGGTCGGTCTTTACCAATGCCAGACACTGAAAAAGCCAAGAAAATTTGTGTTTAAAATTTCGCTCCCACACCGTCTGACATTTATTTATTGATGCTGATGTTTCAGTGATTTACACCTCGGAGAGCAGCGGTGATGGAGCTAACCATTTTCACCAGTCAGGTTTTTTTGGACTAGTTGCAGGGCGCGGTGCAAGCTATAGTTACATACCCAACCATGTTGCAATAATAACTTATCAGCCTACTGAAATTTACTACTGTTATGCTACAGGTTCCCAGTGATCTGTCAACACATCAGCGTTTATTTGCCAATTCACCTTAAGTGCATCAATATCATATATCAAATCTGCCATATTGCACCATCTCTACAAATTCATTTTTCTAGATTTTATCACATGTGTCAGTGAGTGTGTTCAGGTCAGGGGAGGAGAGCCGGCTGGGTGTGGGAGCGAGCCGTATTGTGATTGGCACCTGAAAACGCATTTCGTGATTCCCGTGGCAACAGAACATTCCACTTGAAGGGTGGAAACGGGAGTCTGATATTAGATACAGGTTATGAGAGTGTATTAGAAGTGGAAAAATAGTCGATGATTGTTTAGAATTGCCAACACGCCTACATTTCAAGGGATTTTCTACATTGCCGGCCCTGCGTGCCAAGCACCCACGGCACCCTTTCAAATTCAGCTCAGGGTTTGTTTAAACAATCACTCTAGAGTTAAAGCAGAGCTGCCTGAGTGTGGCTTCCTGTCTCTTTTCTCACCCTTCTTAACCGGTGATGTAGTGGTAAACAATAAGCTGGGTATGTATTGATTTATGCTTTTTCCCCACATAAAACACCCTATTTCTATATAACCAACACCAGTTTGATACATAGTATGATGTGTCCCATACGGAAATGTAATATATGTACATATAGTAAATTTCCATATGTGAAATATATGTACATATGAAGGAAAAACATATATGTACATGTATGTACAAACTATATATGAAACCTATTAGAAATTGGAACAATTTCATATATGACATATATGTCTAGCCCATACAAATATATATGTATAATGTATTTTGTGACATATATGTCACGTATATAATTATTTATACATATAAGTATAATATACAAATATATGCATAGCATATTATGTACAGCCCATACAAATGGAGTATATGCCTCTCATTCACCCACTCACACTCACACACCGATGGCAGTGAGCTACCATGCAAGGTGCTCATCTGACCATCGGGAGCAATTTGGGGTTCAGTGTCTTGCCCAAGGACACTTCCACATGTGGACTGGAGGAGCCGGGGATCGAACCTACGATCTTCTGATTGGAGGCCAACCCCCTGTACCTCCTGAGCCACAGGCGGGGATACTAACCACTATACTAACGAGGAGAGGCATATGTTTATGTTATATATGTTTTATATATGTTGTTTTAATAAACTTGCATATATAAATTAAACATATATTGTTAACATATATGGTTGCAACATATAATACCATATACAAATTCATACAATACAAATTTTTTATATATGTACATATACAAATTTTACTATGGATATTTCATATATGTTAAAAACCTATATCGTCATACATCCAGAGGATGTATGTATGTGGTAATAATATATCGCCTTATATGTAACATATATGGCAATATCTCTCGCTGATATAGGGGCATATATGTCATATATTACATTTCCGTATGGGGTACAATGAATGTACCCCATTAAGATTTTATGACAGTCGAAAAAAGGTGGGTAAACCTGAGTCTAGTCTGAGGTGGGTTTACACGACACCTCCGATCCTCCCTGCCATGTGTGTTGTGGTACTTTGTTGATCCCTTGATGGAGAAATTCAGCTTTTTGTTTCCCCCGCGCTCTACAGGGAGGTCGTACCACGGGGCCGGCTGTAAAACAGCTCCCCCGGTGTTGGCAAGTGTCTTGTTCAAGGACATTGTAGCAGGACGGATGCCTGCTGTCATGGGGGCTTGAACTCGGGTTCTCCTATTGAAAGATGGTCACATTCGTACAATTCATACACATTCACACTTGAGAGCTGCCCAGTAACGACCTCAAACAAACTGTTGGCCACTGAGCAGGCACCTAACCCCCACGTCCTTGCATCCTGGAGAGTGTTCTCTATCCTCTAGCCTACCACCGACCCAATAAATAAAGAACCTTCACCCTCTCTTTTCCAGCGTGTCAGTGCCACCCTTTGGGAGCAGTGGGCCGCTGGTGCAACCAGACGTCCGGTCAGTGTCTGTGCCGAGATGGGGTGATGGGCCTTAGGTGTAACCGCTGCGCCCCCGGCTACAAACAGGGCCGATCCCCTCTACGGCCCTGCATACGTAAGTGTACCGCCTCACAGCCTCAGCAGGAATATGGATACAGGAATATAGGAAACCCTCCGCCATGTTGGATCAAAACCACCACGGTTCTATTTTGATTTGTTCAAAAGGTGAAATCATCTGTCTTTAGTGTTTCTGCAAGACTGCATGCTACCCTTCACACTGGAATACAGCCTTTCTTTTCAATGTATCTTATACACAAGCGACCTCAGTGACTAACGCTCTATCTCAACCTCATTTGCTCTTGACCTAAATGGATTAATCTTCCTATCAAGCAGCGTAATCCTTAATCAAATAGTAGCTCAATATAAAAGCGGCCGCTCCACTCCATACTAATTTGGCCCAATCTCCCAGGGTGTCCCCTTCCCATCATCCCTAGAGACTGTTTCCATAGCAGTGTTAACATGAGATTCCCTTTAAGTCCCCTATAGGGAAACCTCATCTCCAGCTGATCTGGGATCAGCGTCAGATCAAGTGGATTTCTGCTACTCATATCTCCGACCGTCGCTGTCTGTCTGGCTAGCACCGAACCCCAGCGAGCCCCACCATGAGCGCTAATCCACGTGCACTTCCCCGGCTAATCGCGCGAGTGCCGACAACTACACAGGCGCTGTGTGGGCGCCGACACTCTGTAAGCCCCAATCAGGTGACAGAGGGAGCTGGCGGTGGCGAGTTTCACACCTGTCGCGCGGCTCAAAGCGACCCCGTCATAGGGCCCAGACTCATAACTCTCCCAGTGAAAGGAGTGAGTGAAAGAAAACCTTGTTTGTTTTTACTGCCAGACCATCTCAGGCTATGTATAGCATCTCTTACCCCCACCACCGCCCCCCCCCCGACTCCTCTCCTCGGACTGACCAAAACGCAAGCAGCCGCCAGGCTAAACTTAAACAACGTTAACGCCGCTGAACCGCCCATCCACACCTTGAGGTGTGCAGGACGTTCACAGAATGGTGTCTTTGTGTGTAATTTTATATATCCCCAATATGCACTGTCCTGGGGTCAGTGAGCATCCACCCTGCCGAAGTGTCCTTGAGCAAGACACTGAATCCCTACCGGCTTCAGGGGTGCTGCTGACTCTGACCTCCCTGGACAGGGCAGGCGAGGATCAATAAAGTATCACATTATGATTTTGTCACATTATTAGTGCTCGCACGCACATCCACACACACATGCACACCACTTTCCTGTCTTTTGAGCGGAGGGGGGGGGGGGGGGGGGGGGGTGTAGGGTGTCACTGGCCCAGTTGTGTCAGAGAGGGCAGGAAAGGGACAGGACAGAGTGTGAGCTTGGTAATATATGGTTGCCCTGTCAGCCACACACACACACATATAGGAGGCCTGGATAATATATGGACAAGCTGTTAACCACACACACACACAATAGACACATAGGTGAGCAAGGAATGGGCAAGATAACACATCAGCATCTGGGTGATGTTTGTGACAAAATCATCCTGATGTGGTGTTTTGACTGTTAAATTACTAAAAGTAAAGTGTGTGTGTGTCCAAGTGAGTGTCAGAGGGTGTATATCTACCCCATAAAAGGACCACACACACAGTAGTTTTGACACATGCTTATCTTCTGTATGGACATACCTCACGCACCAAGAGACATTCACCAAGAGACATTCACGCATAGCGCACATATCACACACACACACACACACACACACACACACACACACACACACACACAGAGTTTACAATAACCTGTCAGTTAGCACACAGCCCATGTAGGTAAAGACAAGCTGCACTGTGTTTGCGTTCGCCTCACCTGTCTGTCGATGTGTTCGTAGGAATCCAAGAGGTTGCCCCGACCCCGGTGTACCAGCCTCAGTACAGCATAGGTGAGTGGATTTATCGCCAACAGATTATAGTCCTTCATTTTTAATCATCCCAGTGAATGAACGCAACATCCGCAATCTGATCAAGGTGGAGTAGAAATTCATAGATACTAGATACTAGAAAACTTTCAGAACTGTCTGTTAATATACGGATGGTGTGTAAGAGTTCAATACAACGAAACGATGCCTTTGCTATGGTAACACATCAGCTTTCTGAATGTCATGTGACCCTCTAGAGATGTTACAACTCTGTTATGACCGTTCAATAAAGTTTATTCCAGTAGGAAAGCCGGTTGTATTTATTGAAATTCTATGGAAGAATCTTTATAAGACACAGGAGGTAGAAATGGCGGAGGCTCAGTGTCTCTGTGTTAAGTAGCTCACCACTCCCCTCTAGTGGCGGCTTGTGGAATGTCCCACCTGTTGCAGAAAGAGTCATCTGTTAGTCACAGGATACTGCGATGACAAATAGAAGTAGCCATATTGTAATTAGGGGAAAAGACATGTGCTGATATGCTTGCTATGAAATGATACCCTCTCTCATTTGCTGCATTCTCTCTCTCTCTCTCTCTCTCTCTCTCTCTCTCAGCGGAAGAGTGCATTTCATACTGCCAGCCCTCTCAGGCTAAAGTCATGATGAACTTGGAGACCTATTGTCTCAAGGACTATGGTTGGTGTCACGTTGTTTTTCATTCATCACTGTCAAAAATGCTTCAATGTCATCATCATTCACATATCCCTTTCTCCTCCTATAGCTCCTTCCTTTTAAAAATGAGTGTGTATAATATGTGACCTACATCTGATTGCTTTTCCATCTCCCTGATAACTACAAAACACAATACAAATTATATTGCAACTCTCCTTCTTCCTTCTAGTGCTGAAGATCCAGGTGAGAGGGATGGAGCGCTCGGGTCCCTGGTGGCAGTTCTCCATCTGGGTGCAAACTGTCTTCCGCACGGGGTCCACCTCCCATGTCCGCAGGGGCCTCCAGGCCCTCTGGGTCCCCGACCGCGACCTGGGGTGCGGCTGCCCCGCCCTCCATGTTGGCCGGACCTTCCTGCTGATCGGCGCGGAGGAAGGAGGCAGGGGCTGGGGGCCGGAGGAGAGTCGGCTGGTTGCTGATCGCTCCACCCTGGCTCTCCAGTGGCGGGAACACTGGAACCCCAAACTCAGGGGCTTCCGGGGGCAGGACAAGAGGGGCCGCTGCCCCCCAAAATCCCCCAACCACCACCGCCACCATGTTGATCCCTCAAAGCCCCAGTCCGGGTACATCCCCCCACACCTACTGACTGAGAAAGACACTGAGCCTGACAGCGCAAACACACACTCAGCAGAGGACACTGGAAACTCAGCGGCGCCGCACACACACACTCACACACCTGACGAAGCAACGTCCTCACCTCAGCCTGAGAGCGCTGCCGAGCAGACCCCCTCGCCCTCTGGACCCACGCTGGTATGTTCTACCCAAAGTCCTGTCTGAAAAACAGGAGCAGCAGGGAGACAAGAGACTGAGGGATGAATGGACGTCTCTGTGTTGCCGTCCAACAGTTTGACTCGTCTCTCTTTCCAAAAAGAAAAGAGAAAAACTTTGGGAAGAGAAAAATGTTCCTTCTTGAGTTTGTTTCAGCGTCTGTCCAGAGAGGGCTTCTTGGGAAATAAGACAATTTATTTCTCCAACCATGAGAAACCATGAGAAACTGTATGTCACATGCACAAGGGAATACATACCCCCCCCCCACACACACACACACACACACACAAACAATCGCGCACACACAGAACACACACCCATGCACCTTGCTATGTGATTTCGAGATGCTGAGCTGATAATGTGAAGAAACACACTAGCGCCCTTATTTGACTGGCCGTTCCTCTGGGTTGTTGTCGAGGGCTGTTTGGGAAAATATAAACTCCACAAACAAAACTAATGCTATCTGACGTATCATTTCATATTTTCTACTGAGGTACTCTTCAGGCGATTGAACTGGCACTGAAATGCCATCAAGTCTTATAAAAGAAAAATGTGGTTTCATTGTTTTCACATAGAGCACAATATACGTGCTTTTGATTAATCAAACCTATCATAAGAATAAGAAATATTCTACCTCACAGTCATCAAGGATTATTCAAGGATGTGATTTTTTTCCTACGAGTGTCCTTGTCATATGAATGCAATGGGATTTTTTTTTTACCAAGGTAAAATACAATACAATGACTCTTCAGTTTTCATATTGAAAATTGAAAATAATGCAATATGAAGTGATGACAGCAATACACGTCACCACTGTTATCGCTCAATATTTAGAAAATGGCTATCAATACTTTATATTGCACAAATCTGAATTATTAGGTCAAAGGTTAAAGGTGCATAGAGGACCTGTCGGTGTGTTGTCTGATTTTAATCCATAAGTTGAAGATGTACCAGTTTTGTATCTGAGTAAAAATCCAGAGCATGAATAATAACTTAGTTTCTCTTTGTTACTCCTGGCTTCGTTCCCACTTTTCGTCCAACTTTTTGGACACGCATCTCCCATTACTATTTTTCTGTTTTTCTTTTCCTGATCACATCCTTAAATATTTAGAATTATTATGAAAGGTAATATATGTTCCACTTCCTGTAATAACAACTGCTCATAATCATGCGGTTTACACACACACACTCACACTCACACACAATATTTGGGGAAACTGACACTATCTACCATCTACACTGCCGTTGGACAGCTGATGCGGAGACCAAACTAACTAACTACAGCTGAGTTTCCCAACCGTAGAGTCCTGAGAGAGACGCTGATACAGATCTAAAAAGCATTGGTCTGTCCTAGCGTCATGACTTCTGTTTCCATTTGGGAGATATAGCGTCATAGCCCAGGGGAAATGGGTGAGGGAGGAAGGGAGGTGGGGGCGGGGGGGGGTTGAAACAGATGGGAGAGATCTCATTTGTTGAGGACCCATGTTGTTTTGATAGCCTGAGTGTGAGCGATTGGCTGTGCCGCTGTGTTGTAGCCTGTGATTGAAAATAAAGAGAGAAAAATAGACCTGCTGACTGATGACCTCTCAGTGGAGCCGCACACACATGTGGAGGAGAGGGTGTGTGTGTGTGTGTGTGTGTGTGTGTGTGTGTGTGTGTGTGTTGTATTTCAATACATGAGGCCCGAATGTCCTCACAAGGACAGACAGACAAGGGCGATCCTTCAAAGGATTAAGGTTGAAGTTAGGGTACAGGCGGCGGGATAGAAACATACATTTGTGTACAGTGACTCTGTGACTCAGTGACTTTTATTTACACTCTGGGTGCACATGAAGATGAATGAGGCAACAGGAAATAGTGGTGACAAAAACTGTGGTGAAAGAAAGGAAAGCAAAAGGCGGCTGAGGGAATATGAGCATTTAGAAACGGTTTGATCGGTCACACAGGTGCAGATATCTATCGAGCTCAGCAAGCCGAGCATTGAAGCAATTTATTTTGAAGAGTCGAGATGTTAGCATGGAGATGGAAAAAAAAAGGAAATGGACCGCATGAAGCTGCTGAAATAAACGTCCATAGCAACGACACCGCGAGCTTTGGCTTCATGGGTCAGGGAATCAACGTAGTCAACGAAGGTCCTCACAAGTATAGGAATACAAACATGCGTGTGTAAGAGAAGGAGAGGGAGAAAAAGAGTGTCAGTGCATGCACAATCATGTCTCGGGGGCGAACTATCTGGCCTCGTGTGTGTGTGTGTGTGTGTGTGTGTGTGTGTGTGTGTGTGTGTGTGTGTGTGTGTGTGTGTGTGTGTGTGTGTGTGTGTGAGCGAGGGAGAATGTGAAGCACCTGCTGCGTTGTTACAGGAAGCACCTGTCGCCAGCTGTCTTCTCAGTGCAGCCTCTGTCGACAGTGGGTTTGATCCCAAAACTCCCCAAACACACACACTTACACAGACACTAACAGACAACTTAAGCCCGCGGCGCATTCTGCCGCAGGCGGAGCGCGCTGTCCGCGGCTTTGCTCGCATTAAACCGAGCGCCCTGCGTTTCCTCAACTCCAATGTGAAGTAATGTCGACCGGGGTAGGCCTACTGTTTGGTGGCACATGGAAAATAGCGACTAAACGAGCGGGGATAAACCTCCCTGGCATGGGGAGACAGCAGCAGCGTGTGTGTGTGTGTGTGTGTGTGTGTGTGTGTGTGTGTGTGTGTGTGTGTGGTGTTTACAACCTGCTGGGGGTACGTTTTACGAGAGGTGACTCCTCCTGCACTGCAGCCAGAGCCAAAGTTCAACTAGACCTCCTGCAAACACATTCTCTCCGTATCCTCTGACTCTCTCCCATTTCCTTTTTCTCCCTCTCTCCTTTCACACACGCACACACACATTACACTTCATGTCTCTCTCAGACTCTCACAAACTGTGTTTCACACCTAATCTTGCCTTCTGAGAACTCAATTTCAAGTTCAGCAAGTTTCACCCTCTCTCTCTCTCTCTCTCTCTCTCTCTCTCTCTCTCTCTCTCTCTCTCTCTCTCTCTCTCTCTCTCTCTCTCTCTCTCTCTCACACTCTCTCTCACACTCTCTCTCACACTCTCTCTCTCTCACACACTCTCTCACATACACATACACGCACACACACACACACACAGGGCTTCTGTTAACCTGAGAGGGAGAGGGTCAATCCCTGTGATCCACCAGCCTGCATGCCTTCCATACAGACATGCCGCCGACACAGCAACCCGACTCCTAGCGAGATTAGGACTAATCAAGCATGGCATGGCTCTGGACAGCAGCCCCACAACACACACACACACACACACACACACACACACACAACATACCTATACTATCAATATATGGTACACATACATACACACACCAGTGGCTTTTTTATCTTTCATACAAATGTAGCCTGGCATAATCAAGTGGAAGACATTTTCAAACTCCTGCCTGCTCTGCAGAGCTAAACGTGAAATTGTAATGGAAATGAACAAATATAACTACATCACATGACCTCAACATTATATATATAGATTACATACATGATGCTATATCCATTTATTATTGGGGAGATAAAAGTTTTATATGCTGCTATTTTGTAACTGATCAGGGTCAGGAAAATACCTCATAGTAAATTTGTTGAAGAGAGTTTGTTACTTTTATAATACAGATTTATTCTACCACTGTAGTAAAATCACTTTTTAAATCCAAGTGAATATACAGCCTTGAGTTTCTGTATGGATAAAGCGTTCTTTATTATTTTCCCGTATGAACCCCGTCTGGGTCTGCTACATGTGCTATCATACGGCTCCCCAGGCTCCACCATCTCGAGGTCCTAACGCTCCTGGTGAACTGTTCCCACCAGGCTCCAGGTGTCCACCAGTCGTCTAGTCGTGTCTGTGGTCACAAATGTCTGGTAGGTCTCTCCATTCACAAAAAAAACAGGCCGTCCTCAGTTCCCAGTCCCTTTGTAGTCTGCAATGGGAACCTCGTTTTGTCTTTGTAGTCGTCAAGCGGAACCTTTTTTTGGCAGCCACCGTGTTAGTGGGGACAGGTGATTTATGACGCAGGGGGCAGCAGGGTGATTCCACCATTCGTTTTACCGGGTGTGGACTGGTCTGGATGTTGTTATGGCATTCACACACACACACACACACACACACACAGTCCCCAGTCTATTAGAATTATAGTACTGGGAGAGTTAGACTGGGGGTCCAGGATTAGCGATCAAAAGACTGAGAGGGGTTGGGGTAAAAGGTTGGAGGTAACACTAACCCACCCTGCCCAGGTGCTGTGGTAAAGAGGGCTGAAAGGAGACCCCCATCTGTGGGGTGGATGGGTCGAACATGTGCTGTGTGTGTCTGTTGGTTTTTGTGTTGGTTCTTAAAATGGTGTGTGTGTGTGTGTGTGCATGCATGACTTTTATGAGGTGTACACTTCGTGGTGAACTCCGTCTAGTTGGATTTGAACCGTAACCGATTGGATTTCAGGCTAGGCAGGGCGACCCCTGACCTTTTTACAACATCTGCGCCCCTGACATCCACAACCACATTTCAACTTCACATTACCCCTCTGTGCCAGTCCCTCTCCTTATCCACACTTCGAAAAAAAAAATCTAGATTTGATCAGCCACTTCAGGCGGGTCTTACAAATTGTGTGAAAATGTGTAGAATAACTTCCTTGTTATAGAAAGATGGAACTTTGTACTGGAGCTTTTGCTTTAGAAAGGACAACAAATGCTATTATATAAACCACATCTTTATTTATATCCCTTTATTCAAGAATATGATGCACATATCTGCAGTACTCAGCCCCCAAGAGAACCACTAAACCACTACAAGTTACTAATAGAGTCACCAAAGGCAGCTGATAGTCCCATTTTTAAAGAAAAGCACAAAATAAGAGTCCAGAAGTTCATCAATAAATACCCATATATATATATATATATCTCCGTACAGTGATACTTTTACACACACCCTTTGAATTTTGTCTGCCGACCATGACACTGGTGGTGGTCTCACATCTGGGTGGCCTCATCTTCAGTGTCTGAGTCATGTGGCAGAGAGCTCTGGGCTGCAGGGAGGTTGTTACACTGCAGGTAGAAGAAAACCACTTGGACCTACACACACACACACACACAAAAAAAAGCATTAAAAAGCATCAATGGTTTACTCAAAAAAAAAAAAAAACTCCTGTTGTGTTTTTTTTTTTTTTACCAGTTTCACTCATTTAATTTTGTTACTGTTTCTAAATCAATACTTTTCAATGCCTCTCTTTGCTGATTGAAAGCACATTTTATTAGGGAATAGAATACATTTTTATACTTTTTTTCCCCCTTAATGTATGAGTGTTTTCATTTAGAAAAATTTCTTCCTTTAACTAATTTGTCAATATTTCAGACATGAGGATAACTTCATCCTCGCAAATGTGACATCAATAGTAATTCATAATCAGTTTTCATATGGTAGAAATCTTATTATGGAAAGAAACTCTTCATTTGTACAGGCTGTCTGATTTTCCATGTCCCTTTGATTTTCTCAGTAAAGATGCCCATACATGAGAGGAAAACTTGAGTAAGAAGGTTTTTGACACTTATTTATGCATTTTAAAATCATTTTAAAGTCATTTTTGTATATCGAACTCAACTTTACACTGACCCACTATTTCATGCTCACCTGCACCACCACCTCCTGGGAGATGTCTATAGTGGGGCCGCAGTACCCCAGGCTTGTCACGGGGGGGCCGTAAGAGGCTGGGACCAAACACTGTAGCCAGGTTAATCAGAGACATCTTATTGACCTCTTGCCTCTCTGAGACCCTGTAGGACAAGGAGAAAAGAGTCAGCATCACAGACAGAGTGCTTTCAAACGGATTAAATAACAGCATATGTGGTTTAATTGCAGTGGATCAATATGATTATTGTGTTGTTACCTCATATCTTAGCCCATGATGTCAATATGGTGTAATGGCTAGGGTATGTTCAGCAATATACTCATGTAGCTAATGAAATAACTCCACCTCCCTATGAGAGCACACAACAGCCATTCATTGGCCAATCTGTCACTCAAATAAATGGACCAGATGCCTAAAAATGGCAGTCTCCTATTTTGACATCAGTACTTTTTTCATACCTGGCCCACAATGCAGCGGGTCTGAACATCAACATATTCATTCCAAAATGCAATGAAAATGGATCAATAAAGTTTTCTGTCATGGTTAAAATCGTTGTCAGGGAGACGGTGGTCGTGTCTCGCACTGGGGCGACCGGCTATCTTTCATCACCTGGTCCATTAAAAGTATTTCAACACCGAACAACAATTAAGGTGGGAGTGGTGTGCATATGTGGTGTTGTTGTTGTTGTTGGTAGGATGCCGACCGTTGGAGGTGGTGCAGGAGATAGAGGAAGGTGTGGCGGTTGACGTCAGGACAGGACTGAAGGAGGGACAGCATGGAGACCAGTCTGGAGTTGAGGTCTTGGATGTCTACAGGAGAATAGATTCATGTTGAGTTCAAAACACTTTGATGAGGGTGTGTGTGTGTGTGTGTTTTTGATTAGTGCTTCCCAATTAATACCATCAATGAAAAGTCCAAACTCTGGATGCAATACAAGAATGTGCGTGTGCATCTTTGTGTCTTACGCAGCATCTTGGCCAGGCTCTGGAACAGCTCCGTGGGCAGCAGAGGTTCAGGCAGTTCTCTAAAGTAGAGTTTGAGAATACCTGAGACGGCGTTGACTTCTGCACTTCTCAGCCTGGCTACCGCTTCACGCAGACCTGCAATGGGGGGGGTGGAGCCAGGGTGGACAGAGGACCATCTTCAGCATCACCTTTATTCTGATAGAGTTCAAAGTGTTTGCTGGGAAACGGTTTTCTTACTGCTGTTGAAGGCCGACTTGAGGCTGCTGATGCCACTGGCGGCTCCTGAAATCCTGTAGATGCCCACTTCCTCCATGCCTCTCCTCTCCACCTCCTCCACACAGCATCGCACCACATGGGGGACCAGCACTCCCTCCTGCCTGAAGGAGGAAACACAGGCATACACACACACACACACACACACACACACACACACACACACAGATTACTGTTCGACATTCAAACACACAGAGATAGCACAGTTTTGAGAAAACACACCACAGGTGCTTAGTGCATGAACTTTTTTGTTTTACTCTCCATTCTTGCCACACTTCTGCTATTAGTGTTTCTCTTTCGACCACCCTACTACAAACAAGACATGTCATTTCCTAAAACCAGCTGTATGAGAAAGGGAAATAAAACTCCGCTGAACAACAGCTGCTTTTAGTTTAGTGGTTTTACGTCGCCAGTGGCTCCAGATGGAAAAGCTTTTTGGACTCTCAGCAACCATTTTGGCGGGGTATCGTTAGGAGTTTACCGATTCCAATGCCATTTTTGATTCTACTTATCGATTTGGTTCTTTGTTGATTCCCTTATCGACTCCTATTAGATAAATAGTTAGGGGAAAACACCACACACAGCTTTAATGGAGTCCTCTAATGTCAGAATACGTCATTGTTTGCAATCAGTGTTACACAGAAAGGCCCAAAGGTCTGTTGCACAGCTGTCAGGACAAACAGCATCCAGCTGAGCAACAGCCTCTTGGCATCAATGGGAGGCATCAATAGTACAGGAGCTTATCTAGTCTGAGGAATTGGGCAATTTGGAACCGGGACTAAAGTGGAACCGGGTCTGGATGCGCAGCCCTAGCGGCCGTATTGGTCTCCTTACAGTGATTGACAGGGACTTACTGTGCCACAGTTCCAATCGGGACACAGAAGACAGGCTGCTGCAGCGTGGAGCTGGGCGGGCCGAGGGGGTGGGGGCAGAACTTCAGGGACAGGGTCACCTCCACCTGGCCCAGAGACAGCGCCTGTCTTCTCCATCGCTTCTGGAGGGTTGTAGAGTCCAACTGATAGACGCACAAAGAGACAGATATAGATATAGATAGATACATCCAGGTGAACACACACACACACACACACACACACACACTCTGACAGGTAAATCATTCGATATTGAATTTCAGCCGAAGCCCTAAACTTCAGCAGACATTTAGTGACGCTTGGTGTTTGCTAACGCTCCTCTTGCCTTTACAGAAGCTTTGCCCAGGACGGTGTCTTCCCCACCCTCAGACTGACTCACACACAGCACCCTGAGGTGCTGCGCCTCATCCACCTGGAAGGAGAGCTCCTATTTAAAAGAAAGGAAAGAAAAAATATGGGTTAATCTATCTATCTATCTATCTGTCTGTCTGTCTGTCTGTCTATCTATCTGTCTGTCTGTCTGTCTATCTATCTATCTGTCTGTCTATCTATCTATTAGTAGAGCTTGAGTCTTACCTGGTCCCAGTGTGGGCTGAGGGTGTGGACTGTTGAATGGGTCTGGGCCTGTTTGTCGTAGAACTCATAGCCATCCACCTCCACACACACATACACACCTGAGAGAGAGAGAGAGAGAGAGAGAGAGAGAGAGAGCGAGAGAGAGAGAGAGAGCGGGGGGGGGTCCAATTACTTCATCATTCAATGTCTTTAAAATATAAATGATCTGGTCAGTAAAAGTGCTATCATTTTGTCACCCAATGACTTAAGTTACGTACTTTCCCTCCAAAACTAAAAGAATTTAAAATAATAATAATAATTTTTACTTTTTTTTTATTTACATTTTATTTTTATATCATTTTATAAGAGTAGCCTATCACTTTGGGTATCACGTTTTGAACTGAAACTCTCATGTACTGTCATTAGAGAATAGCAACAAATGTACAAGCCGGTTGTTGGAGCCCGCCGGCAGAATGGATGGCTGCACTCAGAGTCCCACACAGCGACTCCTCCTCTTCTCCCGGTGAGAAAGAGAGAAAGAAAGTTACTAACTCGTGTCTTGAAGCTCATTGAATTTACACAGGGTTGGACTGAGATGAAGTCGAGTGAGTCGAGGCGGACAGGGGAAAGGCATCAAAGGAAAAAAAAAGTGTGTTGGAAAGGGTTAAGCGTCGCATGAAAAGATCAAAGGCAACAGCCCAGACAGTGTGTTTCAGACAGGATGTGAATCTGTGGTGAGAGAGAGAGAGAGAGAGAGAGAGAGAGAGAGAGAGAGAGAGAGAGAGAGAGAGAGAGAGTTGTACCAGTCTTTCTGCTGCTTTGTAGTGGTGGCTTCTGGGTCATTCGTAGTTTGACACATGCGCTGGTGAGGGTGAGCAGATCTGGAGGGACAGTTTCTATGTCTGACGAACAACACATGGCAACCACAGGCACCAATCAGCATGTTGGACGTTTTACTAAGTAACATTAGACTGAAGCCCAATGAAAAAGAGGACTAGCACACAAAAAATGCAATCTACTAAAACTATCTAGCTAGTTAGCCAATCTGACCTCCCAAGTTCAAACTAGCCATACCGGCCACTAGTTAGATAGCCTGCTGAACTTCCTGGATCTTCATGAATGAAAATAGAAGTAATTTCCATTTATTGCTTTAATTTCTATTTTGACCAGACCTTCTGAAAAACTGGTTCAAATCAGGCACAATAATCTCTGTGACGTCTCTTTCATATTACAGTTGTGTTCCTCTCCACTGATGGCCTCTGAACTGACCAAAACATTAACCACAAGTAGTTAACTTACCTTCTCTGGTGAGCTTGACAATGGCTTCTCTCCAGTCCTCAAGTTCATACAGGGAGGACAGGAGGATTGAGTGACTCTGTAGTGAGACACAATTGTAATGTATAGATGTATGCATGCATGCATTTGTGTGCATGTAAGTGTGTGTGTGTGTGTGTGTGTGTGTACCTTGCCACTGGGGCTGTGCAGCTCCAGTCTGTGGACAGGGGAGTGTGTGAGCAACATCAGTTCCATCTGCTCCAGCTTCTTCTTGCGAGCTTGCCAGTACCTGGATGTTCCCTTCACATGCACACACACACACACACACACACACACACACACACACACACACACACACATTTTGAATATTTCACTCAATGCTTTACAACCCATGACAGGTCTTCCTCTCTCTCTCTGTTTCCGTCACACACACCGTGTGTTGCCGTAGCTGCTGTTGGAGGAGGTACATCTTGGTTCTTATGGTGTGTATGCGGAGGTGTGTGTCGGGCGTTCGTTCCTGGTCCTCAACCCAGCGCAGTCTGAGACCAGCCAGGGGCAGGTACCAGCAGAACCTGTAATGGGCGTGCTTCCTGGGAGGAAACACAAACACGCACACACACACACACACACAAACAGAATAATCAGAATAATGCGTTTATCAGGTATTTTACAACCGCTTTGACTCAGCCAATCAGAACTGAGGAGCGGGACTACAACAAATAATAACAGACCTGTCACTCACCCAATGGCAGCAGCCTTCAGCTTGACACACAGCAGCAGGTCGGTGTACAGGAAGAGGTGGCGCAAGTTACGCTCTCCCTCACACACATCCACTACAAAGCCGTCACGCATCAGCTGGCGCCTCTGGGGTGCAGACACACACACACACACACACACACATTGTGTTGTTAATACCACAATATGGGTGTATACATATTGTATACTATACTATATTGTATATGGTTGTGCATGTGTGTCTCACCATGCCATGGCTGAGCGTCACCTCTCGTTTACATCGCGAACTCTCGTTGACCCCAGACAGGAAACTACGAGACAACCTCAGAGCTTCTTGTAACGCTGTGTAATCCCCATGGTCCACAGGCGTCGTCTTCAAGAGGTCCTAGAGGCCGAGACCGAGATCACAGTTAAAGGAAAGGTCCACCCGCGGATGCAGACAAGAAGGATAAAGGAGAAACAAGGAGAGGGAAGAAAGAGGAGGGGAGAGATGAGAATGAATTGAAATGAAAGACAAGAACAGGCAAGGTTGATAAAAAAAAAAAAATGAAATGAAGGAAAGAATTATCAAAGGAATTAATTAAATGAATTATCGGGGGTTTTCTCACTTGTAACACTAGTGTGGTCTTGGTTACTCTGTCCAAAGGCTTGTACAGGAGAGCTGGAGAAAGAAGGACAGCGATCACACACACACACACACACACACACATTAATAGTACACAGCAAAGTCGCTAGTGTTAATTTAGCTCTGAGTGTGTTAACATCAACACTACCCACACCCATCAGAATTTATTTATCACTTCTCCATCTGCTCCATATCAGTTCCTCATATCAGCTGTCGGCAAATAACACTCCAATAAACATTTACAATAAAATAACTATCACTGAAAAAAATCAACATTTATTAGTCGATTTTCTGTGTGCGGACCTTCAAAAGTGTATTTGGTCCGAGCCTTGTCCGAGCCGCTGGTAGACATCATGTTCTGGAAAAGGAAAGTGAGACGGTGAGACTGATGAGAACGTGTCTGCACTCGTAGGTGGTGCTTGTAGGTGACCGTTTACCCTGTGTGGTCGTATTACCTGGGCCAGCGTTTTGAAGCGGTGGTCAGAGTGTGTGCACTTGCGGACAATTTCCACAGCCTTCTCGTAGTTATCAATGAAACCACGATACACACCGATCTGGCTCACCTGTAAAAGCAGATGGATGGATGGATGGATGGATGGATGGAGACAGTACTCGTGTATGGAATAACTGAGTATGTCATGGACACCATCTCCAAATGGTGTTTGTGTGTGTGTGTGTGTGTGTGTGTGTACACTGTATAACTTACCACTTTCAAAAACAGGTCCCCCACAGTCAATTCAAAATCCGTTTCACCACCAGCGCTGCCCTCTCTCCCTGGGTCCTGATCCACCAGAGGCCTTTGGTCTGGATGCAGACTCGTCCCCGGGCCAGGACTGGACTGTGACTGGCCCAGACGGAGCTTCAGGCCGACGTAGAAGCATTGGTGCATCTCCCTGAGCTCGGGCACCTGGTAGAAAACTGTATGGAACTGTTGACTGGACAGCACCGGCTGGGAGGTCCCGGCCGAAGCCCGCAGAGCCTTCATGGGCTAGAAGTGGAAGGGGTGGGGGTGGGGGATAGAAGAAGAAATGATGAAGTACAAGCAGAAAGTGAAAGAGAAGAGACACTAAAGGCAGAATAATTGAGGTTGATAGAAATGTGCCAGTGGAAACATACTGAACTGAACAGATTGAGCTGTACAAGCAGAGGGGCAGACGGAGAGAGAGAGAGAACAGAAATAAAAGATTAAAAAAAGAGAGCTGGTCTGTGGTGAGTGATGGAGGTGAGAAATGTGCCACATGTCGATTCAAACACACAGTTCACCTTTCACACACACACCTCACTCACAGGCACTTCAGCAGCACTCTCAACTTTGGTACACACACACACTCCAGCCACCTTATAACGACGAGGACATACATGAATGCACAAATGGCACGCTTACACACCCGCGCGCGTGATACTAAGCTACAAGAGCAACAACCACAATCAGAACATCAACTTTCTGAAGCATTTCTCACATCCACTTTTCTTTTTTTTTTAAGTTAAATGAGTCATATGAGCAGAAGAAATGCAGAAACTGGAATAGCTGTAGATGGAAATAGCAGCAAAACAAAGGGAGAAATTAACCAATAATAAGCGGGGACTTGTTAGACACCATTACTTCCTGGTGTACGGCTATTCATACCCTAGGCAGTTCAATTCAAACCCCAATCTGAGAAGTCTGCTCTTTTCTCTGGCCTTGTTGTCTATAAGAAGCACACATAACAGCAATTCGCACTGTTAGCAGTTACTATTTTAGCGGAGGGAGACGGGGGAGATAGAGAGAGAGAGAGAGAGAGGCTGACCATTTGTGGCCAAAAAAGGAAGCTTAACAATGAAGACATTGAATGTTATCATTGCACATAATCTTGTATGGCACAATGTCAGCCACACGCTCAAGGATGTACGCACCGGCACGATTTAGTACCGTTGTCTTGCAAGAACTGACCATCGACTGAGTTAGTCAAGATTGGTGACAAATTGGTGAATAAATGTCACTTTCTGATTCTCCTGTACACGTTAATTCCCAGGAGAGTGGAGGTCTCATCCCTCCAGTCAGTGCATTGCGTGACATTAAGTTGTTTTTTTTAATGCCAACTCTTTATACTATGGTGACATAGCGATGGGGAAGTTGAGCAGTGTTAGTGATATCTACAGTGTTTATGTTGTATCACAGGTTTCCCCCCGAGAATAGCAAGCAACCACAGCCTTAAAGTTTTGAGACTAAGAGGGTGTGTCTGCATATACATGTTCCTCCTTAATACTTAATAAAACCAGCAAATGTGTGTGTGTGTGTGTGTTACCATCAGTAATGTCTCCAGCTCACTGAGGTAGACCTCCTCACTCTCCAGGATGCCTTTCAGCACCACAAGCCTCCTCTCCAACATTTCCTCTGGGCTGCGCAATGTCTGAATGGGAGACGTTCAAAGACACAACCACAAAACATTCTTGAAACCAATCTTAAAAAAACGTTGGTCAGTCAAAGACATAAAAGTACAACGGGTGACATGAATTGGAAATCAAAGGAGCTCAGTGACATTTCACAAGGACATTCAGCAGCTAAGACTGTTCGGGGGAAGTGGGCCAGTCAGACATTTCAAAACTGCATTTAGTCAGATGAAATCTATTGGGCATACTCTGTCTTTTGTATGTGGAGTGTGGTGGGCATTGGGATGTATGTGGCTCCACTTATTCATCCTTTTTCTTTGTGGTACTTTCCAAAATATACTAACAGACTAGAGGGAGCTAGGTGACCCGGAGATAGTTGAGTAGTTAAAGGGAAAGTGCGTATGGTGAGTGAACTGCCCACTAGAGCATGCAAGGAAATGTAGAAAGTGTATGGAGAGAGGCTAGAGAATATTTTATCAACAGCAACAACAATCTGTGCCAGTGAAGGAAGGCACCATGGTGGGTTCACTCACAGGGGTGTCAGGTAAGTCCATGCTCTCCGTCTGGAGGGGGGAGAGCAGACAAGCCACTGACTCTTCCTGGAACACATCCTCCTCCAGCACATCAGAGTCTGCTTCCACCTCAACTGACCCACACACACACACACACACACACAATACAGAGCAAATGGGAGCAAGATGAGACAGGTTTAAATGCACACTGCCCCATAAACACTTCACAGACTGGATTTTTCAATATTTTTTAATTATTGAATGGAGAACTTTCCCCCCCCAAAAAAACAATAATGCTTTGGAAATAAACTAAATATGAAAATATAAACTGCACAATGACACACTCTCTGCTTTCCACAACTGTTTTTAAACATCCCTCAATGTCTATCTGTCTGTCTGTCTCTCTTTCTCTCTCTCGCTCTCTCTCTCACACACACACACACACACACACACACACATACACACCCTCTCCCTCCCTTACCTGGTATGTGCTGTGACTCCAAATAATCCACCGCCTCCTGATAGACGTCCATGGCTCTGAGGTCGTCTCCCCACAGTGAAGGGTGAGGACAGCATGTGAGCAAACTCAGCTGGCGTTAGAAAACTTCCTGTTTCTGTTATGATGCACAAAAGGGGAAAATACAACTTCCTGTCTGTGTGAGACCCAGTAAAAGCCAAAATGAACTTCAATTTCAAAACTAGTTTGATAATGTGCTTTATTCCAAATGTCTTTATTCAAAATGCTGCTAGTCACCATTTAATAGCAACTAGTAACAGTGGAATAGTGACAAGTGAAAATTTTACGTTATCTGTTTTTTAATCTTTTTTTTTAATCTCCTATGATTAAAATGTTCCTCTAGGGAGTCTAGGGAATCTGTATAGTATCCTCCTAAAATGATTATGATTAATGAAAAGGATTATTTCTTACTTACTGGGAAGGTAAAGGGAACTAAGAGCCTCTACTTACAGTCCAACACTGCCATCTAGGAGAAAAGAAAACAGTTGCAGTAGCCAAAGGTTTATTTAATGTGCATTCTTCACTCATTCTTGGTTTTGCATCGTCAAATAGCTTCTGGTTCTTGTTGTTCAGCTTTTCTTTGAGCTCTTGCTTGGTACTGTAACTGGTCTGATTTTCTCGCTATAGCCTGTTGCAAGGAGCATTTTATGACTGTAAAAATCATATAAATCTGGAGTGGCAGGATAAACCGCTCTAGGGATCAGTAGTGAGGTATTTTTGCAAATATCTTGATAGGTTTCTTCTAGATTTATTGAGGAGAGCATGTCGGAGAAAGGACTATTTACATGTCATTTACTTTTTTAAATATATGTTTATCTAATTAATTTAATTAATTTAATTTAATTGTGGGACTTTTACTTCACTGTTTCATTGTGTTTTATTATATGTAAAGCACTTTATAAACATTGTTTTTAGAAACGTGCTAACAAATAAAGCTATTAGTAGTAGTAGTAGTAGTAGTATGTCAGAGGAGCTGTGAGTCTCCATCTGGTGACCAGCTATCATCAAGACGTGTAAATCCTGGCACTCCCTTACGTAGAGAAGTCTATGATACACAACATATTTTGATAACATTTAGAAGGATGCATCCATCACAGCAACATTTAAAAAATATACCACAGACAATCCTATAGTAATACCATATGAGATAAACAATACCATAAACATGATATGGTCACTATAAATTCACCATTGAGTCCCGCAGACACGCTATAAATCCCTCTAGGAATATTATAGGAATATATTTTTTGTTCAACTTGAATTTTACCATATCATCTTATGAAACACATCAGTGTATTCCCAGGTCCCTTGTACTTCTCCTTGCTTCTGAAATCTTTTACATGGATTGTCAGAATTAAATTTGTGGACTGACGCTCCGGATCTCCTCCACGCACCCCGCGTGTTCCTCACACGGCCTGGAGGTGGCGCCGCACACCCACTCTGGTCAGTAGCAGCCCCAATATCAATCATTACGAAAAAAATCTCTCTCTCTCTCTCTCGAAAATATCCACATTCGGGAAGATAAAAACAAAAGATACCTGCATAGTATAAGCAAAACTCAGTAACTGTAACGGGCAAGTAACGTCGGACCCAGATGCAGATGGTGTGTAAATCCAATACTTTACTGGATTGTAAAACAAGCAATACAGGCAACCAAATCAGACAGGGATCAGGCGAGATCAGGTAACCGGTAGACCAGAGGCCTGGGGCCTGTTCCAAGAAACAGGTTCAGCAAACTCTGAGTCTAACCCTGCACTCTGAGTTGATTCATTCCGAGATGGCCAAGTCTGAGTTTTCGGTTCCAGAACGGCTGATTTGAATTAGTTCAATCAATTTTGAGTATGTTCACCTTGAGTTAAGCGCGTGCGCGACGACAATAAAAAGCCATCATCAATGGAGGTCCGATACTACGATTCACCATGGCAACCAGCAAGCAGAAGGGTCGTAAAGGAGAGGGAATTGGCGTGGGAGAGAATCGCTGCCCGAGTCAATGCGTACGTTTGAATGCAGCAGTGTATTCATTTAACATTTAACCACACTTTCTTATAATATTACCTACATGTGAGAAAGTGGTGGAATGGTATTGGGAAAAAAATATTTTCATTTAGGTGCAATCCCACGGGCGCAAAGCGCTCTGGGCAGCAGCTGAAAATGAAATATAAAAACATTAAATTCATTTAGCAGAGGCTTTTATCCAAAGCGACTTACAAAGGTGATAGTTAACACTATGTGGGGATCGAACCCACAACCCTGAGAGTCTCCTGCTTTACCAACTGTGCTGTCTGGACCAGACATACTTCAAATGGTGTACTTGGGGCGGCAAATTAGAAAGGCAGATCTAGAAATTGAATTACTCGAACATAAGTTAGAGGTGGGTGCATGGTCACAGGTGAAATGTGTTGTTGGAACAATATAAAAATACTAACTGTTGCTTTTGTATTTGTAGGAAATAAAGAAGACCAAATGAAAGGTGTCTTTATTTGACTGCTCGGGGTGGTGGTAGCTTAATCCGTGAAGTGTAAACGGCATATTATATCTCGGACAGCTCTTCCATCCTGGACACAGAACGTCTAATCGGGGTCTCAAAATCCTCTCCCGACATAAGGCTATGCGAATTACTTCCGCTTGAATATCGATCGGGTTACCGAGGAAAGGACACGCCATGTCCGACAGCTGCTTCAGGTTCAGCAGAGGGGAGGAGATAAGGAGAAAGTCAGGGTTTGTTCAAGAAAACCTGCCAGCGAGCAGGTTAGGTTCACAGAGTCAGTTACCATGGTAATTGACTCAGAGTTTGAGTTACCTCTCTTTCTGGAACGGAAAACCCAGAGTTTCCCTCATCTCAGGGTTAACAAACTCAGAGTTTTCACTAAACCCGCTTCTTGGAACAGGCCCCAGGCCTCTGGACATGAACCACGGGAAGGCTATGTACAACATTAGACAATCTAAGAACAAGAGTGGGGGACAGGCTGGTATACACTGTTAGGGACTGATGAGAAATGGAGTGCAGCTGATGAGATTGATTGATTGATTGATTGCAGATGTGGAACAGGTGAGTAGTAGCAGAACACACTGGGAACCCTGGTGGGCATGACAGGGAAGACAGGACCTGAAACAAAACACAACCCAGAACAGAGAGGAGACTAGGGGGACTAGGAAGTGGATGGAGAGAGAGGAAGAGGAACTTGAGGCAACAGGTGGGTCAGGAGGGATGGCAGGAGAGATGACAGCCTTCCTCATGATAGTAACGATGTTGTTGGACGATGCTGACTGAGCGGGCGTTGCGTTCTCCTATCTGGGCAGTGTTGGCGCCTGCGTGGTCCCCTAGCCCTATGATGACGCTGACTGAGTTGCCGTTGCTGTGATGCCCCACATCAGGGGGCTGTTCCATAAAGCAGGCTTAGAAAAGCGGCGATTAACCTCGCAAGCCTGGTTTGAATTAACCTAACAAATCAATCGGGGCTAAAACGGTTCCACGAAGCCCAAGTCAAGCTACCGTGATCGGGCTAAACCGAGCCAGGCTCAAGCAATCCAGATAATTGCACGTGCACATTTATACACAGTTTATTTAAGCAGCCCGAGAGGTCGATCATGGATCTGATAAATGATGTAGTAAAGGCTGTACGTAAGGTTTCATCTTACTACATTACAATCATCGTACTGTACTGGACCCTATATGGGGATCGAACTCACAACCTTAAGGCTGAGAGTCTCATGCTCTACTGACTGAGCTGTTCGGGCTGGTTCTTACTTTTATTATATTTTTATGAAATCGGTTGTTTCCATCCTGGAAATTGATCGGTTGAAAGCGTGTTCTACAGTGACTGTAAATCCCATACAGAAACAGTGAATGCGTCTCCTAGCAACCGTGGAAACATCTTGACATATATTCAAGATACTTTATTATTTCAATGAATTTGTTAAATAAAAATAATTTAGAAAATAAAATAATATTGTGTCATCAAATAATTATTTCTATAAGTTGTAACCGTTTTCTAAAAGCAATACGGCACTTGAGGTCTCGCTGGACACTCATGGTTAAATGGAGTTGCCTAACAACGCTCTGAACCGTGACTGTATCCCCGATACAGCCTACATCATTTTATATTTTTTATTTTCTATTAACGTTGCATTTTATGTCTGATAGTGTAGGGTCTAGGGTAATAGTGTTGAACATTAGGATGGCGGAACCTTGTTTGAAAATCATTGCGTTTCAGTCGGATCAGTGTTACGGGAGTACCGATTAAGCTTCAACTGTGGTTTAGCCTGATATCTAGCCTGCCCCGAGGCAGTTTGGAAGCATAAGTTGCCAGAGCAACTTGGCTTGAACTATGCTGAGCTTGCTTTGTGGAACCGAATAAACCTGAAAATGAGTCAGACTAAGCGAAATAAGCCTGGATAAGTGGTAAGCTCGCTTCGTGGAACACCCATCAGATCTGGATGTCTCACCAAAATAAACTTTTATGCATTGTGTATACGCTGCCTGCCCAAACTCGGCATCTATTGCACGCCCAACCGTCCTGGTAGGGGGATCCCTCTCTGAGTAGCCCCTCCCAAGGTTTCTCCCAATTTTCCCTATAAGGTTTTGTGGGAGTTTTTCCTTGTCCTCTGTGAGGGTCCAAGGCTGGGGGATGTCGTGTACTAACCATTTATTATTTTCACATGTTGGGCACTGTGAAGCCCTTAGAGACTGTAACGGTGATTAAGGGCTATACAAATAAATGTGATTTGATTTGATTTAACTGAGTAACTCAGACCAAAATGTCTCTAGGTTTGTCTTTTTGCACTTCTTTTTTTCTTATTTCGTATCTCTAAAAAATCAAACCCTATTCTGCTGCTGTGTGTGGG
This sequence comes from Hoplostethus atlanticus, assembly GCA_034670405.1. Classification (NCBI taxonomy): domain Eukaryota; kingdom Metazoa; phylum Chordata; class Actinopteri; order Trachichthyiformes; family Trachichthyidae; genus Hoplostethus; species Hoplostethus atlanticus. The sequence goes on along the minus strand of JAXDDX010000054.1, from coordinate 2,908,994 downwards.
TGTGGGCTTGTTCCATTTTAAAACCTGGTTGAAAGAAACCCTCACCACTTGTTAAAGCCTAATAGAGCTGTGACTTTTCTGAACTGTTTTCTCAACTGTTTTTCCAAACTTTTACTCAAACCCACAATTACTGAATTACATTTTCAAACCACATTTACACATTTAGCTGACACTCTTAGCCAGATAAGATTGTCAGCTAAATGTGCAAAATGTAAATATGGTCCTGGACAAAAGAGTTGAGACTCCAACAAAATGACTCAACTAACCACCGATTCTGTTGCATTTTCCTGTTGTTTCCTTTGGATTTTGTCCTTGCAGGGATTCCCTAGTTTACACAAGAGACTCCTCCCCTCAGAGATCACCCACTGTTTGTTTGAGCTGGAGGTCAAATGACATTTAGTAGCACAGTGTTAACTGTTTGTCTGAGAAAAAGGTTCATATATAAGTCATTTATTAATGCTCCCTTCAGCTATAACTATAACACTGTTTTAAAACAACAATTAAGACCATGATGGCTAAGTCAGAGATGAATGAAAGCTGAAACAAACTGGTCCACAAATACACAGACTATTAGATTACTTAGTGGAAGATTATAGACAATTGCTCAAAGTGAAACCACTGTGAAACTTTGAACACTTTCACTACCAGTTTTTACACAAAAACATCAAAACCACAAACCTGCTTCTCACATGAGCAGGGCGCATTTGTGTGGACAAACTGCAAACATAATATTTATTAGGAGGTAACACTTTATATTAAGGTATATTAAGGTATATTAAGGTAGCATGAATATTAGTAGCATATTGTCTCTTTATCACTTTATTACTAAACAGCGCCATATTCAACGTAGCTCGTACAGAGGACCTGAACCAGAAGCGATGCGACCTGTTTTACACAATACGGAAGTTTGTTGCGCATAACCCCAAGCTCTGTCGGCTGAAAACTATACAGAAAGTTTAGGCAGTACATTTGTTCTTAGCCTTGAAGAAACTTGAAAAAATCTTTTAATAGATATGTTTGAAAATCTCTGAAGTGGTCCATTAATAAAGGAGATATTTCTACTGGTGCTGACTTTGTTCTTCTACCACTGGGGTATGGGAATAGAACCTGTGCATGTCCATTTTTTTTCAAGGTGTAACCCATCACTTAAGAATAGGGTCTGTTACTGGCAGTAGTTGTGTGCTATAATGGATTTACTAAGTGTGAAGAGGAGGCAACTTTAGAATAGGGAACCTGTGTGGGTTATAAGTGTCAAACTGCTAGTGAATTGGTCATGAGCAAGACCTCACTTTAGAATGGGGAACATATTCTGAGTTAGAAAGACTTAATTTAGAGTTACTGTATATGGACACTATTAACACTTGTAGTTTTGTGTTTTGTTATACATAAGAATAGACCATATTAAGTGTTATTACAGTTTTTTACAATCGCTAACAAGCGTTTACCTATACTTAAGATAGTTTTTCTAAACTCCTAACACAGCAATACACCTACATCACACAATTAGCCAAATAGTTAATTTTCTGCTCAAAACCACATTTTGTTCATTAAATACCAACTCTACATTTCAAAATGCAAAAAAACTTTCTCTACATACACTAACTCTATCAAAACACGGCAAACCCGACTCAATATCAAATCATTCTTTCAAAACACTAGCACATGTTTTCTATCCAAGAGGAACATATAGTCAATCATAGCACAACGACTTTCAAAATACTAACAGTTGATGGCATTACAAAAACTGCATTACTTTTCATGTTTAGTTCTACCTGCATACAACAGACAATATAAAATCCATTGTTTTTTATAATTCAGTTTCCTTTTACTGTAAACCACTGTTTTGGTTGAGTGTTGAATGTGTGCATTTTTGGCAACATACAATCTAAAAGTGAATGAGTCATCTTTACTTTATTGAATGTACAGTAGAAAGATATAGTAAGTGACAGAATTGCTGCAGTAAACGCTTTAGTAGCAACATGAAATTGCTGCCAGCGATGAACAAAAAATCCAACATACATGGCCTTTGGTTCAAAATGTGTAAAAATAAAATAGACAAATACAGTAAAAAAGGCACAGAAGGGAAAAAACACCAAAATGCGCAGTCCTGTTCTAAAAGATCTTCAGCATTTGGCCACATGTTCTCGTCCACATCACATCTTATGTCGTCTCTCGCTATACACCTTGGATCGAAACGCTTGGCATGCACAGTGTAAACACAGTATGTGTAAACGCTTTTCAGTATGTCCTACTGTATGTACTGTAACCCATGTTTACATGTAGAGTAGCATAGTGTAAAACTCACTATAGAACATATTGGATAGACACCATACCTGGGCGTATTGGTGCCGGTGCTGGTGACCCGTTCATTGTTCCTTTCAAAAGGAACTGTGTACAACTGTTTCATTCATGTTTGGTCTATTTTACACAAATCAGCTATTTCTCAATGTTTCAATGATCTGTTGAAAAATGCTTATCAGCTGTTTCAATAAAGCTTTTGAGCCGCTGTTGTTGCAGACGTAGAGGCTTTATACTGTATTTAAGGTTTTGAACATTAGGTTTTCATTTCTGGCATGCTGTGTGCAAGCATTTGTAAATAAGACAAGAAAGATCCATAATTTTGGTATTGGGTAAGCTTGTATGTAAAGAAAGCTGTGGGTGTCAACTAATCACAGGCCTGCGAAGCATTTAGGGTCCTGCCCACAGAGTAAAAAAAGGGCCAGGAGTGCTAACCCCTGATGACCTGCGTGGTGACCACAGTGTGGGCTCTGTTCCTCATCTTAATCTCCCGGGACATCTGGCACCAGACACACAGATCACACCACAATACCATGCAGCAGTCATTACAAGACGAACCCTGGAGAGGAGGAATTAATACGACAATTAGCTCAACTACTGACCACTACAGAACTGAGACTGTGACTGAGTAACCACAGTTGGGTCCCTAAACCTAATGGAGTGACGTCTGTACTAACTAGACAATAAACAACAGGCATTTATTCTCTTTTGTAATGCTACAAAATCAGTTAAAAATGCCATTCTTAGTTGAAATTTACAAAAATATCCATCCCTAGATCACCACCATATCAAACCAGGGCCTCTTGGTGAAAGTTGGGACATCCAGAGAACCCCAAACCCATCCCCTAAGCCGTGGCGGGAGTCTTACATGGATGCCGTAGCGCTCTCTCATGGAGGAGCGGAGCGTGGTGCCCAAAATGACACCGTTGCCCAGCAAGGGTAAACCACAGCACCAGCCAAAGCTACTGACCGTCTGGCACTGCAAGCAGGGAAAACAAAACATGCCACAGCAACCTGGAGGGGAGGGGAGAGGAGATAGAAGGCTACAGTGGTCATCCAGTACTTTACTTAAGAAAGAAAGAAACAAACAAACAAAGAAGAAAACAGTTCAATTTCTCTATCTCATGACTTGTCTTAGGCTCTTTTGTGAGCATATTTCTGGTGAATACAATCCTAGTGACTTCCATGTATCCTCCCTGTTCTTGACATTTTGTTTGCAGGGTGAAGAAATCAATTGAACCTGAAATCCAAGCACTAGGAATGATGTGTTTGAGTGTAACAGCAAGTAGCGGAACTGCTCAGTTTCTTCCAGTTTTTTAATGTATTGCACAATCACAAAACTAGGCCAAGACAAATACTTGTAATTTTACGACGCTATAATGCACAGCAGATGAGACTCAAACTACTACTATTTACATTACTACCACTACTAATACTAATATTCATACTGATACTACTACTAGCCTACTACTTTTTCAAGTTTAAACAGTGGACTAATAATGCCAAGGTGTCACTGGTAGTGAAGGACATAAGAGTGAGCGAGGTCAGAGGTATTTGCTGGGTTGACTTACAGGTGCTCATATCACTGCAGCAGTCACAGAGGTCAGTGCTCCACATCCCAGCGCTGTGGGTGGTGGTGGTGGTCACTGCCATCATCTGGTGTGACTGGAAAGCCATGCCTGCCCAGGATGGACATCCAGAGAATGAGAAGAAGGAATTTTTCCAGACAGAAGTTTGTAGATGATACTGCCATACTGTATTTTTCTGTTTTATTACGACTGGCAGACAGTTATGGCGCAACGTAAAGCTCAGTGATGCCACTGTAACCATCTCAGGGTTATCTCAGTACACAATAACAATATTGTAGTGAATTTTCTCTAATTCAGCCAAACATTTAACTCCGACAATAGGCTAGTTCAATTTAAGTATTCTTTACAGCTAATTTTGTCTTACCTTTTCTCTTGCTCTGTAAACTCGATAGAAAAAGAAAAGAAAAGAAAAAATCTCACGTCGTCACTTACAGTTGCACAGATAGATTCGTTTCGAGATACGAGGACGGTTTGATGAGTTTTCCTGGCAAACTCAGAAAAATGTCATGCTACCGTTTGACACTTGATGAGGTGTGAAGTTTCTTTTTCCTCTAAAAGGATGGTTTTAAGTCACACCCCCACTGGAGTACTCTTGCATCAAGCCCTGGCTAACACACTCACAAAGTTTACACAAAACTATAACCAACAAACAATCTCAGAAGAAATTTCAGACGGATGCATTAGAATTATCAGAGTAAAACTAGGTGTCCCTATAATATTATAAGAGGAATGATATAGTAGGGAACGCCGAAGCTGCCATTATTGGAAATATATCATTTATAGTTTTTCTTTGGTCGCTTTCTCAGATCAGAATTGAAATTCTCAAAACTACTTGTTCAACCTCCACATCATCTAGTCACTTGTGCACAAGTATTTTCTCATTCTTTTGAACAAATTGCAAATGCTTTGGGACATTCATGCAAGTGGTTATGTCCAACTGTCTGCTGTTTCCTACATTATCAATAGTTTATGTCATGTTGATCAAAATGTATTATATTGTTTCTCTGTTGAATCGTCTCACCCCCCAAAACATCTAGGTTCATTGCATAAGTCATTACAGGCAAAATGGGTGAATCAGTTGTCATAATCTGTCAAGTACGGAGCCTACTTTTTGCGGGATCTCGCAATACTTTTGCGAAAAAGTATTGCGAGATCTCGCAAAAATACATCGTTTTTTTTTTTTCCATCCATTTCACTTCCCGGGCTCCGTAGTCAAGCATATCAAGCATGTCAACCATTTCTATTAGACTTTTTTTGTAAATGTGTTCTGAATTGATGAATCTTGACTTTCACTACAGTTTTTCTCAGTTACTTTGGCTCAATTCTCCAATGACAGTTGAAGTCGTCAAACTAATATGTGAAATTCTTCACAACATTTTGTTACCTGTGCACAACAGAAAGAGCATTTCTCTTTGTTACCATTTGCAAATGTTTTAGCACATTTAGGAAAATGACAATTATGACTTATTGGTTGTATATGTCTTCTGAAATTGATATATGCCAATAATGCCATACAAAAAAAGTGCAGCCTTGTGCATTTTCAATCATTGTCATCAAACCCTTCACCATAGTTTCCATCAGAGTAACTGTTATATTGACAACATGGCTAAGCATGTCGACTATCTTGTTTGTACACAATGACACAAGGACTTGTCATTCTGATGGCACTGACATGTTCATTGACGTAAAGATTTACTTTTGAGAGATGAACTAAGGATTTTGAGCAAGTTACAGGCTTTTGGAGGTAATCCATTGTGTGGTGCTGTTTGTACGAATTGTTTCGAGAAATGCGTTTACTGTTTTGCAAATGTTAAGGATGATTCGAGAAATGTACCAAAGCAACTGAGAAAAACTGTAAAGATGGTATAGCTTTTAGAGGGGAGACTTGAGTCAGTGGTCTGACCCTGTATCCAGCACCGGCTGCGGCCAATTAAGGCCGATTGCAGTCGGGTCATTTTAACCTGTGTGTGCATGAATGAACGAGCGTGAGAGTTCGACTGTTGGCTGGATGGAGTGGAGGGCAAGCAAGATCAGCAGCGGCAACCAACCTGTAGCCGGGAGCAGACTGAGCTGGCCAGTCGGGGTTGGAGCTCGTATGCATCCTGGAAGGCTGGGGGCTTTGGTGATCCGCGGCTGACCTGGGACATAGGTGAGGTGAGCCGGCTGGGAGAGACGGAGCTGAAAAGCGGCCGTCAAGACCGGGTCGTTTTATTGTGCTGTGATGTAAACAAAGTGGCCTGTTGTCGCATTGACTCTCCACTCCTGCCTTAGTCTCTGTTTGTCATGGCCCCGGTTGTAGCGAGCAGGGACACGACAGACAGGGAAGAGACCGTGGTCCTCCAGGGGGAGAACAGCTTCATCTCCGCGCCGACCACGACCACAGATGACGACAGCAGCTTCCACCGGATGACGGCCGACGATGACGTGGAGCCTCTCTCACCAAGCTGAACAGCTTCGCTGATCCCGGGGGAGACTCAGTAGACAGTGGCCAGCCTGCCAACGGCCGTGCAGCAGATCAGTGCGGCGTTGAGACTGCCACCGGCCCACTAGCCTGGACTCCGACAGTTCAGGTGGAAGCTGCTGTCGCTGTCCGTGGTGGTGGATGTCGGCGCTGTGATTATGCTGTTCTCCCCCTGGAGAACCACGGTCTCCACTGTAGCAAGCTTGCTACAACCGGGGCCACGACAGACAGACTAAGGCAGGAGTCAACGGGCCAACATGCCGCTTTATTCACATCACAATAAAATGGTCGGCGCACCTCACCTCTGTCCCGGCAGGTCAGCCGTGGAGGGAACAGGTCGGTTGCTCTCCCCTCATCCAGCCGACGTTCACACACCCACACACAGGTTAAAATGACCCGACTGCAATCGGCCTTAATTGGCCGCAGTCGGTGCCGGATACAAGGAGAGTCAGTCCACTGACTCAACTCTCCCCTACATCCAGCCTACGCCCCCCACACCCTCCCCCCAGTCTGCCACAACCATTTTCAGCAACATTTTGGAACGTCTTGTTGAGGACTTAATCAGAACGTTCGCATATGGATCTAAATTGGTCATATAATAACGTTCCCTATATGACTTTAGGGGGACGTTCCATTTTGGTTATTTTATGGTCACATTGCAACATTACAAAGAGTACATTTGGGACGTTAAGAGAACGTTCCCATATGGTTAGTCACATGGGGACGTTTCATTCGGGACTGCATCTAAGTTGGTATACAGTACGTTCCCTACATGACTTTAGATGTACGTTCCGTTTTTGTTCTTTTATGGTAACATGGCATCACAAAGAGGACTTTTGGGACGTAAAGAAGTACAAGTATTTATTCTATTGAGTTAAAACTAGTTGGAACAGAAACTAGTGACTGACTAGTGAATACCAAATTAGTCACTAGTACCTGAGATTAGGACTAGTCTATTATATAGCAACTAGTAAAATTACAATAGCGACTAGTAAATGGCAGAATAGTGACTAGAGAGCAAATAACTAGTGGCTAATAGTAATATTCCAATAGGGACTTCTGGAGTGTCTGTGGTGAGTTTATATTGACCTTGTTGCATTTTACGGTATCTGTTTTATCCTTTTTTTTTAATCTCCTATGATTAAAATGTTCCTCTAGGGAGTCTAGGGAATCTGTATAGTATCCTACTAAAATGATAGGATTATTTCTTACTGGGAAGGTAAAGGGAACTAAGAGCCTCTACTTACAGTCCAACACTGCCATCTAGGAGAAAAGAAAACAGTTGCAGTAGCCAAAGGTTTATTTAATGTGCATTCTTCACTCATTCTTGGTTTTGCATCGTCAAGTAGCTTCTGGTTCTTGTTTGCACTGTTCAGCTTTTCTTTGAGCTCTTGCTTGGTACTGTAACTGGTCTGATTTTCTCGCTATAGCCTGTTGCAAGGAGCATTTTATGACTGTAAAAATCATATAAATCTGGAGTGGCAGGATAAACCGCTCTAGGGATCAGTAGTGAGGTATTTTTGCAAATATCTTGATAGGTTTCTAGATTTATTGAGGAGAGCATGTCGGAGAAAGGACTATTTACATGTCATTTACTTTTTTAAATATATGTTTATCTAATTAATTTAATTTAATTGTGGGACTTTTACTTCCCTGTTTCACTGTGTTTTATTATATGCAAAGCACTTTATAAACATTGTTTTTAGAAACGTGCTAACAAACAAAGGTGGTAGTAGTAGTAGTCGTCGTCGTCGTCGTCGTAGTAGTATGTCAGAGGAGCTGTGAGTCTCCATCTGGTGACCAGCTATCATCAAGACGTGTAAGTCCTGGCACTCCCTTACGTAGAGAAGTCTATGATACACAGCATATTTTGATAACATTTAGAAGGATGCTCTATACATATCACAGCAAAATCTCAAAAATATACCACAGACAATCCTATAGTAATACCATATGAGATAAACAATACCATAAACATGATATGGTCACTATAAACTCACCATTGAGTCCCGCAGACACGCTATAAATCCATATAGGAATATTATAGGAATAACTTGAATTTTACCATATCATTTTATGAAACACATCAGTCTATTCCCAGGTCCCTTGTACTTCTCCTTGCTTCTGAAATATTTTACATGGATTGTCAGAATTACATTTGTGGACTGACGCTCCGGATCTCCTCCACGCACCCCGCGTGTTCCTCACGCGGCCTGGAGGTGGCGCCGCACACCCACTCTGGTCAGTAGCAGCCCCAATATCAATCATCACGAAAAAATCTCTCTCTCTCTCTCTCTCTCTCTCTCTCTCTCTCTCTCTCTCTCTCTCAAGTGGGCTGGATCAGAGAGCATTGAGGCTGCAGTCCGCTGGGCTTGATTGCTACTGCCCGAATATGAAAACATACATAAATATACATCAAATCATTAATAGAGGAATTAATAAATGCACACATGAATTAAAAATAAACATAAATAAATAAATAAATAACATTTATTTACAATTTACAATTCCGAAATAATAAATTGCATATATAACTGAATTTGGGGATAAGTAAATATAGAAATATAGAAATAAATGCATAAACACTAAATGTATCTTATTTACTTTGTTATTTTGATTCATTAAAAGTGTGTATATTTCCAATAATGGCAGTTTCGGCGTTCCCTACTATATCATTCCTCTTATAATATTATAGGGACATCTAGTTTTACTCTGATAATTCTAATGCATACGTCTGAAATTTCTTCTGAGATTGTTTGTTGGTTATAGTTTTGTGTAAACTTTGTGAGCGTGTTAGCCAGGGCTTGATGCAAGAGTACTACAGTGGGGGTGTGACTTAAAACCATCCTTTTAGAGGAAAAAGAAACTTAACACCTCATCAAGTGTCAAAACGTTGCATGACATTTTTCTGAGTTCGCCAGGAAAACTCATCAAGCCGTCCTCATATCGCGAAACAAATCTATCTGTGCAACTGTAAGTGACGACGTGAGATTTTTTCTTTTCTTTTCTTTTTCTATCGAGTTTACAGAGCAAGAGAAAAGGTAAGACAAAATTAGCTTTAAAGCAGAAGCTGAATTAGAGAAAATTCACTACTATATTGTTATTGTGTACTCAATAATGAGTTTATATGACCTTAACGTATTTATTGGAGTTTTAGAAATGTGTGTTGTTTCTATTTTTCTACACGTGCCTCCATTTATGGTACAATACAAAATAATTATTTTCAGACAGATGTATTATCCGTCACTATTATTTGGAAGAGATGGACTACTTACTTAGGGTTCTGTCATACCTGATTTGGTCCGGTTGAGTCAAATTGTGGAGATTTTTAACCCCTTTAGTCCGGTTCGTTTAAAATGGCGAGAGCCAATGTTATGGAAGTGTAAAGTTAACTTAATCCAAATGTTAATGAACATTGGGAAATGAAAATGCAATCCCACAATAGCATTTTCATTTTCCACTTTTGCATGCATTATTTGAGTCAATATGAAAATTAAAATGCAATAATTTGATTTTCATTTGAATTTTCATGTACTGGTATGTACATTCAATATTAAAATGACAATATTAAAATGTTAATGAAAAAGCTAATTGGCATTTCATTTTCACTTTGTGTTTAACACAATTCAAATGTTAATTTGAATTTGAATTGTGTAATTTTAAGCAGTTTCCCTAATTTAATGAAAATTAGGGTTAGGGTTAAAAATGTTAATGCAATCGCATTGCATTAATATTTTCATGGTCATTTCCTGTCAGTCATTCTCTGAAGCTTTTTGCACTAAAAGTTAATAAATTGGAAAAATGAATGAAACTAAATTACATACAAATCAGCCCCAGTGGTGTCATAGTTTACTGAAAAGTGATATTTTTTAAAATCAAAAATAGTTTGGCCAGCACAAGCTAAGTGTTAGCTTAGTCAGCTAACTGTTACAGCACTATAGGCTTTGACCGTTAGCTAGCTTAAGGTAAGCTAACAGTAATTTAATGTGAGGTAAAATAATAAACAAAGAAGTTGCACATAAGGCCTAAAAGTCTAACATGATACTGTAATAAAATGATGAAAAATGACCATCTGAAAATTTGTATCTAAAATTTCAGAGCTAGGCTAATGCCGCACGTTAATGTGTACACCAACATCTAGTGGTCAGCCCAAGTTGGTGATTTATGTGTGTGTGCGCATGTGTGTGCGCGTGCAACAGTATAGGGCAATAACAACAGTAAAGTGAATCATATCCAATAAAACAAAAAGATTGTGTTCAACTGTAATTTCTATATGAAAGTTAAGTTGTTACATATTTTGTTCAAAGTCACATGTCCTTTAAAATGCTTAGACATCACTAGTGTATACATGTATGTATGTGTTTCTCAGGTGTACACTTATTGTAATAAAACCCACATCTAGAAACTTCTGTCTGAAAAAATTCCTTCTTCTCATTCTCTGGATGTCCATCCTGGGCAGGCATGGCTGTCCAGCAGCAGCCACAGCAGATGGCAGTGACCACCACCACCACCACCACCCAAAATTCTGGGATGTGGAGCACTGAGCTCTTTGACTGCTGCAGTGATATGAGCACCTGTAAGTCAACCCAGCAAATACCTCTGACCTCACTCACTATTATGTCCTTCACTACCAGTGACATCTTGGCATTATTAGTCCACTGTTTAAACTTGAAAAAGTAGTAGGCTAGTAGTAGTATCAGTATTAATATTAGCATTAGTAGTGGTAGTAGTATAAATAGTAGTAGTTTGAGTCTCATCTGCTTTGCATTATAGCGTCGTAAAATTACAAGTATTTGTCTTGGTGTAGTGGGCCTAACCCTAACCCTAGTTGTGCTTAATCCACTCACTGACTGGAATCAGTAGACTACAGTAGAGTGCAGCACTTTGGTTTAGGAGCAAGACTGAGCAAGACTGAGCAAGACTGAGCTAGACTGAACATTGATTCCCAACTGATTGTGCAATACAGAAAGAAACTGGCTTACTTGCTGTTACACCCAAACACATCATTTCTAGTGCTTTGATTTTAGGTTCAATTGATTTCTTCGCCCTGCAAACGTACTGTTAGGATTTGGAATCAAGTTTCTATCTCTGTTAGTTTCATAGTTAATAATATGATAATCCTTGGTCATTGGTCTGGACTGTCTACCAGATGACAGACAGAAAAACAAACTAACAGAGGCAAGAACAAAATCCCTTTGGTAGCAAAGCGACAGGAAATCACAGTTTGATGGTTTTGCAGTTGACGCTTCCTCAACTGGGTCATCTGAGGTGCCTCTCTGAAACCAGCAAACCACCAGAAGCTCTTTTCTCAACAAGACAGATTAATAAAACAGGTTTGAGTGCATTAACTGCACAGCATATATATTCACATCATAAAATAATAAAATAATCTGTCTGCCAAGCATCAGCTGGGGCAACACCATAGGAACATGAAGATATTAGGTTCATTATGTGTCGCTCCCGATGAGCTCCAAGTTTATTGAGGGCTTTTATAGATGTTGAGAAATTCAGACTGAGCTGAAGGATAGGAGGGCCAGTGTCACTGGTAGGCAGCTGTATTCCTGGAAATGTCAAGAACAGGGAGGATACAAGGAAGTCACTAGGATTGTATTCACCAGAAATATGCTCACAAAAGAGCCTAAGTGTCAGTTACACAGTTGCTAATGTTCTCTGCTAGCTAACGTTACCAAATATCAATGACATGATTGGTTGTCGTCTGGGGAACAGGATGTTGTGTTGGGTGTTTCTTTCTTTCTTTCTTAAGTAAAGTAGACATCAAAAGAAAAAATATAAAAAGAAATCATAGAAAGGAACATCACTATCTTACCTTATCAAACACTATTCCTTTTACTGGATGACCACCGTAGCCTACTATCTCCTCTCCCCTCCCCTCCAGGTTGCCTTGGCATGTTTTGTTTACCCTGCTTGCAGTGCCAGACGCTCCATAGCTATGGCTGGTGCTTCTGTTTACCCTTGATGGACTACGGTGGCGTTGTGGGCATTACGCTCCGCCACGCCATTAGACAGCGCTACGGCATCCAGGTAAGACCTCGTCACGGCTTAGGGGATGGGGGTGGGGTTCTCTGGACGTCCCAACTTTCACCAAGAGGCCCTACTGTGGTTTTGATATGGTGGTGATCTAGGGATGGAGATGCCCCCCATTCAGGCAGTTAGTAGCTTAGCCTGATTTCTTTGCGAGGTCTCTCTTGAAGAAACAAAGGTTAAATAAAAGACATACATAGTATATGTATACAGGTGTGTGTTTGGTGAACATACAAATATAGCTGAAGTTATAACTGGACTGAAACTGAAACTACACATCCTACACTCTGGTTAAATGCAAATTTTTTTGAATGGAAAGTATTGGTGAAAACACACTACAAATACAACCTAAATATGAAGTCTGAATGACACAATAATGACATTATTGTTTACCAGCGACTCCATTTAGCCCAAAATGTAACAAGCATGTGTTTACTATTGCACACTATACATTTCTTTTTTTTTTTTTCAATTTTATACTTTCACATTAATTTGTAAAATGTTCCTTTCATGTTGAAATCATGTTTCATCAATTCATGTTTTTTTTTGTAAATTTCAACTAAGAATGGCATTTTTAACTAATTTTGTAGCATAACAAAAGAGAATAAATGCCTATTGTTTATTGTCTAGTTAGTATAGGACGGACTTCGCTCCATTAGGTTTAGGGACCCAACTGTGGTTACTCAGTCACAGTTTCAGTTCTGTAGTGGTCAGTAGTGGTCAGTAGTTGAACTGATTGTCGTATTAATCCCTCCTCTCCAGGGTACGGCTTGTGAGGACTGCTGTTTGGTATGGAATTGTAATATGTGTGTCTGGTGCCAGATGGCTCGGGAGATTAAGATGAGGAACAGACTGCAAGCCCACACGTCTGTGGTCACCACGCACGTCGTCACTGGTTAGCACTCCTGGCCCTTTTTTTTACTCTGGGCGGGACCCAGAACGCTTCGCAGGCCTGTGATTAGTAGTTTCAGCAGGTTTTAACCTGTAAGCCATGCATTTTTTACTTGAGTTGAATGGTATGATATGTTATGTTGTTTTTTCTCTAAGCTTTGTGTGTGACCTTGGTCAATAAAATGTAATGCAAGTAAAGATTTCAGTCCTATCTCTGTCTGCTCCTTCACCTGGCACTCTGTTTGGAAAGATGGACAGTCAATGTGAATTACTTTGCCTTAACCCTTATGCCCTGCTAAGAAAAAGTTACGTAGGGACTGTTAACTACAAGATTTGTATTTTGAACTTTAAACTGCAATAAAATTATGAAAGATCAATATTTTTCCCCAATTTCTTTTTCATTTTTTTCATGAAGGGGTTCTTGTTTAATTTATATCATGATTTAATTAATCACAATTAAAAATTAACCCTTTAGATGCCAGTTTTGATCATAACCACTAACCGCTTTTTTGAAAAATACACTATAATTCAATATTCTAAAAACAAATTTGACTTTGATTATTATTAGTATCACCGGCTGACCCATCTGAATAATAAGTGAGAAGATTGATTTTGGTGCATTATTACTTTTTGTATAATGTCAGATTGAAAAAAAAAAAGTTACGTAGGGACTGTTAACTACAAGATTTGTATTTTGAACTTTAAACTGCAATAAAATTATGAAAGATCAATATTTTTCCCCAATTTTTTTTTCTTTTTTTTCATGAAGGGGTTCTTGTTTAATTTATATCATGATTTAATTAATCACAATTAAAAATTAACCCTTTAGATGCCAGTTTTGATCATAACCACTAACCGCTTTTTTGAAAAATACACTATAATTCAATATTCTAAAAACAAATTTGACTTTGATTATTATTAGTATCACCGGCTGACCCATCTGAATAATAAGTGAGAAGATTGATTTTGGTGCATTATTACTTTTTGTATAATGTCAGATTGAAAAAAAAAAAGTTACGTAGGGACTGTTAACTACAAGATTTGTATTTTGAACTTTAAACTGCAATAAAATTATGAAAGATCAATATTTTTCCCCAATTTTTTTTTCTTTTTTTTCATGAAGGGGTTCTTGTTTAATTTATATCATGATTTAATTAATCACAATTAAAAATTAACCCTTTAGATGCCAGTTTTGATCATATACCACTAACCGCTTTTTTGAAAAATACACTAAAATACACTATAATTCAATATTCTAAAAACAAATTTGACTTTGATTATTATTAGTATCACCGGCTGACCCATCTGAATAATAAGTGAGAAGATTGATTTTGGTGCATTATTACTTTTTCTATAATGTCAGATTGAAAAAAAAAGTTACGTTGGGACTAGATTTGTACCATAGACTTGTACCATAGACTTCCATTATAACCACATTTTTTGACCCCCCCTTTAAATTAAAGTGAATAAAAGATTTTGCCTTTAATTTCCCGTTTTTCTGCAGCAAACTCCATGCAGTTTTGTAAAATTAAAGAGAATTACAAATTCATCAAAACAGACATCACCTTAACCCCAGCGAGAAGAACGAGGGAAAATCGTGTGTGTGTGTGTGTGTGTGTGTGTGTGTGTGTGTGTGTGTGTGTGTCTAATGTCCGTCAGTGCACGGTGTGCACACAGGAGACCAGTGCTCCCTGCAGTCCCTCCATCAGCTGGAGGACCACCCTTTGGCCCTGCCCCACCTCTCTAACACTCCCCTGCTTGCCGGTATATGGATCCATTTTCCAGGCGTATGAGGTCTTTGCGTCGCACGCTGCCCAGATCTTCAAGCCATATTTAGCTGGCTTTTGCGGCATATATTGCCGAAACTTACATCTGCCTCGGAACGACAGGAGCTGCTCATCAATTGTGATGTCGATGCCTGGATTGAAGAGAATCTGCAGCTGATGCACCCACATCCCCCAGAGTGGCTCAATGGCAGCTAACCTGGAGAACTTCAATCGCCTAGGCCGGGTGAGCCTGTCATCAAAACGGATTGCCTGCATCAGTTCTTCGAATCTGAACTGTGACATTGTTGCTCGAAAAACCGTCCGACCTGTTTGTTCATCCCACAACGACTGCACGCTCTCACCTCTGGAGCAGTAAACACCGGCGAGCAGCAGAAGCCCCAAGAAAGCTCTCAGCTCTGTCTCCTCCACATATTTCCAGGGCTTTGCCCTGGGGGTCCGCTGCATGGAGAGGTTTGTATTTTTCAAAATCTCCTGCATGATTTTCTCTGTCATCAGTAAATTCCATGTGGATTCAATGTCCTTCATCCGGGCAGTTGCAAATCGAGTTGGACCTGGCTGGGGGATTACAGGGGGGACATAACGCCGCATGACATCAGCAGTGCCAGACCAACTGATTTCCCCATCCTTGGACCACAAACCATTCTCCAGTCCACCATCATCATCATCATCACCAGAGTCTGAACTGTCTGAACTTGGTGGGGGCACCCAGGCTTCACTGGCAGTTTCAGTGTCAGACTCAGTGGAGTCCATCTCCTCATCTGGGGAAGAGTAGTCTGGGCTGGAGTCACGGGAGGTAGGCTCTGGTGCTCTGGAGGAAGAAGCCATCGGAGAAGCCTGGGAATCAGCCACGGATTCCCTCGGGGCTGGAGCTGTTGACCGCTGACCTGCCAAGTTGGGCCGACGGCCACGGATGTTGTCAGCGCTGAGCTGGGTGCAGGATTTGCCATAAAATCTGTGCTTGTCCATGGCTGCCAGATTAGAAATGTACTTTTCTGGTACTGGGTGTATTTATAAGCTTTAGAGCAGCCGCACCTGCATAAACAAAACTCCTGCCTTCTCAATCCTTGTTTACATTGAAGTTGAGGGGAGGGGAGTTGTGTGTGTGTGTGTGTGTGTGTGTGTGTGTGTGTGTGAGTGAATGTGTGCGCGTGTGTGTGTATGAGAGGAGAGAAATAGAGGGGGTACGGATTTGCAGCCCAATTATCTGATGACCCATACAAACACACACACACGCACACATACACACAATCTTATTTTGTCATGAACATGCAGGTAGCAGTCTTTACTATACATCAAAACCATTTTAGTTGAAACATTTTTTTTTTTGAACTGGTTTGCAGCCATGAATTACACAAGGATGCCAATTTGTTGCTCAGTGGGGGAGGCTAGGGGAGGGCTAAAATGGGGCAATTTTGTGATTGACTTTATTTTTACAAAACTTCATGAAGTTTGCAAAGGGAAATTACAGACAAAATCATTTTTCACTTTAATTCAAAGGGGGGGGGGGTCAAAAAATGTGGTTATAATGGAAGTCTATGGTACAAATCTTGTAGTTAACAGTCCCAACGTAACAAAAACATCTCACACAGTCAAAATACAGTGGATATGGATGAAACTCAAAAATTCCAAAATTCATTGAAAAACATTGAAAATCCTTACCAATTTCATGGCTAGGGAACAATCACAGCCAAAATGACCTCAATAAATGCACCTCACAACTACACAAATTTCCTTAAAAGGGCATAAGGGTTAATAAAGCATTGAAATCCCCTTTTATGTCTTAGTCTTGATGAAAGATGAAATCAAATCATTTTCACAGCAGTCGACAGAGCAGTTTTGTGCCTGCATCACAAATTGTTTGTGGCCTGTTGATCGTCGGGGTGTGCAGGAGTGTGGAGATGGAGAGTCCAAGGACAAAATCTTGCACAAGTACTTGGCTGACCCTCAAAAACAGCAAACAGCACAACACTGAGCATTTCTTGCTATCTACTTTTTTTTTTTTTTTAATTCTATGTTTTTCCAAATGACACAGGCAAAAACAACCAGGAAACAATGGTGTGCAATGACAGGTTTGTGAGACCTTCTTCTATTGGAGGAGTCAACTGACATCCTTTTTGACAGCTGCTTTGCATGGAAAATGGAAATATTAAATATGTTCATGGAGGTCTTGTGAGAGACTCCAGTGGTGCTCTGCAGAGTTGAATTTTATTGTGATGAGTTATACGTTTTCTAGTCATTTGACAATCTACTGTGCGTGCAGCTGTTTTCCATCTCGGTAGTGCACTGCTGGCTTAGTTGGAGGTTAGACACACACACACACACACACACACACACACCACAGTTACATGATTTAATTCACTGAGTACCTATAACTTGTAATCTTGCTGTTAAACACAATCTTCTATCTGGTGTTCATCTGCAGTTTTCCACACATCAACACGATAAGATGATGAACAGTTAACAGCTCCTCCTCCGGCTCCAAATGTTGTCGGATGGAGGAGCAAGTCCATGAGCGATTGTCGATCATGATGTCAGTGATAATAGGTTGTAATGGTGATGATGGTGAAGATGATGATGGTGATTTTATCTTACGCCACTTGCCTGAAACGCTGCATTAACGCTGCATTGTTGACTGACAGTCAGTCTTATGTTTTTATGTCATGTTTGTGAAACTGTCCACTGGTACAAATAAAGCCGGAACTTGAACTTGACAACTTTTCTCCGCCGTCCTCGCCCCCATTGTCACATCCACCCGTCTTCTTCATACTTTTCTCCCATGCACATTTACTTTGCTATCTCAAATTCATGCTGTGAAGGGAAGTGGTTTTGTCTCATTTTCTTTCATCTCATCCAACTTAGTTTAACTCCTTCATGACAAACTGGCCTTATGATCACTCACTACACCTCTCTCTACGGCTGCGACTACACCGTATGCCACACAGCTTGGATGCACAGTTACTGAACGCAGTATATGGATACTGTATATACTGTATGTAGAGTGATATGTGCAGACTACTAGACTCAGACTTTTGGACCCCACTGTGATATAGGTCAATAATCATCAAAAGAGAACACTTTGATCAAACCTTTTCTGATGCAAAATGAATCTGAGCATGCATGAGCCTCGTGCTGTTTGGTCACATCCTGGAAAAACCTTGCACCTCCAAAGGGGGTAAAAGGCAGGTAATTGCTCTAAATACAGATATGAGCAACAAAATAATTCTTAAGAAGCATCAAGGAAATGTTTTTCAAGTTCTTGTCAGTGTAGTTGTTTCATCTTTCTCTTGATTCCTAGTAAATATTATGTTTGCATTTTGTCCACACAAATGCGCCCTGCCCATGTGAGAAGCAGGTTTGTGGTTTTGATGTTTTTGCATAAAAGCTCGTAGTGAAAGTGTTCAAAGTTTCCCTTGTGGTTTCACTTTGACAGTATAATCTTCCACTAAGTAATCTAATAGACGGTGTATTTGTGGACCAGTTTGTTTCAGCTTCCATTACATTACATTCCTCTTGTGTAAACTAGGGAATCCCTGCAAGGACAAAATCCAAAGGAAACAACAGGAAAATGCAACAGAATCGGTGGTTAGTTGAGTCATTTTGTTGGAGTCTCAACTCTTTTGTCCAGGACCATATTTACATTTTACACATTTAGCTGACACTCTTATCTGGCTAAGAGTGTCAGCTTTGAGTAAAAGTTTGTTGTGGAAAAAAAAAACAGTTGAGAAGCTCTATGAGGCTTTAATCAGTGGTGAGGGTTTTTTTTTTTTTTTCAACCAAAGCCCACAAGCCCACACCCACACACAGCAGCAGAATCATTTCCGCAGCAGAATAGTTTTTTTTTTTTTTTGTATTTTAGAATAATGGCAGAAATACAGTATGAGTAAGAGTATACGTGGATACAACAAGTAACCATCAACCAGTCAAAATAAGAAATGAACAGAGACAAACCTAGAGACAGTTTGTTACTGTATTCCTGAATGTGAATCTTTTCTTATTGCACATACCATGGAAGACTAGGCACGTTTACCTTCTACTGATCTTGCACTAATCTGTGATAGCACACTTTGTAGATCTTTATTGACACATGTAATGGAAGACAGTGTTAGCAAAAGAGTTGCTCACTAGAAATACTCAAATAGGTAATCAATATGGTTTTGTGCATGTTTCAGAATACCTTTAAAAACACTTCACACCTGTAGTTGGTTAGGGTAGCTGGTGAGTTTCAGTTTTGTTTCTCGGGAAATACAGCTCTGGCAAAAAATAAGAGACCACTCCAAATTTATCAGTTTCTCTGGTTTTACTATTTATAGGTATGTGTTTGAGTAAAATGAACATTTTTGTTTTATTCTATAAACTACTGACAACATTTCTCCCAAATAAAAAATATTGTCATTTAGAGCATTTATTTGCAGAAAATGACAACTGGTCAAAATAACAAAAAAGATTCAGTGTTTTCAGACCTTGAATAATGCAAAGAAAACAAGTTCATATTCATTTTTAAACAACACAATATTATTAACTTAGGAAGAGTTCAGAAATCAATATTTGGTGGAATAACCCTGATTTTCAATCACAGATTTCATGCGTCTTGGCATGCTCTCCACCAGTCTTTCACATTGCTGTTGGGTGACTTTATGCCACTACTGGCGCAAAAATCCAAGCAGCTCGGCTTTGTTTGATGGCTGTGACCATCTATCTTCCTCTTGATCACATTCCAGAGGTTTTCAAAGAGGTTCAGGTCTGGAGATTGGTCTGGCCATGACAGGGTCTTGATCTCCATCCACACCTTGATTGACCTGACTGTGTGGCATGGAGCATTGTCCTGCTGGAAAAAACAATCCTCAGACTTGGGGGACATTGTCAGAGCAGAAGGAAGCATGTTTTCTTCCAGCACAACCTTGTACGTGGCTTGATTCATGCGTACTCCACAAAGACAAATCTGCCTGATTCCAGCCTTGCTGTAGCACCCCCAGATCATCACCGATCCTCCACCAAATTTCACAGTGGGTGCGGGACACTGTGGCTTGTAGGCCTCTCCATGTCTCTGTCTAACCATTAGACGACCAGGTGTTGGGCAAAGCTGAAAATTGGACTCATCAGAGAAGATGACTCCAGTCCTCTACGGTCCAATCCTTATGGTCTTTTGCAAACCTCAGCCTGGCTCTTCTTTGCTTCTCATTGATGAAGGGCTTTTTTCTAGCTTTGCACAACTTCAGCCCTGCCCGTTGGAGCCTGTTTTGAACCGTCCTCGCTGTGCACTTCACCCCAGCTGCCGTTTGCCATTCTTTTTGTCGGTCACTTGATGTCATCCTACGGTTGTTGAGTGACATTCGAATGAGTTGGCGATCATCCCGGTCAGTGGAGAGTTGTTTTCGCCCTCTGCCGGTCTGTAGCTTTGTGTCTGCTGCTTGACCTTGTTCTTATGAACCGCCGTCTTTGAAATGTTAAGGATGGAAGCAACCTGACACTCACTCTATCCCTCTGCCAGTAAAGGCAGAATTGAACCCTTCTTTTCCTCACTCAAAACTTTTCTTTTCAACTCTTTTGGCATGGTCAATAGTTATTTTTTGATTCCAATTACTTTTGTGGTACTACTAGTACTGTTTTTGCCATCCAGCTGGTCCTATTGCAAGAGGATAGTGATGACCACAGCAGTGGTTTTTATACTTTTCTTTGTTAAATAAGATTTGGTTCAGGTAATCACCTAATCAGTACCTCATTAAGTATAATGAGGTGTGCCTGTGTTGGAATTCAACAGACACTGGAATCTAATGGCTGCCATACATGTAGAGATGCTGATTAAAGAAAAATTTGGAGTGGTCTCTTAATTTTTTCCAGAGCTGTATGGAGAGAGAGAGAGAGAGAGAGAGAGAGAGAGAGAGAGAGATGATTGATATATATTGTGGCTACTAACCAGAGTGTGTGTGCGGCGCCACCTCCAGGCCGTGTGAGGAACACGCGGGGTGCGTGGAGGAGAACAGGCGTGACCATAAACATGATATGATCACTATAAACTCACCATTGAGTCCCGCAGACACGCTATAAATCCATATAGGAATATTATAGGAATAACTTGAATTTTACCATATCATCTTATGAAACACATCAGTCTATTCCCAGGTCCCTTGTACTTCTCCTTGCTTCTGAAATCTTTTACATGGATTGTCAGAATTCAATTTGTGGACTGACGCTGCGGATCTCCTCCACGCACCCCGCGTGTTCCTCACACGGCCTGGAGGTGGCGCCGCACACCCTCTCTCTCTCTCTCTCTCTCTCTCTCTCTCTCTCTCTCTCTCTCTCCATATTTCCCGAGAAACAAAACCTCACCAACTACCCTCCCAACCCCGACAGGATATGGGCAAATCCAGATTATAACATGCGCAGTCATGATTATAACATGAATTCCGTGAGCAACTCTTTTGCTTGCATACTTTTCTACACAAGTACTCTTATCCTGACTTGGGTCAAACTTAAATAAAGTAGTACTTGATTAATGAGCCTGTACTTTATGTGTACTTAAATAAAATATTTAAAGTTAAACCAAACCACATGAGACATAAAAATCATTTAGAGTGAATACAATGAAAGCAGCACCCACTGTAAGTACACAGATGGCAGATAACACTGCTATCAGTAGAAGGTAAACGTGCCTAGTCTTCCATGGTATGTGCAATAAGAAAAGATCCACATTCGGGAATAGATATTTAATGCTAAATTGGTTGCATTTCAAAATAAAAGATACCTGCAGAGTATGTTGTTCTCATTTATAAGCAAAACTCAGTAACAGTAACTGAGTAACTCAGACCAAACTGTCTCTAGGTTTGTCTCTGTTCATTTCTTATTTTGACCAATTGGTTACTTGTTGTAGCCACGTATACTCTTACTCATACTGTATTTCTGCCATTGTTCTAAAATACAAAAAAAACCAAAACAACTATTCTGCTGCGGAAATGCTTCTGCTGCTGCGTGTGGCTGTGGGCTTGTTCCATCATAAAACCAGCGCTTTGGTTGAAAAAAAAAACCTCACCACTGGTTAAAGCCTCATAGAGCTCATGAGGAATGCAGAAGTGAAAACAAACTTTAGTCAATAGGTTGCGAGCATGCTCAGACCCCACCTCAACTGATGTATAGTGTGAATTAATCCCAATCATTATTTATGCCACTGTGTCATATAGCTCTGTCTTTTCCCTCCTGCGTGTTTCAGGTCTGGTAATAAGCAGACATGTATAACTTGTATAACATTTTACACATTTAGCTGACACTCTTAGCCAGATAAGAGTGTCAGACTCCTCCCCTCAGAGATCACCCACTGTTTGTTTGAGCTGGAGGTCAAATGTTCAGTGAGACTAAAAAAATGAAGTTCTGTTTGTCTGAGAAAAATGTTCATATATAAGTCATTTATTAATGTTTCCTTCAGCTATAACTATAACACTGTTTTAAAACAACAATTAAGACCATGATGGCTAAGTCAGAGATGAATGGAAGCTGAAACAAACTGGTCCACAAATACACAGACTATTAGATTACTTAGTGGAAGATTATAGACAATTGCTCTCAAAGTGAAACCACAGGGAAACTTTGAACACTTTCACTACCAGCTTTTACACAAAAACATCAAAACCACAAACCCGCTTCTCACATGAGCAGGGCACATTTGTGTGGACAAACTGCAAACATAATATTTACGAGGAATCAAGGGAAAGATGAAACAACTACACTGACAAGAACTTGAAAAACATTTCCTTGATGCGTCTTAACAATTCATTTGTTGCTCATATCTTTATTTAGCAATTACCTGCCTTTCATCCCCTTTGGAGGTGCAAGGTTTTTCCAGGACATTTGTCATGAAGGAGTTAAACTAAGTTGGATGAGATGAAAGAAAATGAGACAAAACCACTCCCTTCACAGCATGAATTTGCAGTGAGATAGGAAGAAATGCTCAGTGTTGTACTGTTTTTGAGGGTCAGCCAAGTACTTGTGCAAGATTTTGTCCTTGGACTCTTCATCTCCACACTCCTGCACACCCCGACGATCAACAGGCCACAAACAATTTGTGATGCAGGCACAAACCTGCCCGGTCGACTGCTGTGAAAATGATTTGATTTTATCTTTCATCGAGACTAAGACATAAAAGTGGATTTCAATGCTTTATTAAGGAAAAGTAATTTATATTGACTGTCCATCTTTCCAAACAGAGTGCCAGGTGAAGGAGCAGACAGAGATAGGACTGAACTCTTTACTTGCGTTACATTTTATTGACCAAGGTCACACACAAAGCGTAGACAAAAAACAACATAACATTCAACTCAAGTAAAAAAAAAAATGCATGCAACCAGCAAGTAACTAACAAGCAAGTGTAGGCATTATGAACAACAGAACAGTGGTACACTATTTCAATGGTTATGACATAAAATGCTAAAATAGTATTGTACAATATTACATTTCTGTCCTACACTGTAAAACATGATAGCCCCATTAAGTTATGTGAACTTATTTCTTCTCTTTAATTCCACTTGTCATGACAAGTTTTGGATATTGAACTCAAGTTTATAAGTTTTTAAATGTTAAACTTAAAGTTATCCATTGACTTGACTAATTGTGAGTTTTGTCCGGGTTGTCAACGTTCATTGAACTCATGTCTGTAAGTTATAAATTGGAAAAAAGGGAAATGGGAATTTGGTTTCCCAGCATGCATTGGGAGACTGTTGACTTTGCCATTGTCTGTTGTTGTTCTTGTTCATGCAAATAATTCATGTTCATGGAGATAATGTTTTGCAGGGATTTGTTTGTTTATGTTCTTTATTTTAGTTGGAAAGCTTGTTGGTTAGTGGTGGTTGACACCATGAGTGTGGTTCATAGTGGGGGAGCTGACCTGCCTACAATTTCATTTAAGCTATTGGTGTTACAATTGCTGCATCCTGCTGTTAAAGCAAGCTGTGCAGTTGTGAGGCTTTTTCACTCACAGATAACACACTAGAATCAGCTTTAAGTTAACCCTAAAGCTGATTCTAGTGTGTCATCTGTGAGTGAAGTAACCTCAACTCACCACATTATCAATGTGTACAAAAATAAAGATTTCTAGTCTAAGTATTACTTTTACTCACTCTTGACACGATAAAGCAAGTTCTCTTGGATGGATAATGTAACATAGTTAGTTGTTTTAACTCAGAGTATCAAGTTTAAACAACAAATGACCATTAGTTAAACAACTTGTATAACTTAACTTTGTGAGTTGAAACAAAGCTTATCTTCAAGTTGAGTTTACTCACGTTTTTAAGGCAGCAGGTGAACTTTCGTTTCTAAGTTTAACCAACTTGAAATTTATTACAGTGTATAAACCAATGTTTCCCACCAAAAACAGTTACAATATTTACTCAACTTTCACCTGCTGTTTTATCAAAAGAAAAATAAGTAGCATGCAATTATTTGGTCAACTTTTGGTTTGGGTAAATTACTCTCTCCCTTGAACACAGTCAGTTTAAAACCTACTGAAACTCTGACCTGTGGGTGTCAACTAATCACAAGCCTGCAACCCGTTCTGGTCACAGGGTAAACCACAGGGTAAAAAAAGGGCCAGGAGTGCTAACCCCTGATGACCTGCGTGGTGACCACAGACGTGTGGGCTTGCAGTCTGCTCCTCATCTTAATCTCCCGAGACATCTGGCACCAGACACATGGATAACAATACATCACCATGCAGCAGTCCTCACAAGACGAACCCTGGAGAGGAGGGATTAATACGACAATCAGTTCAACTACTGACCACTCCAATTCAGAAAACATGAGCATTGTGTGCAATGTGTGGTCCAGCTTCTAATGTTTAAAAAAAAAAAAAAAAAAAATGAGAGCCATTTGTTGAACTATGATTGCTAAATTGTTGTCATAACTTCAGCTATATTTGTATGTTATGACTGCAGTTCACCAAACACCCACCTGTATACATATACTATGTATGTCTTTTATTTAACCTTTATTTCTTCAAGAGAGTATAAAATTGTATAAAATTGAAAAAAAAAAGAAATGTATAGTGTGCAACATGCTTGTTACATTTTGGGCTAAATGGAGTCGCTGGTAAACAATAATGTCATTATTGTGTCATTCAGACTTCATATTTAGGTTGTATTTGTAGTGTGTTTTCACCAATACTTTCCATTCAAAATTTCATTTAACCAGAGTGTAGGATGTGTAGGATGTGTAGGATAGAGTTATCAGTTTCAGTTTCAGTCCAGTTATAACTTCAGCTATATTTGTATGTTCACCAAACACACACCTGTATACATATACTATGTATGTCTTTTATTTAACCTTAACCTTAACCTCAAGAGAGACCTCGCAAAGAAATCAGGCTAAGCTACTAACTGCCTGAATGGGGGGCATCTCCATCCCTAGATCACCACCATATCAAAACCACAGTAGGGCCTCTTGGTGAAAGTTGGGACGTCCAGAGAACCCCACCCCCATTCCCTAAGCCGTGGCGAGGTCTTACCTGGATGCCGTAGCGCTCTCTCACGGAGGAGCGGAGCATGCAGGACACCATGCCACAGGTGTCCAGCAAGGGTAAGCAGCAGCACCAGCCAAAGCTACCTGCCGTCTGGCACTGCAAGCAGGGAAAACAAAACATGCCACAGCAACCTGGAGGGGAGGGGAGAGGAGATAGAAGGCTACAGTGGTCATCCAGTACTTTACTTAAGAAAGAAACAAACAAACAAACAAAGAAGAAAACAGTTCAATTTCTCTATCTCATGTCGGGAATTCCCAGATGCTCGATCGTAATTCCCGATCGTTCCAGAGGTCCAGGAACACGGATGCTCATGAGATTTTCTTTACCCAACACAACATCCTGTTCCCCAGACGACAACCAATCATGTCATTGATATTTGGTAACGTTAACTAGCAGAGAACATTAGCAACTGTGTAACTGACACTTAGGCTCTTTTGTGAGCATATTTCTGGTGAATACAATCCTAGTGACTTCCTTTTATCCTCCCTGTTCTTGACATTTCCAGGAATACAGCTGCCTACCAGTGACACTGGCCCTCCTATCCTTCAGCTCAGTCTGAATTTCTCAACATCTATAAAAGCCCTCAATAAACTTGGAGCTCATCGGGAGCGACACATAATGAACCTAATATCTTCATGTTCCTATGGTGTTGCTCCAGCTGATGCTTGGCAGACAGATTATTTTATTATTCTATGATGTGAATATATATGCTGTGCAGTTAATGCACTCAAACCTGTTTTATTAATCTGTCTTGTTGAGAAAAGAGCTTCTGGTGGTTTGCTGGTTTCAGAGAGGCACCTGAACCCAGCCAGTTGAGGAAACGTCAACTGTAAAACCATGAAACTGTGATTTCCTGTCGCTTTGCTACCAAGGAGGCCTCTGTTAGTTTGTTTTTCTGTCTGTCAGCAGAATAAGAATAGATTTCCATCACATCTGGTAGACAGTCCAGACCAAGGACCAAGGATTATCATCTTGTTAACTATGAAACTAACAGAGATAGAAACTTGATTCCAAATCCTAACAGTACGTTTGCAGGGTGAAGAAATCAATTGAACCTAAAATTCAAGAACTAGGAATGATGTGTTTGGGTGTAACAGCAAGTAGCTGTTAGTAGCAGCAAGTAGTTTTTTTATGTATTGCACAATCACAAAACTAGCCAAGTAATATTACAACGCTATAATGCACAGTAGATGAGACTCAAACTACTACTATTTATACTACTACCACTACTAATACTAATATTAATACTGATACTACTACTGGCCTACTACTTTTTCAAGTTTAAACAGTGGACTAATAATGCCAAGGTGTCACTGGTAGTGAAGGACATAAGAGTGAGCGAGGTCAGAGGTATTTGCTGGGTTGACTTACAGGTCTCCATATCACTGAAGCAGTCACAGAGGTGAGTGCTCCACATGCCAGCATTTTGGGTGGTGGTGGTGGTGGTCACTGCGATCATCTGTTGTGGCTGCTGCTGGAAAGCCATGCCTGCCCAGGATGGACATCCAGAGAATGAGAAGAAGGAATTTTTCCAGACAGAAGTTTGTAGATGATACTGCCATACTGTATTTTTCTGTTTTATTATGACTGGCAGACAGTTATGGCGCAACGTAAAGCTCTGTGATGCCACTGTAACCATCTCAGGGTGTTTTCTGGTTCATTTATGAGGCCCCGGTCCGCTTTCTGACACCACTGGGGCCAATTTGTATGTAATTTAGTTAGTGATTCGTTTTTCCAATTTATTAACTTTTAGTGCAAAAAGCTAAGTTAAAAGAAGCATCTTGTTCAACCTAGATCAACCTACCTCATACCGACTAGTCTTATTTAACTTTACAGTGAATGTGTAGTAATGTAGCCAGATAAAAACCCGCGCCACCCAGCGGTCAGGACGATAATTACTACTACTACTACTACTACTACTACTACATTACTCTACATTACTCTACCCCAGTTAAATAAATACATATTAATAATAGCTTACAAATGACATCAAGACAGTTAATTAAAAACAGAGCAAAGACATTCACCTGTGCTTTATCAGTGAATCAAACAGCTTCTCGTTTTGAACATTTCCTATTGCCAGCTGACAAAATAATAATAATAATATAATATATAATATAATAATAAATAAACTTTAGTAACCCTATAATAACATTTAGGGTAGTAACCCCATCAAATATCATAGCAAAACTATAGGTCCCATAGGAATATTGTAGAGGTACCATAGAATGTAAATTCACCATAAAATACGAGAATTACTATAAACTCACTATTGAGTCTCTATAGTGATACTATAGGAACATTTATATATATTAAACTATAGATTTGGTGATTTTCTTTGATAGGGCATTGACAAAGCCATGAGGTTAGGCAGGCTTCTAACCTCCACTTTTATCAGTGGTAAACTAAGCTAAAATAAACTCGAAATAAACGAAAATAAATACAGATAAACTAACTGAATTTATTGTGAAGCCCTTTGAGACTGTAACGGTGATAAGGACGATACAAAATTGATTTGATAAAACACAATTGGCTCTCGCCATTTTGAACGAACCGGACTAACGGGGTTAAAATTCTCCGCAATTTGACATAACCCTAAAAATAAAACAACACACATTTCTAAAACTCCAATAAATATGTTACTGTCACTATAAACTCATTATTGAGTAGACAATAACAATATTGTAGAGAATTTTCTCTAATTCAGCCAAACATTTAACTCCGACAATAGTTCAATTTCAGTATGCTTTTAAGCTAATTTTGTCTTACCTTTTCTCTTGCTCTGTAAACTCGATAGAAAAAGAAAAGAAGAGACAAGGACGGTTTCATGAGTTTTCTTGGCAAACTCAGAAAAATGTCATGCTACCGTTAAACACTTATATGAAGTGATATTAAGTTTCTTTTTCCTCTAAAAGGATGGTTTTAAGTCACACCCCCACTGGAGTACTCTTGCATCAAGCCCTGGCTAACACACTCACAAAGTTTACACAAAACCATAACCAACAAACAATCTCAGAAGAAATTTCAGACGGATGCATTAGAATTATCAGAGTAAAACTAGGTGTCCCTATAATATTATAAGAGGAATGATATAGGAATATTGTAGTGATATTACACGTGAAAAAAAATGCCATAAATTACGATACGGTTAGTATAAACTCACTATTGAGTACCATAGACATACTATGAGAAATATTATAGGCACACTGGAGTGATTTTTACTTTTTTGTTAGGAAATTACTTTATACACAACATACATATGGAGGTACTATGTCAGATTCAGAGTATTTCAAATTCTGCCAATATAAAAAGCAATTCTTGTATAGTGCAGCAGATGGCGATGAAACACATTTTATGCCCCAGGAGTAATGCTGCCTTAAAGTGCTGTCGGAAATATCCCAATTCGGGCTCCAGGAGTAATGCTGCCTTCATTTGCTGTCGGAGTTCCGAGTGATCCGCACATAAACGAAGTGGTACACGGAGAGTTATTTTCTATGATGTTGTCGAGGTGTGACATTAAGGGAGCGCATAAAAGCAATGTCAATAACAGATCGTAAAATAAAGTAATTTCATTATCTATATTATCCTATATAAATAACTGGTATTTTGTATATTTGTTTTGTCATGGTACACTACCTCTCAAAAGTTTGGGGTCACCCAGAAAATTTCATGTTTTCCATGAAAACTCACACTTTTATTCATCAAATGAGTTGCAAAATGAATAGCAAATATAGTCAACGACATTGACAAGGTTAGAAATAATGATTTTTACTTGAAATAATAATTTTGTCCTTCAAACTTTGCTTTCGTCAAAGAATCCTCCATTTGCAGCAATTACGGCCTTGCAGACCTTTGGCATTCTAGCTGTCAATTTGTTGAGGTAATCTGAAGAAATTTCACCCCATGCTTCCTGAAGCACCTCCCACAAATTGGATTGGCTTGATGGGCACTTCTTACGTACCATACGGTCAAGCTGCTCCCACAACAGCTCAATAGGGTTAAGATCTGGTGACTGCGCTGGCCACTCCATTATAGTCAGAATACCAGCTGACTGCTTCTTCCCTAAATAGTTCTTTGCCCATCTTAATCTTTTCCTTTTATTGGCCAGTCTCAGATATGGCTTTTTCTTTGCTACTCTGCCTAGAAGGCCAGTATCCTGGAGTCGCCTCTTCACTGTTGACGTTGGGACTGGTGTTTTGCGGGTACCATTTGATGAAGCTGCCAGTTGAGGACCTGTGAGGCGTCTGTTTCTCATACTAGAGACTCTGATGTACTTGTCCTCTAGCTCAGTTGTGCACCGGGGCCTCCCTTCTCTTTCTATTCTGGTTAGAGCCAGTTTGCGCTGTTCTGTGAAGGGAGTAGTATACATCGTTGTATGAGATCTCCAGTTTCTTGGTAATTTCTCGCATGGAATAGCCTTCATTTCTCAGAACAAGAATAGACTGACGAGTTTCAGAAGAAAGTTATTTTTTTCTGGCCATTTTGAGACCATAATCGAACCCACAAATGCTGCTGCTCCAGATACTCAACTAGCATAAGGAAGGCCAATTTTATTGCTTCTTTAATCAACACAACAGTTTTCAATGATCAATTAACTTTTTAACACATTTTCCCCCCAGCTATAATAGTCATTTACCACATTAACAATCTCTAGACTGTATTTCTGATCAATTTAATGTTATTTTAATTGAAAAAAATTGTGCTTTTCTTTCAAAAATAAAGACCCCAAACTTTTGAGCGGTAGTGTAGATTTTTTTATATTGCCACAAAGATGTAATAAAGACCTACATCATTACTGACACCCTAACAGGTCTACTGGAACATTAATGAAAATTTCAATTACAGGCCAGATGCACTAAATTCTGCCACTGTAACATGAAGTAGCTCTTTACCACTCCATTTCTAAAATAAAACCACATTCTATCCAACAGTCAATTTTGCTATTATTTCTGACCAAAAGCACTTGAACGCGTGCTTTACGAAGTAGGAGTTTACGAGGAGCACATGAGGGCAGCATAACACCATCACATGGACATATGTTGCGTTGATGTTGAGTTAGTCTTATAATAATAATAATAATAATGATATATTCATAATAATAATATTAATATTATTATTATTATGGGTACTGTCTCAAACACACCTAACGAAGACTAACTATATATAGGCATAATAGAATTATACATATAGCAATACAGCAGAATGTAGGCAAATCATTATTATAATAACATTTAGGGTAGTAACCCCATCAAATATCATAGCAAAACTATAGGTCCCATAGGAATATTGTAGAGGTACCATAGAATGTAAATTCACCATAAAATACGAGAATTACTATAAACTCACTATTGAGTCTCTATAGTGATACTATAGGAACATTTATATATATTAAACTATAGATTTGGTGATTTTCTTTGATAGGGCATTGACAAAGCCATGAGGTTAGGCAGGCTTCTAACCTCCACTTTTATCAGTGGTAAACTAAGCTAAAATAAACTCGAAATAAACGAAAATAAATACAGATAAACTAACTGAATTTATTGTGAAGCCCTTTGAGACTGTAACGGTGATAAGGACGATACAAAATTGATTTGATAAAACACAATTGGCTCTCGCCATTTTGAACGAACCGGACTAACGGGGTTAAAATTCTCCGCAATTTGACATAACCCTAAAAATAAAACAACACACATTTCTAAAACTCCAATAAATATGTTACTGTCACTATAAACTCATTATTGAGTAGACAATAACAATATTGTAGAGAATTTTCTCTAATTCAGCCAAACATTTAACTCCGACAATAGTTCAATTTCAGTATGCTTTTAAGCTAATTTTGTCTTACCTTTTCTCTTGCTCTGTAAACTCGATAGAAAAAGAAAAGAAGAGACAAGGACGGTTTCATGAGTTTTCTTGGCAAACTCAGAAAAATGTCATGCTACCGTTAAACACTTATATGAAGTGATATTAAGTTTCTTTTTCCTCTAAAAGGATGGTTTTAAGTCACACCCCCACTGGAGTACTCTTGCATCAAGCCCTGGCTAACACACTCACAAAGTTTACACAAAACCATAACCAACAAACAATCTCAGAAGAAATTTCAGACGGATGCATTAGAATTATCAGAGTAAAACTAGGTGTCCCTATAATATTATAAGAGGAATGATATAGGAATATTGTAGTGATATTACACGTGAAAAAAATTGCCATAAATTACGATACGGTTAGTATAAACTCACTATTGAGTACCATAGACATACTATGAGAAATATTATAGGCACACTGGAGTGATTTTTACTTTTTTGTTAGGAAATTACTTTATACACAACATACATATGGAGGTACTATGTCAGATTCAGAGTATTTCAAATTCTGCCAATATAAAAAGCAATTCTTGTATAGTGCAGCAGATGGCGATGAAACACATTTTATGCCCCAGGAGTAATGCTGCCTTAAAGTGCTGTCGGAAATATCCCAATTCGGGCTCCAGGAGTAATGCTGCCTTCATTTGCTGTCGGAGTTCCGAGTGATCCGCACATAAACGAAGTGGTACACGGAGAGTTATTTTCTATGATGTTGTCGAGGTGTGACATTAAGGGAGCGCATAAAAGCAATGTCAATAACAGATCGTAAAATAAAGTAATTTCATTATCTATATTATCCTATATAAATAACTGGTATTTTGTATATTTGTTTTGTCATGGTACACTACCTCTCAAAAGTTTGGGGTCACCCAGAAAATTTCATGTTTTCCATGAAAACTCACACTTTTATTCATCAAATGAGTTGCAAAATGAATAGCAAATATAGTCAACGACATTGACAAGGTTAGAAATAATGATTTTTACTTGAAATAATAATTTTGTCCTTCAAACTTTGCTTTCGTCAAAGAATCCTCCATTTGCAGCAATTACGGCCTTGCAGACCTTTGGCATTCTAGCTGTCAATTTGTTGAGGTAATCTGAAGAAATTTCACCCCATGCTTCCTGAAGCACCTCCCACAAATTGGATTGGCTTGATGGGCACTTCTTACGTACCATACGGTCAAGCTGCTCCCACAACAGCTCAATAGGGTTAAGATCTGGTGACTGTGCTGGCCACTCCATTATAGTCAGAATACCAGCTGACTGCTTCTTCCCTAAATAGTTCTTTGCCCATCTTAATCTTTTCCTTTTATTGGCCAGTCTCAGATATGGCTTTTTCTTTGCTACTCTGCCTAGAAGGCCAGTATCCTGGAGTCGCCTCTTCACTGTTGACGTTGGGACTGGTGTTTTGCGGGTACCATTTGATGAAGCTGCCAGTTGAGGACCTGTGAGGCGTCTGTTTCTCAGACTAGAGACTCTGATGTACTTGTCCTCTAGCTCAGTTGTGCACCGGGGCCTCCCTTCTCTTTCTATTCTGGTTAGAGCCAGTTTGCGCTGTTCTGTGAAGGGAGTAGTATACATCGTTGTATGAGATCTCCAGTTTCTTGGTAATTTCTCGCATGGAATAGCCTTCATTTCTCAGAACAAGAATAGACTGATGAGTTTCAGAAGAAAGTTATTTTTTTCTGGCCATTTTGAGACCATAATCGAACCCACAAATGCTGCTGCTCCAGATACTCAACTAGCATAAGGAAGGCCAATTTTATTGCTTCTTTAATCAACACAACAGTTTTCAATGATCAATTAACTTTTTAACACATTTTCCCCCCAGCTATAATAGTCATTTACCACATTAACAATCTCTAGACTGTATTTCTGATCAATTTAATGTTATTTTAATTGAAAAAAATTGTGCTTTTCTTTCAAAAATAAAGACTCCAAACTTTTGAGCGGTAGTGTAGATTTTTTTATATTGCCACAAAGATGTAATAAAGACCTACATCATTACTGACACCCTAACAGGTCTACTGGAACATTAATGAAAATTTCAATTACAGGCCAGATGCACTAAATTCTGCCACTGTAACATGAAGTAGCTCTTTACCACTCCATTTCTAAAATAAAACCACATTCTATCCAACAGTCAATTTTGCTATTATTTCTGACCAAAAGCACTTGAACGCGTGCTTTACGAAGTAGGAGTTTACGAGGAGCACATGAGGGCAGCATAACACCATCACATGGACATATGTTGCGTTGATGTTGAGTTAGTCTTATAATAATAATAATAATAATGATATATTCATAATAATAATAATAATATTAATATTATTATTATTATGGGTACTGTCTCAAACACACCTACGAAGACTAACTATATATAGGCATAATAGAATTATACATATAGCAATACAGCAGAATGTAGGCAAATCATTATTATTATTATTTTTATTATTATTATTATTATTATTATTATAGTATTACAATACCAAGACCAATGAGTACTGATATAGGCTAATAAAAATGTACAGGCTACTGACTTGAAAAATGTGGGAAACGTCTAATTGACAATTGGTGTGTAATGGTGAGTTTAGGGACTTGGGGACACACAACCACACACACACACACACACACACACACACACAGTGAAAAGGAGGGTATCCTTTTCACTCATTGACACCATTATTATCAGTGGTACTGTAGCAGTGTGGGTGGTGGTGTGGATGGTGTGTGAGAGTGGGAGGGAGAGAGAGCGAAAGAGAAGCAAACGGATAAACCCTTTGAGTCACATACTCCGTGAGTGCAAAGAGAGACGATGCCGCGGCCAATCTCACCTTTTCATCATTTAACATTTCTATTATCTCTACTTTTACATAATCCCACGATAACAACCCAAACTAAGGAATGATGTCGATAGACAACGGGACCGGGACGCCAGAGGCAAAGGACTACACCTGTGTGCGTTTCTACGTG
Organism: Hoplostethus atlanticus; assembly: GCA_034670405.1. Taxonomy (NCBI): domain Eukaryota; kingdom Metazoa; phylum Chordata; class Actinopteri; order Trachichthyiformes; family Trachichthyidae; genus Hoplostethus; species Hoplostethus atlanticus. The sequence goes on along the minus strand of JAXDDX010000054.1, from coordinate 2,874,588 downwards.
TCGACCTTCTCTTTCTCCGTCTTGCTGTTCTTCAACATCCTCATAAACTGGACCATAGTTTGCGAGGAGCGGCTTCGGGGTCATGCCCGGTTTGTTCTGGTTTTCCACCTGTTGGTGTCCGCCTTGGTTCACCTGGGGATGAGCAGCGTTTTCTACTACCAGATACACCTGGACGCCCGGCCAGGACCGTCTGTCTGCTTGGTCATGGTGACCATTTTAATCAGCAGCGCCTCTAATATCCTCCTGACGCTCACGGCTATGGCCTTGGACCGGTATTTCGCCGTCTGCCATCCGATGAGGTACACTTTGATCTGCTGTGGTAGTCGGTGGCCCTGGCTGCTGGGACTAATGACCTGGGTCCTGGCCCTGTTTATCCCCCTCACCCTGCTCCGGGGGGTCACCGGGCCACACGGGGAGTGCGGAGCGAAGCAGCTGAAGAGCGAAGGCAAGCTGCTTAAGATACTGTTCATAACTGTATGCGCTGTGCTCATACTGTACAGCTACGTGAGGATACTGATGGAGGGACGGCGCCTAGGAGTGCTGAATCGACGCAACCGGGTGGGATGCAAGACAATTGCCTTACACGGCACCCAGCTGGCCGTTTATATCCTCCCCAACTTTGTGAACTTTGTGCTAACGGTTCTCGAGAAAGGGCAACATATTCAGCCGGGGACCAAAGAGCTGTCAGCGGTGATCATTTTTGCTTTCTTCAGCTTGGCGCAGTGCGTTGCGCCAGTCGTTTACGGTTTGCGTAAAGAGGAACTTGTGGAGCAGCTGAGTCACAGGTTCCCCTGCTGTTCCCGCTACTTGAAAAGTGTCGTCGGGTGGACTGTGCACGCCAAATGGGCACGCGCCCCCCCCAGACCAAGGTTTGTTGATGCATCGGCTTTAATTGATTTACAGTTGTTACAATTCCACCAAGCAATGCAGTTATTGAACTAGATAAACGACGCGGTTGCTAGGCGACACGTCGTTCTCTGTTACCGCAGTAATATTGAAATTAATTGTTACACGGTCACATGCGTACGGGTTATTGGATATTCTCTAGCCGCTTCAAACGAGATTGAGCCAATCAGAATTGAGGACATAGCATAGTTTTACGCACGTTTTACGCACTTGAAATTCATTGGGAAAACATCGAGTTAAGGTTACTAAACTTAATACACGTGCAGTACATTAATAAGCATTTAATAAGAATGAACATCTTGGTAATTATCTAATGGTTCCTGTAATAGTCCTGTATGTATAGTAGTATGTAGACATCCCAAGAGCACTTCCAAAAATATCATCATTCCAATGCAATTGTTGAAATTAAACAATTGCAATAAGTGACAATATTGGACAACATTGGCACCAGGTGAAAGTGTCTCACTCCAGTGGCATAATAAGATGTAAAGGCTCAATACTAGACTAAATTACTTGTTAACAGATCTGAATTTGGACTACAGCTGGGAAAAAAACACTTCCTTTTTATGTTTTGGAAATTTGAGGATGTAAAATACCCATTTCACCATGGGAAAAACCACTTCCTTACAAAACCAGCATATGATATGATGCTATTTCAGGCTCAGCTGTTACATGTTTTTTTTTTTTTTTTCCATCCAGAGAAAGAACTCTGACAGCCCACACCATCATCTCTTTGGAGGTGCCACAGGCCCCAGAGGAGGAAACCAGGCCAAAGTCAGTCACAAGTTCTTCACTTGACGCACACTCATCTCAAGGCAATATGGATAATGCCTGATGGGAAAATGGGAAAAGTCGACTTCAGAATATCAAATGCCACAAGAATGTTTGGTTGCGTGGCTGACTGACTCTTCTGTGGACATGCAGAAAGCCTTCTCAGTGTAGGCCTGATAACTACTGGCCTCAGGAACCACTTTGGATATAGACATTAAAGGTCTCAACCTCCTTGGTTTAGACACAAGCCCATTGGATGTGAAATAACACAATGACATTAACGTGCAGTTTGACAGAGCCTCAGAGTAATTGAGAGCCAAGTGTAGTCACACCTGAATCCTCATAAAGACAATTAATATAAAAAATTGCTGGAGAGAGAACCAGCAATCTGTTGACTTTTTTTTCAGATTGTTAGACTATGAACTTTGATTGGATATTAAAAATGACTATTGTTATTAGAATGATCTTGTTCCATTTGAACACTTTTCACACCTGAAATTAGGAGAGGGGTGGCCATGTGCAAAAAGGTCAGTAGTGCATTAACAAGCCACTCATGACTGAAAATTTAAAACAAATTTAAGCAGGACAGTCTGCATTCAAATCTTATAGTCATTGTCATTACACATTCAAAGTAACATAAGTATCGAGCCAAAATATCAACCACACATTGCTGTCCAAATACTCATGGTTTTAGGTTACTCAGTTGATGTATTTATATGAAGTCAGATTATAAATGAGTTAGTCCTGTGAATGGATATTTATTAGTTACTGTAATATATTAAGTGCCCATGCCTTCTATGGATAGGTGGTGTTAAAGCCTGAATAGCCTAAAACACTACCCAGAGAAGATGAGAAGCCCTGGAGCAAACCTGATTTTTGCTTTAATCTCCCTGTGAAACTACCTCTATGAATACGACTCACAACTAATAAAAAAATAATAGTGATAGTCTGTAAACAAAACAAGAGCTTAGACTGCGAACACGTGTTGTGCAGCGGCTTCGAGCTCTGCGACCGAGCTTGTTCCTTTAGTTGTCAGACAGAACAGGCTGGGGAAATTCTCAACGTTAACCACAGACCTTGCAAACCGCTGGCACCCTGCTCGTCTCCCTTTCGCACACATTTTCAGTTTATGCATACGAGGCAGGAAAGGGCTCATGTTTTGATATCGCTGTAGCATCTATGCACCATCAGGCATCTGGAGACATTCCAGTAAGTGGCAGAAGTAAGTGCTGGAAGAGCTTTGCTGCAGAAGTGAAACCAGGGTGCAGGTTATAATGAATACAATAAAAATAGGAAGTGAGTTAGGGGGTAAAAATAAAGCTTCAACATACAAGAAGCAGTCTCTAGTCTGAGCTTTATTATTTTTATACAGGTTGCAATAGTTTGTACAAGCTACAAAGAAGAAAGACAATGTAATTGTTTGTGGGCCTACTAAATGCTGCATTCAGACAAATCATCTCACCACATTACATAGTTGCACTGCAACTCCACTCAGGCAAAGGCCAAAGAAAGACGTGTCTGAAAAACAGAAACATGGCTGTACTAGTATTTCAGTAAATTAAAGTGATATGCACACCCAACTCGTTCACTGGTGGTGGATAAGTACTAAGCAGTAAACCTCAAAGTAGGTCTGCACAACATTCTTGCGTCGCCAAAATCTTGGTCATGTTGACTGAGTTAGTCTTAGCAGTGTGACAGTGAGACAGTTCCCATAATCCCTTTAAATAGTTTGTTAGGAATCAATGATCTCACACTGAAACTTCGCCATGCAAATTCGGCATGGGTTTAATACAATATACGGTCTACATCAGGATTCAGACACATCACTGACTCAATGGCAATGTTGTTTGTGACAATAAAAATGTTGGTAGTACAAGAACTTTGTCTGGCCCTACTTTGAGTTTCCTGTATTATTATTTGGACAACAGGCACTTTACCTCAGCTAGTCGCCACAGATTGAAAGCACACAACTAAGTATGTATTTAAGTTACCCTACTATATGTACACGATTATATACACACGATGTTTGGGCAGCAAGCACTTACAACTGGGTGTTTTGGGAAAAAACATCCCAAAACCTAGGTATGCAGACTGATTTGGTGAATTACCTTTAATTACAGTTAATGCTGCCGGTTACTTTTGGCAGGGAGAAAATAAATGCTTGCACTTAGGTAGTTCATGTGACGGCCATTATGAAAGAATGAGCGGACCTGCACATTTTCAGTTCCATGTGCAAGTTTGTTCTTTTCTTTTTTTATCTCTGGTCACGAGGACTTTATACGGCATCTGTGGACTGGTTTCTAAGGCAAAGGCTCTGTTCCTGACATGTTAGTGTGCTGAGCACCGAGTGAGCTTAGCATGCAAAAAGGCATGAGGTACATAAAGAAACTCCACTGCAGTCTATACAATTGTGTATTCAATTAAAAAGAAAATATATATGTAGATAACTATACAAAAAAAAAGTTCAAACACCTTTGTGCATAATTTAACAACTTCCATAACTGATCATGTTAGAGTTTGAACAGTGTTACAACAGTAACACAGTAACAGTTCAATATTAAGATCATTCAATTCACTAGAATCATGGATGTCGGGTCATTCATGATACATGTGACATCTCCATCCACACATTCGAAGGACATTGAATCAACTGCTACACTTAAGGACCACATCAATTTTGGGGAAATTGGCTTGTTGGTCAACTTACCTTTTCCATGTTTGGATAGGAGAACAACCAAAATCATCTCTTGTGTCTCTGGTAGATATCTCTGTCCCGTGTACATGCTAACATGTTAGCATACAGTGTGTTAGGTGCCGTAGGCAGTAAGCATTATCTAACGTAAGAAGAGAGTTTAGTAATCCAGAGTTTAGTAATCTAGAGTTGTTGTTTTTAGAGGCTAAATTGACCAACAGGCCAGTTTATCAAAAACTTGGTGTAGTCCTTAAACAATAATACAGTACAGATTAAAGGGGCAAAGGTGCAAACCAAAGGTGATGAACAAAGTACAGGATTAACAGGGCTAAGAGGTGAAGGAAAACGTTTGAGAAGAGAGGGACCAGACAAGACCTGGAGCCTGTTTAGAGCTCCAGGAGAGGAAAAAAAAATTTTTCAAAAAAAGAAGAAAGATTAAAAGACGAGGAGCGTGCTGTGTCTAGAAGCCCAGCGGGTGAGGAGAGACCACTCCTCCGTTCTCCACCAGGGCTGTAGAGATGGCCCGCAGGTTCTTGAAAAGCTGCCTGGATTGGCTGGAGCGCAGAGCCTTGATGTCCAGCATGATCCTCTCATGGGCCTGACCGGGATGGGGGGGGGGGGGGTCAAAGAGAGAACAACAACTTTAACATTAACCAATCTGCTGAGCTACAAGTTCAAAATGTTTTATCTTCAAAACGATTTGTAGTAGTTATCTGGTACATCGTACATCATCTCTAATCTGTATTTACTCAACAAAAAGTAACCCGATATGCTTGTTCCATACGCTCAGTGTTGGGCTCTGCTACCCAGAGTCAGACATCACACACACACCTGCCAAGGTTATGAAGATGACAAATCTACACAAAAATTAGCTGAAACTGTACGCTCTACTAGTCACCAGAAATCGTAAGTGCATTTCCTTCAGTGCTAAGGTAAAAGTGCAAAATGTTATCTACCTACTTTTCATTTACTCAAGTAAGTGAAGACAAATAAACAAGGGCTAAGAGGAAGGGTCAGGGTAGTGTTTCTTGACGAGGTGGGTTTTCAGCCTGCGGCGAAAGATGGGCAGCACTGTGGGGCCAGGACAGAGAAAAGGCAGCAGAGCAAAGTGGTCGAGCGGGGGTGTAAGGCTTGACCATAGCCTGGAGGTAGGAGCTGTTCCTTTCACTGCCCTATAGGCTAGCACCAGAGTCTTAAACTGGATGCGAGCCACTACAGGGAGCCAGTGGAGAGAACAGAGAAGGGAAGTTGTGTGGGAGAACTTGGGGCGGTTGAACACCAGACAAGCTGCAGCTTCCTGAACAAGCTCCAGAGGTCTGATGGCCGACGCCGGGGCAGTTTGTAAAGAAAGGCTTGGCTCATAACTTTAATAGTAATGCATAATGTCTTTCAACTTGATGTCAGCAATCATTTTGTTAGAGCAGGTGACATTTTTTTTCCATCTTACCAACAACCAAGAACCAATGTAAAAAATAATTGCATGACTTGCACTATTAAATTAGCTAGCTATACTATGGCATTACAGGTCACTTCAGCGGCGTGCAATGGTGTTTGAGACAACCAGACACTTAATACTTGAATGATAATAACAATAAGACACACTATTTCAACAGACCCCTGCTAGCCTGCACTGCTGCATGATATAGAGGTACCTTGTGATTTTAAAACACCACATGGGCTTTGACTGTTGCATGCAGATATAAGGAGCTTGAATGAAGTTGGACTTCATACACATCTGGATAAATTAAACTGACACTTGGCTCTTCAAGTGATAAAGCCTGCCAGTGGAGTAAGATCATTTCACTTTTGACTTGGCTCAAAAAATAAAGAAAAAAGATTACAAATGGCACATCTCTCCCCTTATGCCAAGATGCTGTCAGAACATCCCTGAAAGTTCAATAGTATTGAATGTTATTCTCTAGATCCCTAGATTTTCCCCCCACTTGTATAAAAATAGATTTTAAGACTAAATATAAAGATATAAGTTGGACATTTTTCAGCAGCGTGGCCACCTCTGAAGAGCCTCTTACCTCCACACACCAGGTTTCACACAGCACCTTCTCATGCTGAGCTGAGGGATGACCCTGACTCAGAGACCGAGAAGCTCTGCGGGGGGAAAAAAAAACCCACAAGAGACATCACACTTCAGGCTGCGTAGGAGTGTGTGGAATAAGACTAGACTCTAGAGAAAACATGTGGGAGTAACTTTGTGTAGAGGGAGTGAAAGGGGGTCAAACAGATGCAAGGAGGGGTGAGAGAGAGGAGTGAGAGAGGAATGGAAGGAGCATGACACTGTTTAAGTGTTTAGTCGCTTGTTTGAATGCTTTTGTGTACCTTGACAGGACAACCACCATGGCGTAGAGGTCAATGGCGCAGTCTGCGACTCTCTTCAGGACAAACTGTTCCTCTGCAACAGGAAACTGCTTGTGACTTACACCATCACACAGCAAACTTCAACTTCAACCACATCAAGTGTTGACAACTCTTCAACTCTTCATAGTTGGCAATAAGACTAAACCTTTAGGCTTATTGCCAACTATTAAGAGTTATTTGTCAGGTTTAGGCTTATTGCCAACTATGAAGAGTCATGATATGATTATAATGCAGTGAAGCATGACTTGCTGTGGGCAAATCATCATCAAGTATTTTTTTTTTTAAAGCAATATCCTGAAATGCAAACGTGCTGAAATATGTTTTCCATTGTACAAGACTCAAACCAATCAGAAATGGCTGAAATGACTCTACATCACGTCTGATTACCCACGAAAACCACTGTGCCAGTTGGGGAATTTTTCTTCCATTTTCCTTTTCAAACGTTTGTCCCAACACGCGCAATGTTCTCTCTCACACTCTCACACACTCACACACACACACACACACATACATACATACACTCACCAATGATCTTCTTGCCATGTTTGAGCAGTAGCTCCTCAATGACGGCTCCAAACTGTTCGATGGCTTTCACTGTCTAGAGAGCAGAGAAACACAATCGTAAGGGAGCGCAAGGCTTTCTGAACACGGTGTGGAGATCAATAGTAATGGGGCAACAGGGCAACATAGTGGTTAGACCATCCCATCACATAAAACGTCACAAGTTCAATCCCCACAGCAGCCATGTCTCCTGTCCACTGAGCGACACAGTGAACCCTTTACCTACTCACTCAGCTTAAGTCACTCTGGATAAGAGCGTTAGCTAAACGCCTAAAATGTAAACACACAAACAAACAGGCTAACATACCAGTTCACCGCTTTGTGCCAGCTCTGGGTGTACAGTCCCCTGCAGCGTCAGACCAGTGCCCAAACCTGCCTTTCTACAATGACACAAAAAAAAAGAAGAAGAAAATGTTAGTGTACCAAGAAAACCTTGTTGGTAGGGATGGAGGAGAGAGAGAGGGAGATGGAGACATGAGAGAAAGAAGGAGACTGAACCTCTTTGCTCTCTTGCTGATCTCTCCAGCCAGCAGCCCGGCGTTGCCCAGTGGGTTCTTCAGGGCCTTTTGTAAGCTCTTCAATTGGTTGCCAGCATTCTGGAGGGAAATGGAGGACACACACACACACACACTTAGGCAAGGTGTTCACGCACACAATCTCAATGCATATCACTAAACTCAATGGAGCAGGCAGTCAAAGGGAGTTATTTCTTTGTAGCCGACTTTCAAAGTTAAATTATGTTGCAGTGCCAGTATAGTAGGAACACAGTGCTGCTGGAGTTTCTCTGACAGCAAGCAGAAAACACTTCCTGTTTGAACATTTCTATTCTGCCTATCTGTGTGTGTGGTAACAAGGGCAACTTACTTATCAGATAATAACAGCCAAACATTTAGAAGAAAAAAAAAGGTTTGATTTTTTTGATTACCTGGAAGCCGTTGAGAGCCACAAAGAGCCTGAGGATGTCGTTGGTGCCCTCGAAGATGCGGAAAATTCTCAGGTCCCTCATCACTCGCTCCACTCCAGAATCCTGTACATAGGCAGATAGATGATGACTTCACACTGTACAATAAAGACTTTTCAAAAGGCCTATTAATCAGTGCATTGAAATTGGCTGGTCTGAGAAAATTCTGCTGTTTAAATGAGTCTGTAATCTTAAGTCACTTTGGACCTTAGGACTTCATAAGTGTGAGAGAAGGATTTGGTGAAACAGCCTGAGGCAATGTGTCGTAATACGTATCAATATGTTACAAACACTTCAAACTCTGTCTCATCAACACATCATTTTAACACACTGCCAATTGAGGAACAGTCTGCAAACAGGAACAACTACTATTGAGTTGAAAGCCTCTAATTCTGCAGGTGCCAGACATAGTTCATATGTGGTGATGCACAAACAATATATTCTATATTCCATCTAAAAGAGTAGAGAAAATGCACAATGCACTTTTGAGTTCGCTTTCTTGGTGCAATGAAACCCAGAGAAAAAAAAAATGTAAAAACCAAAATGTGTTGGAACTGTGTTTTCTTCTTCCCTGGACAACTCATGGCACAACTAATTGCACAATTAACATCTGAGTACTAGAAGAAACTTCTGCACTGCACAGAGTGGGTGACATTTTGGACCAGCACTGCTCCCTTTCTACTGTGAAGTATTGTATTACAGTGCTTCAGATCACCGTTCCATTACTGAGCATACTTTCCATTGTGCTGAGAGTGTGGCATAGGCGGCATATAATGTCTGGTTTATTTTTAGCAGAGCGAGATTATCTTTTACCTCACCTATCTTCAGCTAGGTTGGGCCATGTATTCTTGTGAACATCTGTATTCTTTAATGTCCCTGTACAAACCCTGTGGTTTAAGTCTTTTCGATGCGTGACTTGTATGCAGAAACTATGTGTCTCATTATCATACCACACTGAGACGGAAACACACATCTACTCAACCTCTATGTTGAGAAATGGAAAACTATCTGTTGCCCAGATACATGAGCAAAGTTGTGAGCTGCTGTTTGTCTTTAAAGCAGTCGGTGCTGGCTGACCATGTCATCAATATTGAGTTGATTAAAAAGGAAATAGGTTTGCATTGTTCCATGCACCCCCAATGTACAAATGACCTTTTGAGTAGATATGGTAAGGTGAGATCAGTGATGACTGTTTAAAAAAAAAAAAAAAAAGGGATGGTAACATCAAGTGCATTGTTGCATCAGTATTCTTTCATGTGAACATTTTTGTTAGTCTGTCATGATGTTAGCTATAAGAATTGTACATTGTATGGATACCGGTAACTGCAGCGTGCACGTACTCAGATGGCCCATGTGTATCTAATGGGTTGACCACTCACCTTCATGAAACCCATGCCGCCCATAACCTGAATACACTCATCAGTCACTGTCCATGCTGCTTCCTGCCATAAAATCAGACACGAAGACACACATCAGTTTTCACTGCCAGTCAAACATAATCCATTTTCTTCTTCACTCAGACAAATGACGACTCAGCCATTTCCACTTCCTCTGTCTTCTGCCATGCGTTCAATGTGTCTTGTGAATAAGGAACATCATATGGTGCCATGTCCCTTTGTCGGTTTACTTGTTTTAAAGCCCCAAAAGATAGAGCATTATAGCAATAATACCCAAGAGGGTGTTCTTTTACTTGGTGGTACAACGGTGATGCAATAGGTATGAAGTGCTGCTGACCACTGAAGGCAGCACCATAATCACGGTAATCACCACTGCTCTAGGGTATTATGGCTTTTTTTTGAGTGAAAGGTTTTCTTCAAAGTAGTGTACATACATAATAAACACTGGAAGGCATTTTGGACCAATCACATTGCTCAGCTGAAACTACCCGTGGTACAGAAAGAATGAAACGGTACTTACAGAGGCAAAGATTTTGCTGATGGCAGCTTCTATCTGGAATTCAGATGCCCCACTGTCCATGTTGCCACTGACCATGTAGGCCATTGACTGCAAACAGAAAGGGTGTTGCCATTTACAACATTCGGGTCTGAAGGTGTACCGACAGAGCTGTCACGTGTGTCAACTCACACCACAACTTAAAAGGATCTATGTGTGGACATCAACACAAATTATGTAATTCCACAGAAGTGTTCAAGGGTAAAACAGAAACAACAGTTGGTAGAGTTTTAGTAGCTTTTCTCAGTTTGGCATCTAGATGTTGGCAATTTTAAACAGAATCACTTAAAGAAATGTCAGTGTGCCATGAGACGAAAGTATCTGAAATGAGTGCACATCTGAACTGGGTTGCAGGTAGAAGATTCGCTGTCAAGCTGTCTGACCTCAGTGACGTAATGCAACATGGCCATGCGTGCCACCTTCTCCTGGATGGCGCCGTAGGTGTGGATCTTGCTCCCAAACTGGGTCCTGTTGGCCGCGTGGTCCACCTGAGGAAGAGGAAGATCACATCGACATTCATATGAAGAACTCATGGGCGACATGTGCTAAACAATTTTCAGTTACAAGCTTTATATTGTTACTATGATACAACAATAGAGTTGGGAGAAGAACTGCGAGTACCATAAAACTTCCCATAAAGACCAGGGCTCAAGTGGTTGGCCCGGGAGCTTAGATTACCAAAACGACACTTCACATATAGTGGAACATGCTGACATGTTTATCTTGTTGCAATATATACACAGGTACTGGTGCGAGCATTTAAACAAAAACATCATCAGCTACAGCAGCATCAATACTTTTGTGAGCAAACATCCTATAGACTAGCATTGCAGCAAAGAGTGCATTTGTCTTGAAACATCATCCGCTAAACCTTTCTCACAGCGCAGCTCTAGAACAGCCTCATTTCGGGTCCTTGTTAAAATGTTTCTCCATTTCATGAGCAGAAAGAGGAAGTTTTACATGGTTGTAAGATGCTCAACATGGGGCTGAGCTGCAACACTGATCGAGCCGATTAGGTTAATAGGAAAATGTCACTTCCAATTTGAAGACATTCCTCAAAGATCAGAGAGGTACAACAGTTGCAGTTCCCTGTCGCACCCCACCTGCTACAAGTTATACCAATGTTTGAATGTGGTTAACTCTGAGATAATACTCATAATAGCTCTCAGCAATGTCAGAGCATACGTATTTGGTTGTATTTGAGCATTTCCGTTTACTGCGGCTCTCTAATTTACCCAATTGTTTGTTGGGTGCAAGGTTGAACATTAAATGGTTCACTTGACTGAAGTTTAATTTAGAAAAATGAAAATGTCACAAGAGACCATTTTAGCAAGCAGCACCCTGAAACCACCACAGGAAGCTGCACTGTTAAAACAAATGATATACAAGAGGGGGAATTTCCCACCAAGTAACAATGAACAATGAACAAAATACAGAATAAGGGAAACATGGTAATGATGGTAATAAACGGGGGGTGTTACATAAGACAATGAGATGAGAAACTGAAGAGTAGCCTTACAGAGAGACAGGTAATGTTAGGCTATAAGTAGAAGCTGTAGTGTATATATATATATATATATATATAATTTCTCTGCTCATTATAAAGACTAGCGGTTTTATACTTTGACATTTGCTCTTACAGTATGAATAGTAGTTGGTTTTACAGAAAGCCACTTCAGAGGTGTTCTAGTTTTTAAGCACACTAGTTTGCTTGCCTGGGGAAGAATACTGACTACGCTCAAAATCTGAATTCATCCTTTTCTGTCTCACTTTGCACTCTCCCTGCTCCCTTTCCTGTCCATCTTTAAGTTGCTGTCCATGAGAGTTACTCACAGCTTTGGTGATGACTCCCTTCATGGTGCCGGCCAGGGCAGCGGCCATGCCAAAGCGCCCGTTATTCAGGATGTTCATGGCCACCTTGAAGCCGCCGCCCAGCTCACCCAGCAGGCAGTCGGCCGGCACACGCACATTGTCGAAGTAGACCTCAGCAGTGTTGGACGCCTTGATGCCCATTTTCTTCTCTGGAGGGCCACTGGGGAGAAAGGAAGTAGGGATGATGAGAAAAGCATGAATGAGACGGAGAGGGCAGAGAGATAGAATGATAGATTCAATCTAGGGTTGGGTGAGTGGACAAATACATTGGGGATCAGCGAAATTCCCTTGCTGATTATGTGTCTGAGCTCTTGTTTATTGGCTCTTGTTTATTTGATACACTTATTTGTCTTAGCTCTTGTTTATTTGGTTCACTTATTTGTCTTAGCTCTTGTTTATTTGATTCTCTTATTTGTCTCATTTGTTTAAGATAAAGTAGGTTGCTAACTTATTGCACTCTTAACTTAACACTAGTTATGCTCTTAGTTGCTTGTTTAGGAAGGAAATGCACTTACGATTTCTGGTGACTAGTAGTTTTCTTGCCTACCTATGTTGAATGCACTCATTGTAAGTCGCTTTGGATAAAAGCGTCTGCTAAAATGACTGTAATGTAATGTAATGATTACCTTGACATTTGGTCATTTAAAATGTAGCCTAGCCCAAGACACTCAGGGTTTGTCACTGAGCTTTACAAGCATTGATAGCTGCCTTCATAGAAGAACACCTCACCTTGACAGTAAAACCCTTATAAATCCAAAACTCCATTATATGGGTTTATTTTCACTGAGACCAAAGCCACGTTGAACAGAAGGGTCCAACGGTGACATCTGCTGGCCAAAAGTGGCGTTGCAATCAACGAGGAGCATACTATTTTAAGACAGCATCAAAGCATGTGAGTAAAGTTAAATATTTGTTTTAGTATATCATCACACCCTGTCTAAATGGTTGGTATTTGGCTCCGTTAGCAACCTCAAATTTCCTTTATGCCATTGCCAACCATGACTTTGCACCGCCTTCCTCAAACAACACAAAAACAACAATCACCCAACCCTAATTCAATTTTTTTCAGGTCACCATGTCATAAGATACACCATATCTGAATAGCTTATAATATCTAGTCCTGTATAACTGCATTTAGTGACAACAGATAGTGTAACTCTGCAGTCAAACTCACTGAGTGACTCCTCCAAAGCTCCTCTCCACGACGAAGGCAGTGATCTTGTCTTTCATCTCCCCTGTCTTGGGATCCTTCATCGGGGTCTTGGCAAACACAGTGAAGATCTCAGCCAGGCCTCCATTGCTGCCAGGATAAAAAGTGTATTACAATGAGGAGAGTCACAGGTCTCTTTGCATTGTGTCTCTGGGCATGTTCAATACTGCCACCTTGTGGTGAAAGGAACACAACTTTCTGTAGGGGTGTGTGTGTGTGTAAGTGTAACCTCACCTGATCCAGATCTTGCTTCCACTGAGAGTAAAGTACTGTCCACAGGGGGACTGTACAGCTGTGGTCTTGATAGAAGCAGCATCGGAGCCGCTGGCTGGCTCCGTAAGACAGAAGGCCGCAATAGTCTCTCCTGGACGGATGAACAAGCACATATCAATTGATCAAACAAACACAAAAGCAATGGTTTAGGAATTTCCTCACAGCTGAGACACTGAGACATCTTTTTGGTACTCGATTAACTGCGTAGTTCAAACTCATCAAAAAAAATCTGAATGTTGGGACTCACTAGCAAGCATTTTTGCAGGACAGTGCTGAAATTCTCACACATTTTATTTGCTTATTAACATTAACAGACGCTTGTAAATCAAGCTACCAATGGTGCCTGTCAAAATGCTAGTCTCACCTGTGGCAAGCTTGGGCAGGTACTTCTCCTTCTGGGCTGCATTGCCAAACAGCAGAATGCCCTTGAATCCGATAGACTGGTGGGCACCCAGGGTGATGCCAACACCCAGGTCATGCATCCCAACGATCTCCACCAGCCTGGCATACTGTGAGAGGAAGCAGCATGTTATCACTCTTATATTAACTGTTGGTGTATTTAGATGTTTAGATACATGTCTGAAATACTGTAAGTGTAACACATTCATACCTGTGTGTTTGTGAGGCCAAGGCCACCCAGGTCAGCTGGCACCTGAAGGCCAAAGGCACCCATCTCTTTCAGGCCCTCCATGGTGTGATCCTCCACCTTCTCCAAGGCATCGTTCTTCATAGGATCATTCACCTCCTGCTCAGGGGAAGCAGACAAATGGTGGGAGCAAGAAGGGCAGGGGGGAGGATGAGAGGTGGTGGCATAATATGAGGGGAGGTTCGAGAAAGGAACGGGAGATTTCACCATAAAGAGGCAAGATGGAACGCTTTGTGTACTACAGCACCATCCAAGTGTTCAAAGATCTGTGTTTACAATTACCTCAAAGAATTTGCCCACCGGCCCCACAAGCTCTCTAAGGAACTGCTCCTGCTCCTCATTCATAACTGTAGGAGACAGGGGGGATTACACTACAACCTTTGTTCAAAACACTGCAACTTTTCAATGAAATGCTGACAATTTCACAAAATAGTGTTATCAATAATACACCAATACCCTGGTTTACCTGAGGGGAAGGGAAACACCTGAGCAGTAGCGATCTGCCCCTTGAAAATGCTGACAGCAAACGACTTGGATTCCTATGGAAAACACCAAAGTCAAGCTTAGTGTCACAAGTTGCTATCATACACCACAATATTTAGTTGATACTTAGGACTCATTAACTAGATGATTACAGTTCCACTGACCACGAATGTGATTGGCCACCTTCATAAAGGCTGTGAAAATGTGAGCAACGTGGGTACAAACAGGAGTGTAATGATACAAAAATAACATACTACAGTGGCTGTCTTCTCCATTTTAGTGGTGGCAGCATCACTACCCACTGCTGCTGGCTTCTCCAACACCGCCTAGAGGAGGGGTGGGGGTGGTGGGGTGTGGGGTGTCGGGAGGGGGGGGGGGAGGAGAGAGAGAGAGAGAGAGAGAAAAGCAGAAAGTAGAGGACACGTTGTCACTTCAGTAAGATTGCGGGATAAAAGTAGGGGGGATCCTACAGTCCTAATCAGAATTTAACTGGTAACCGTCTGTGTATTAAACTGAAGATTAGATAACATTTCCATAGACCTTACAATGAAATGAGACAGCAAAAGAAACAAAGGTAAAGGGATATAGATACAGACAGCATCCTGCTCGTTGTTATAATGCACTCACTGGTCAGAAGCCAGCATTATGAGCCCAAATACTCATGTCTGTCAGTTTTGCCCATTCCAACCAGGGTCCTGGCTTGGTATGCTGCCCAGAGGGGTGATCAAAAGCCAAATGGGTGAGAGGTGACACCAAGGACACAGCCAGCCAGCCAGCTGAGTCACCCAGCAGCAGTGTTGTGGGCAACTGAACTCAAACTACCCCCCCATTACGTATATCCTGTTACCATGAAGCTCAAATTAGAGGAATCTTTGATTGAATCTATGATTGAATCTATGATCATCACTTGCCTTTCTCTTTTCCTTACAGTAATTAACACATTACTTTGAGTTAATAAAAGGGAAAGAGGAAACAAAAGGTTATTGTATCATCTTTGTTGCTAAATTGATGAAGGCGCAACATACTAGATTTGCAGGTTTCTGAAAGTACTTCAGAAATATTGTACCTACTAATACTCCTCTCCACAGAATAACCTACTAAAAAAATCATTCATTAGTTAGAGAGGAAGGTAATGTGTAAGTAATGTATTATGGTGAGGTTTTTAGACCGCTACATGCCGTGACACTTTACACAATATATATATATTTGACCTTCTGTACGCTTCTTAATGTGATGCACATTATCACACTACATCTGCTGTAAATTCATATAATCTTCAGTTTTCACATATCCCCCTCACTGTTATATTAATGAAAATACCTCATTATGGTACAGTTTACTATCTTCACGGTAACAGGATATGTGTAATGGGGGAAAATGGATTTTAAGAATACGTGAATAACCCTCCAGTTAAAGGTATCAAATCATTTGAGCTGCCCACAGCATTGCTGCTGGCTGGCTAACTGTCGGTAACAACTAAGTAAATGCAGTAACAATTGTAACTCAATGCAATGTTAGTTATCCATACTCCTGCCCAGATTTCCCACCAATACCTTCTACATGTCACACACATTTACTTTTTTAATTTTATATTGTATTGTGTGTTTATATTATTTTTCTCTGCTTATACTTATAATTTCCCCACCGGGGTCAATAAAGTTTAATCTACAGCAAGCCAGACTTGCCTTAAATACACAATGTTGGCTAATAAGCAACAGTATTTAGACTTCCGTAGCTGTCCTCACCGGTAATGTCACCTTTATGGGGAGGCAGAGTCATGTGACCACTGAACTTTCCCCCACTTCCAACAGGAGGGGGTTGATAAAAAAGGGGACTCGTCTGTCAGTCAGCCATAGCATTTTTCCAAAACAAAGATAGTAAATAGGCTTTAAGATCTTATGACAAAACCACAGCGTGTCAGAAGCGTAGCTAACTGTAAAATAAATCACGATATTGACAAATACGTGAACGTACCTCTGCAGCCTGGCTGGCGTAAAAACGACCATTCTGTAGCGCCACCACAGCCCCGGCTTGACGTTGAGCCCTGAAGTTCAGACAAGAGGTGACAGGTGCTGTGACATTTATCTTAAGGCAAAATATAACAGCTTCGTCAAATAAAAAGAGCTCCAAATGGCTTTACTTACCCAGATAACACGGGTGGAAGACGGAAAATAGTGCCACACAGCGCGGAAGACTGGCTTACTTTACGAAGCAACATCGTTTATTTGTCCTAAATGAAAGGAAATTACACCTAAGGTTATTTCATTACAAGTTACTATGTTCCCTGAAGACTAAATGATCAAATAAACTGCTTCTATGTTGTAAATAAGAAGTATGAACGTTAACGTACTTCAGCTACGTGACGAGGTTGTAGTGGCTAGTTTTGCAAGTTGGTCAGTTTCTGTCTCTCGGTGTTTCACTCCTTGCAGGAAAAAAAAACATGTAATTGCCGGTTAAATACTGACGTTTCTTCTACCGAAACTCAAGGATGTCAGATTAAACAGGGCTGTGCCACTTACAACAAAACACACGTCTGTACAATTGCCGACCACTCCACCAAATGACTAGCTAACCCTGAATCTTCTTCTTTGGTGCCGGTGGCCGGATGCGTTCCTCTGATCAGTGTTGCCAACTCCTCAGTAAGGAAAGTAGCTATTGGCTGTCCTAAAAGTCGCTAGATGGCGCTAAATGACGTCATAACCTAATTTGCATAATTGGCCATGTGCATGTAATTGTAATGGACGCTGTAGGAGAGAGGAATAACGTCGTGGGAGAGACAAAAAGTGTGTAAAAAACACCCTAAATATGTTTAGAACTACAAATTAACTTTCTTCTGTCGATTCTTATTTAATGTCACAATTCCAACCCTCCTCCTTTATCCGGGCTTGGGACCGGCTGACTGTAAACCAGGGCGGGATCAGCCAGCGGCGGCTTCGCGCATGCGCGATTCATTTGCAGTCTGGACGCGGAGGGGTGAACATCTGCTCTGACTGCAGCTGGGAGGGACTGCTGCGCGAGGACTGGGACGCCTGTGAGTGCTTTGGGACGGGGGAGGGGCCCACGGCAGCACCCGCTGCTCGTTGAGAAGAGTAAGAACGATACGTGCTTTCACGTCAGTCTCCAAAAGTCTCCAATAACACCAGAAAAAGTCGCTAGATTTGTCGCTAGTCGCTTTTTTGAAAAAGAGTCGCTAGAGGGGTCTGAATACTCGCTAAATATAGCGACAAAGTCGCTAAGTTGGCAACACTGCCTCTGATCACTCACCCCGGTGCTTCATGGGATGTGTAGTTTTACAGTGTACGTTGGCCACATAGTACTGCATGGTACCACGAAAAAGTGAAGCGACAGTCAGGTAAGTTCAAACAGCCACACAGGTGAAATTGCATTAGCTCGGATTTTCATCATTACATTTTGTTCTCCATACGTGCCCCAGGCAGACCGTTTTGGTTGAAACTACATTGTAACACAAAATAGCTTCCAAACCACAATGCTGTCATGTCAATCCAATGTTGAGTTCTGGCCACGATTATTGGCACCCTTGCATTTTATGCAGATAATGTACAATATAATTAGAAATAATTAGAAATTGAAACAACTTTTGATCACATTCATCTATCCATTTACCACAGCACATGATCAAACAAGAATAAAAATGTCCATTTCCAATTATTTCATAACATATTGTACATTATATGCAAAAAAAAAAAAAAAGCAAGGTACTGTACACTGGAGGCAGGAAAAGATGGGAAGCTATTTCAGGAGAATATTCAAATCAAATCAAATCAAAAATCAAATCACATGTATTTGTATAGCCCTTAATCACAGTTACAGGGTTTAAGGGCTTCACAGTGCCCAACGTGTTCTGGGGAGATGTGCGAGTTTTTGCATATAAAATCTCAAACAATATATTCTATTAGTCTACAAAGTCTGTGTGCAATTCAATGTTTCAGCCAAACCATATCATAGAATACACCTTCATAATGTACTAGATTAATCTTAATTCTCTGGTTGCGGGAGAGCGACGTTCATGTTCAAATATTATTTAAACCATTCCTGGAAATTCAAAAAGACATTTAAAAGGAAGAAGCTCCCACACACCTTCATAATGAAGGTCTTCGTACTGAAATGTTGTTCCCAATGAAACCTATTTTAATTGCAAGTCAAGTGTACAGTGTGCGCAAGCTTCCTTTCAATCCTACTCACCTGTCTTTGGAACAGTCAGGTGTGCAAAAGTTCTCTTGTATGAATTAAAAACAGATTTTTGGGAGTCCCCTTTAAAAAATATAAATGTGACTAGTATAAGTATCAAATTTATTCTCAAATACACAAACAAAGGTGACAATATGAAATCAAACAATGTGACACAGTCAATGTTTTTTTTTTAAAGTGTTGACTCTTCATTTAGCACCTTTATGGTTCGGTTATACATGATCTATATGGTCACTCATACAAAAAATGAAATGGTTGAATAATGCGAGTCAGTAACATACACAATATGCATGGGGAGCTGGGGCATTTGGATCACAGTTACTTGAAGATACACATTGTATGCAATCCTAAAGTACCGGTTTCATTGTCTTCTCTCTCCACCCTAGTACCGTTACCTCTCCACAGTCCCATACAGAATAACATGGTATTCTTCTCAAAAGTCATTTGACGACTAGGGCTAGACAGTGATTACTAAACACAAGTTCGCCTGACATTTTTGGACCTATTTTCTTTCACATTAGAACGCGCTATTCTGTATTGTGCATTTACATGGGAGTAGTAGATATATACAAAGAAGTTCATTGTTAAACGATGTTGGCACACAAAACTTTGCAAAAATGAGTCATTTTGTGTACCCATGAGTGAAAATCTCATAAAAATGTGAAGAATAAGGCACTCCATATACTCCTGTGTTGCCAAAAAATCTGGTAAACTGATACGAGTACATTCTTCTATGATGATACCTATTTTAAAATAATGGCGAGTGTAGTGTGGTACCAGCAAATCTGGCAAATTGATCCAAATATGTACTTTCAGGATCACATCCATTTCAAACAACAGCGAGTGTACTTGGCACCTTCTAGTGTTTAACTGTGGTCAGTGTGCTTCCTGGATTGGAAGTTCTGAAAATAGCCTATGCCACCAATTTAGGAGCTGCTTCCCTTCCTAAAAATCATACTTAACCGGATTGCAAAAACAGACCCCCAATCAGCTCTTATAGGCACGCTACCCTCAATTGGCCAAATACTGTATTGATATTTAAATGAAAGACCACTACTGTTCCCCTGACCTAGTCTGCTGTTGGGGAAAAACAAACATGATGCATACAACTTACCCAGTTTGAAAACATGCACTGCATAACAGAACGGGAGTGCAAGAGTCACAAGTAAACCAATACACAGTATGACTGTGGACATGAGGCTGAGTACCAACTTTTCAGTACAGTTCATTGGCTTGCTTACAAGTTGTAGACATCAGAAAGTGTGTAGTGTGTTCGTGGTCTTAGGTCTGAAAAAGTGAATGTGTCTTCTGTAGTTACTAGGAAAAGGAGAAACAACTAGACTTTGTATACAAATGTGGCAAGAGCATATACTACATTAACTGTGTTAAGAAACTCTTTGATGTTTTCTTATTTTCTCTCAATGTTAAACCCTGTTCTCACCAAATTTGTAACAAGCGCCCTCAATCCAATAGGCCTTTATAAGCTCAAAAGCTATGACCAGATACTCATCAAAACAAGTGGAAACTGCACACTAGCTTCACATGAAGGGTCACTCACACCAAGACAGACAGAGAAAAACTTCCAGCCCATTTCTCCCCACTACATAACATCCACAAAGAACTCGCTGGGGTTGCCCATGGCCAGATGGAAAGACTGGCGTGACGCAGTCAGCTCTGGGGGTACAGAGGCCAGGTCACGGGTAGGCGGGGCACCAGGAGGTCCTCCTGGAGTAGAGGAAGCGAGTTGGGCAAGGGCCGGGTGGATGGCAGCCGTGGGTAGCTGCTGGGAGTGGGGAAGAGGATGAGCTCCCATGGCCGGGTGTGGGTGCTGGGGTACCATCATTACCATCATGGGGTTGTAGGGCATCGGGATGCCTGGCGGGTAGGGTGACATGTGGGGCTGGGGCATGCGGTGATGATGCGAGCGCTGGGAAGAGGCGTGGCTGTGCTCACTAGGAGTGGCTGAGCCATGGCCACGCCTCAAGCTGCTGCGAGTGGAGTATTCCGATTCGCTGCCGCTGCCAGAGCGAGAGTCAGCCCCTCCCCCTTCTCCACCCCCGCCAGAGGGAGATTTCTCTCCTCCCCCCACGGTGCTGCCAGGACCTTTACTGCTGCGACGTCTCTCACCCTCACTCCTTGTTGACCCGCTGCTTCGGCTCCCTGGGGGCAGAAACACACAGCTGTCAGACTGGATCTAAAACAGGTCTGATCAAGACAGTTGTTTGCATCCTGCTCATCTTCGTAAATAGGATTGTCCAGGAATAAGCAGCATGCGTGGGTGTCATTACGATCATACAACATATCCAATCTTTTCAGATCTGCACATCCATCTAAGCAGGGCCTGATCTGCTCATTGTGCATGCTCACCTTCGCTGTGTTGGCTGCCAGTGCTGCCGGGAGCATAGCTGTAGCTGGTGAGCTCGTGGTAGGGAGGCGGCTGGCTGGAATAGGGGTGTGCAGTGTAGGGCTGGTAGGGAAAGGTGTGCATCAGAGGCCACGGGGAGGCACCAGGGAGGGGCAGGGGGGCCAGGGTGTCCTGATCCGAGGCCCCACTGGAGCCGTCATTGTCATTCAGGGACAGGTTAGCCATGTCTGGGGGGTGAGGATGGGAAAAAGATGAACACAGGGAGGTAGTGAAAGACAAAGTTGTTTGAAGCTGAAGAAATAGATTAGGGCTAATGTGCATTTCACTTCAACAACAAACTAATAAAACTGTAAATATCAAAAACATGTCGATTTTATACACTCAACAGGGGCCATGTGTGGGTTTTTAAAGCTACAGCACCAGCAGTGTTTTTCCTAGCTCAGAAAAGGGTACTTGTGTTGGCAAGCGAACGCGATCAATTGATCCTCATTACCATGATCTTGGACCCTGGCTATCTGGGGACACTGATTGGCCCCAAATAACATTTAATGCTGAAGTAGCTTGATCATATTTAGGCTACTATAGGAAAACAGTTAACAGGTGGTTCACAACATTCAATTGAATGCATAAAACATGAATTAAAAATGTGACTTTTGGTTTTATTTTGTTGATATTTAGCCCTGTCTTAACACCCGGGGGTATGCCTACCAGTTAGTTGATGAGTATCGTTTCGTCATTTGCTAAATGAGTCTGCTATTTAACTTTAGCCAAACGTTAGGTGACATTTTTGTTGCTCGCATCTCATTTTGAAGCAGCAGTTTCCCACATCTTGCTGAACACTGCTTGTTACTTTGACTTCTTCTGCATAGGGAGAGTGGAAATACCAGCACTCCCTGCTGGTTGGAGTACCGTATAGCAACCAAAAATAGAACATGGGGAAAATTTCGTTAAAACTGTCATCATTTTTTCGTTGGCATTCTATGTAGGAAAAACCTTGACCAGATGGCACAATAAAGATTGCCTCTTAAAATGTCCCCTGTACAGACATCAATTACAAAATGTCACATGTTTGATCCCCACGATCAATAGTCTACCAAGCTACCCTGCTGCTCTGCTTTGCTTGTTGAAGTGTTTTACAGTGGTTATAGCAAGACCTAAGCTGTATGTTCAAAGTGTGCTTCAGACACTGAGCCACTACCTGCTCACTCGTTGCAAGTCAGTCTGCGTGAGTGTCGGCCTATAATGCAAATGTTTTCTTAAAACTGAGTTACTCACAGTTCTCACAGTCGCTGAAGTCTCCGAAGATGTAGTAGCACTGTTCAGAGAAGGTGATCTTGTTGACGGTGTGTCGGATGAAGCCGGCCTTCAGCAGGTTACTGGCATACTTCCTGGCCTCACGGCGGTCCTGGAATCCCTCGATGTGGTGGTACAGCCACTCCACCACGTCTGAGCCTGGAGGTGGACACAGATGCAACATATAAATAAAGCATGTACAGGTACGTGTGTACACATGCAAACACACAAACTAAATGCAAAGACAACAGCTTTGGGATCAAAAAGGTCAACACGGTTTCAGATCTGTGCATTGACTAGAGAGGTAGAGGGATTTCAGATAAATATGGGCTACAAGTTACATTGTGACTTTATATATCCAACTATACTGAAGTCTGCATCGCTGCAACAACCTCTAGGGGAACTCAGGGACAACAAAGTAGTCACAGTTTGAGCCTACTTTTACGAGCATCTTGTTTTTTTTCAGAGTAGTAGGCAAGTCTCATGTAAAAGCGAATCAGTGAAATCAAATACTGGCTAGAAGTAAACCGCTTCGCTGTTACCACTTTGAAATGCCTAATAAAATAATAAAGTTGTAGAAAGTTTCATTTCAAAAGTAAAACATTAACAGACGTGTACATAATTACTCCATGTGATTCATGTATATCACTTGCAGGTGATTTCAATTTAACAGACAACAACATCTTCAGTCAAAACTGGCCCTCACATTTGTACTTGGGGGAATTTTTACTCCGCAAGTCACACGGTTTTAATTGTAGGAGCATAATGCCTGCCCTGTAAAGGCCTGTGAGTCACACAGACGTTCATGAAACTAATGTTATTTCCAAGTCTCCACTTTTCAGGTCTTACCAAGGAAGGCATTAGGGATGGTGATCTTAAGCCACATGCGGTCCCTGACTTCCAGGCCCGACTCTGGTGAGGCCATGGCCTTGGCAACTGACGCCATGTCAGAGTGCAGCGAGAGGTTGAAGTCATCAAAACCTGGGAAGGGCCGGGAAAGAAGGAAGAGCACATTAGGAAAATTGAAGAGGGAGAGGTGCAAGGTTAAAGAAATGAAAAAATGATGAGATGACAGAAGAAGTGAGTGAAAAAGAAAGAGGGAAGGGATGGAAAGCTGAAGAGATCAAAGAAAGGAAAGGAGGTAGACATCATTTATCATGTGAAATAAAAGAACAGGGACAAAAGAGAAAGCCAGATGTGAAAGGTGATTCTTGTGCCATTGTTGCTAGAAGAGATAGTTAGCAGGAGAAGCCTGGGGTGGATCACAGCGCACAGAAACCAAGAACATAAGGGTGGTGTAGGGATGGAAGAGGCACTCACGTTCAGTCTCAGTGACAGAGGAGGAGGAGGTGATGGTGCTGAGGGAGGAGCTGCCTGGGTAGGGAGGGTAGGCTGCAGTCAGAGCCACAGAGTGGCTGACCCACGCTGCCGGGTCAATGGGTCGGATCGGCTCATCTACACAGACAGGGGGAGATTGAGAGAAAAACATCGGCCCCTTGTCATCTATAGCCAAAAAGGACAACAGAAGAAACACAATAGCCGTTTTGTCAGAGGCACGTAGCAAACGTCATTTTGAGGTGGTCCACTACTTACTGCGGGGCAAGGTGAAGTAGCCCTGAGGAGAGGGGTCCCAGCACTTGGCCACCGTGAGAATGATGGGCCTGGCAGAAACAACAGCATCAGAATGATCATGATCACTGTTGACCACAAACAAAACTCTGTCTCTAGATGTAACTCTAAAAACTGTAGTGTGATAATAATAATAATAATAATAAGTCAGAGGCCTGCCACTCACCCTGGCTTGTGTACGATCTCCCTCAGTACCCGAACCGCATCGTCATTGCTCATATTCTCAAAGTTGATGTCGTTCACCTTGGTGGGTGTCACAGAATAAAAAATAAATCTCAGTCCAGACTGACAGGCTAGCAAGGAGTTCAAGCATTTGAGGTTCAGAGGAGATAAGTCATCTAGATCAGTGTTTCTTTTACATTCATGTAGTTGTGATGGATGCCCACAGCTGGAACATTGTCCCCCCAGGAGGGTCCCAGAACCAAAATTGCACACCCGCAGTGTTTCTACAGGAAACACTGATCTAGATAGTAATGTAAAAGAAATTTTCAATCATGAGTAGTATTCCATTCCCTTTAGGATAAAAAGTGGTTTTCCCTTCTCACCTGCAGCAGCATGTCCCCAGGCTCTATGCGTCCGTCTGCGGCCACGGCTCCTCCCTTCATGATGGAGCCGATGTAGATGCCTCCGTCCCCCCTCTCATTGCTTTGGCCCACAATGCTGATGCCCAGGAAGTTGTACTTCTCTGTGTTGGTGGGAGATGAGGGATAGTGTTGAAACTACACACATTTGTCTAAAACTAAAAATCTTCCATTGGGTGCACTGGGTTAGAGTGCAGCATAAGGGCTGTTTCTGACAGAGGGGGCCCGAACCTACTGAAAATACCCAAGTAATGTTTCCAAATTATAAACATCTGGCAATGTGATTTTTCACAATTTCATTTTTTGGGAGGTACTCGTGGGAGATGAGATTTTCTGCTCTTTGGTGTTCCTCAGCACATACCAGATAGACATTCCAAGACAATACACATGACACATTAGGAGTGTACTGACCCATGTTGAGTGTGACGGTGATGATGTTGAGGGACATTGTGGAGTCTGTCACACTACTGAAGGATGAAGCCTGTAGTTGGACAACAGCAAAATTAAAATATGACGTAAAAAAAAAAAAAAAATCAAGATGAGAATATGCAAAGAACTGTTGCGATGGAAAACAACAATTCGACCGTAAGTGTTAGAGGGGGCCTGTACTTACCCTCTCTAGGCGTGGGGGGCGCTGTTTCCTGCGTCGGCGGTGGCGTTTGAGAAGCCTGGAGGCTGTGCTCTGCTCCGTTGAGCTACTGAACCTACAAGTTCAAGGGTCAACAAAAGGTGAAAGGTCAGGAGAGAGACTTGCAGACTTAAACCTTTAATAGGTTTGCCTCAGTCCATTTATTACTTCACTTTGTGTGTTTGGAGCCCACAAAGATGAGCTGTTACTGAGGCTTTAGCTAAAGGGGAACCTGATCAGGAATACTTCAATGGGGATATTTTGAGCCAAACAAACTGGCTACAACAAAAGCGATACAGACTTCTGAGGATATTACTGTGCTCCTGAATAAATAATAATTACTTGAGTTGCTATAAATACATGGAAGCAAATGCAATGTTTACCAATAGAAGCAAAAGAAAACTAAACTCAGTCAGTGGGGTGCAATGCACACATAGTAACAACTTACAGCAATCTGATTCACACTTTTGCACAAAGAAAGCACATCAAATGGCATCAATGGCTCCTTTTCTCTACTTTTGATCATTTCGTGCTTTGTCTTGTTCTTTCTAAATTTCTGATACTGTTTGAAACACGTATGGCTTGTGTTGTCAAGTTTCTACTGTCTTGCATCATTCACGTGGTGCAACATTTAAATGTTCCCCATGTGGGATACATAAAGTTGTAAGGAACTGAAGTTATTAGTAGATCCTCTCCGCTTTCTGAAAAACCTTTCTTCCCTTTTCCTCCTTTCATGCTTCTCTCACCTGCTCATGGTGTCGTCGTCTTCGGAGTCGCAGAAGCTGGTGGTGTCCAGCTCGCTGCTCATCACTGTAGTGGAACTCTCGTAGCCCGCTAGGTGGCGCTCCAGGCGGCTCTGGCCATTCATACGCGGCCCTGCGACACCAGAAGGAGGCAGATGGACAATATTCACTGCGAGTTTTCATGTTTGCCTTTTCCAGCAAGGTTGCTCTATAGATGATAAACATTCTTCTGAAACATCTCATTATTCCCTGATCAGCTTGGAAGTTGGGAGCATGTCAAATCTTGATGGCACACCGTCCTAAATGAGAACTTGAGGTGTTAACAGAGCATTTCCATCACCACAGCGATCTGTTGATTCTCACCGTGTTGCTCCATGCCCTCTCTGTGTCGGGGCCTCTCTCTCCTGAAGGAGACTACAGACTCTGTTTCAGTCTGGTCATCCAGGGTCTCCACACTACCCGCAGCATTGGGACTGAAGAGGTAGAAAGCACAAGAAGTTATAAGAATCACAATTGGAATTAGAAAGCCCTGCACAGCTATTGCTAAAATAATAATCCAGATTATTTTGATAGATATTGTATTCAAGATTATAAAATCATGATTATCAGTCTTGATGATTTAAGAAACATTTTATTTTACTGCACTTTTGGCATCTCAAATGAAGTTCTAGGGGACATTTTGATGAAAATTGCAATATTTGACACGGTTAGTTACAACATAACCAAATAACTCACACCTCCCTTAAGGGCCCAGGTCGACTCATGACCCAATATGTACATTATATCTACTCCTAAGAACAAATAGGAACGGTAGGGTGTCCCTGCATCTCGACAACACAATGTGTTGGAAGCGGTTCCCAGGGCTGGTCGTGTTAATAACGGGGGTGGCCCAGGCTAAGATCAGGTTCAAATGGGCTGTTGTATTCTTGTTAATGGTTGGGAATATGATACTGGGAATGAATGAGGTATTGAGGTAGTGATACAGTATCTACAGTATTATTACTATGGGAGAGGTGTGGGTATGTGTCCATTTGTGCGTATGTGTTGTGTTAAAAAGGGGTGGTACCATGTGCATGTTTTGAGGGAGTAGATCCCACAGTACTACTAACACTGCTGCATCGTCACATTTATGTGACTACTGTCTTCAGGTGGACAAAAGTGATTTAAATGAAGTATGTGTCTCACTGGAAGGATGGTGGTCTGGAGTCTCCGATGCCCCCAGTCCTCTCAGCAGGTGGGGGTGGCAGGGGCGGGGGAGGGGGCGAGGGCTGGGCACATACTTCCACGGGTGGAACCACGGCCACTGGAGGCTCTGCTGCTGGAGTGTCTGAAGATACCAACTGACCGGGAGGGAGAGAGAGAAATACAGACAAAAAGAGACCAAAGCAAAGAAAAAAATGAGGGATAGAAAGGATGAGAAAGAGAGCAATGCAGGACAGGAAGAGACAGGGAGGGGAAAACAAGAGAAGGAAAATGTTAGGAGAGAGCACAGCATGGAAAGGAGAGAAATTGGCACAAGGAAAGAAAAGCAGTGGTATAAATTAAAGTTGAGAGAGAGAGAGAGAGGGTGAGAAAAGGAGAGGAAGGAAAGGAGGGGGAGAAAGAGGGTGGGGGTTCAGAGAAAAAAAAGTAAGCTGTCAATTATTTTGACACACAAACATAGTATTCTTTTCAGACGGACGTCTCCAGGGCATTTTGAAATGCTATCCTACACTTAACCTGTCTCTCTTCATTATACAACAAAAGTGCACACAAACGTGTGCGCAAGCACACACACGCAGTAACACACCTCACCAATTGGGTTGGATGCCGCAAGGCATCTAATTACTTGACCATTACAAACACACGCAGTCAGGAAACAAGACGCAGTTAATACCAAGCTACTGAAAAAATATGGGCCTATTGGATAAAAAAAAAAATTCTATTAATGTTGGAATTTCCTGAAATCCACTCATTTGGCATTTCAACTGCAAATAAGTACCAAATGTTTTAAAATGTTCGCATATGCACGTTTCATATTTCAAATACAATTTGCCGTGGTAATTCCAAGGTTTTGTGCAATTCAGTCAGTTCAGATAAACAAGCTTCTACTGCATTGCATTGCCTGGAATAACTTCAACCCAGCTGAGTCAATTAGCCCGTGCAGGCTAACATTCACCCTCTTTATTGAGTCACTCTCTACTCTTTCATCGACACTAATGGCTATGTGACTATGAAACACTCGTCTTCTGGGATCCCTCCATCCGTCTTGGAGTGCGGATCACATATCACTCCCACTGGTCTCCTCGCTTTGTTCCCCCTCTTTTAATCCTTTCCCTCGTTCTTATGCACTTAACAGATGCTTCAGTCCCAAACCTGCTTATCTGGGCCAAGTCCCAATGTTTTGTCTCCATTCAAATGTAACCTGTAGGGTGGAGTACAGCTGGGCCTTTTTGAGAAATGGAAAGGTTGAGGATGTCTGGCAAGTCGTTGTGCTGTAACTGGCAAACATGCTGTACAGCATCTAGCTGGCAGGCTAGTGTATTAATTAACACAATGCAGTTTTAACCACACTGACAAACCTTTGCCTCCCCCCTGCTTTTCTCGGCAAACTGACCGCCCTATTGGCTCCACATGTTCCACGGCCAGAGTATCATTGTAATGTGCATATTTGTTAGATCATGTATGTGTCTAGGAACTTTGAACACCAACATAGTAACTAGTATTAGTAATTCTGACTTTCAAACTGGCTTATACTGCAAAAATGTCCATCTTAAGTAATTTAGTCTAGTATTGAGTCTTGAGTCTAGAAACAAATGTCTTGAAATAAGGCAGATCATTCCATTAGTAATGTCACTTTATAAAAAAAAAACTTGGAACTAGTTAGTTTGCATTAGAAAAAATAAGAATCAATACTAGATTAAATGACTGTTAAGATGAACAATTTGAGTGTAGTGGCTCAGTCAGTGGCTGTAGCTTCCAACCATATTTTACCCATAGATCTGGTGAGCCCATTTGCTGCTGTTCCAACCTGACTGGACTATTAAATCCAGGTCAGGTTTCCCCACTCCTTCCAGGAAATCATTTCCAAGATCGTTTTGACCAAATTGCACAAGGATACACTCAAAGTCTCTTTGGCAAAGACTGCACTATTTAAGAGAGAAAAGAAACTGTGATGTTGCAGCACTTGTTGTATGCAACTTTAGTTATTGAAATCTGAAATTTAGTTACTTTATTTTATGGCTGCTGATGAGATCATTAGCTTAGTGAGGTCTAGGAGAATGCACAGGAAAGTTGTTTTCGGCTTACTTTTAAAGAGCCCGGTCTTGAATTTTCCCGGTAAACCGTGGTAAATTATTTACAGTCATTTACCAATTTACAGTCAAGGTCGCCTATAAAATCAAGACAATCCCCACCCCCATTTTTTTTTTTTTAAGTATCCTGTGTGTTATGTCTTACCCATGACACCACTCTGCCGTTGAAACATGGCAGCTTGGCACTCTCATCGGAAATCTCTTCCTTCACCACCCTGAAAAAGAAAGACAGAGTCAGTAAGTAGCATATATTACCGACATTAATCAGCACAGCAGATATTACGGTAAAGAATAAACACCCTTAACTTGCTTCCTCCTGTAAGTGAGAGACACTATCCAAGTGGAATTTCTTCTGCTACAGCGATGAACTAAAAACACAGATTCTTACTGTTCTTGTGCCGCTTTGCAAATTGCTCGGCATCATCACCAAAACATGCACGCACACACACAATCCTCTTAGTAACCACCACTACTAGCCGTAGCTTCAATATGGCCATGGCTATTTCAAGACAACCTCTTACATCTGTCTAGCTATTCGTTCTTCCTCCATCCTCTTCTTCCATGTTTGTCAGAAAGACATACATTCAGCTTTGGCCATGTAATTTCTCCCCAGCAGCCTACCACTATGTTATTACAGCAGTTCACTAGGATAGGGGTTGGACACAAGTGCTACATAGAGGGACACTTAACGGCTCAAACGTAAGAGGCCTTTTTAGTTTCATTCGCCTCTGTGCCTCCTCTTATCAGTGCGAGAGTCGGTCAGGCTCCACTGGGGTTTTGTAAGCAGCTGTTGAGAGCTGGTTTTGTGGGTCAGTGTTAGCATACAGCTAGATTGTTGTGGGCACTGGAGAGGAATTGTTGCGGGAAGGCTAGTCTTTTGTGTGTTGTGCATGTGTGTGTGTGTGGCCAGTGAGTGTTAGTTAACAAACCGTCTTTCACTTTTTGTCACACACCACAAGGAATTGCATCCAGGAAGCAGACAAACAGATGCAACATTCTACCCCTGAGAGAGTAATTGCCTTCATACCTTAGCCCTCCAAACAAACAAGTGACCTCAGTCAGAGCCATTTCACACACACTCTAAAATGCCTCAAATAATGCACAAGCAGCTCTCAAATATGCTGCATCCCGCTGGAATTCTAAAACCTGATTTTTTTTGCCCCCACTCCCCTTTCTTCCTCCCTCCACTCCTTCAGAACCGTTAATCCCCTCACACCCCAAACAGCATCTCCTTTCTGGCCCATTCACTAATCTCACTCATACAATTCCCTGATCCCCCCTGCCAACACATGCACCCAGCAGAATATCCAATACCTCTAACCACACACCACCCAATTTATTCTCTCCCTCCCCTTTCCCTGTTGATTCTGCCCCAGACACCCAGCAAATGGCCTCCGTCCAGCCCCAGGTTCCCCATACCACTTCGGGCCTGGCCTACTCTACTCCATGGATCTCCCCCTGCCACACACACAGCTCTGGTCGACAGCTGGCCTCATACTGGGGCAAATGAAAACACACTCTATTACACACTCCTAGGTTGGAGAGAAGGGGGGGGGGCGGTCCCAGCTTTGATTGGACAGCTGACTCAGAGCTATGTTTGAAATTTTTCTCATCTGAACTCAGTTGGAGATATAGAGATGAAAGTTTGCTACGATACTCAGATGAGAAACTGCTACACCAGGCTCTACATGTTAAGAACTGGGACTCTTTCTACCATATTGTCTTTCAAAGAAGTTTCCCTATCCTCTTGATGTGGGTGGTTCTTTTGAGATAGGATATTTTTGCATCTCAGTACACATCTAATACCTATCCCATGTCCCATTAAACAAAAGGTGAGTGCTTACATTGAAAGCTGGCTTGTAAATTATATTGGTAAATATGGTACTCAAATTACAATATTTGACTGTGACCATTTCATAGTGTCAAAAGAAGGAGCCAACGGGTAGGCCTATCACTGCACCCAGGTCACTTGGTATCGGGTGCATATACTCCACAGATAATCTATTAAAAGTAGCACAAAATATTTCAACACAAGCACTGCAAATACACAAAAAAAATCAGTATCTCTATATGTTTGTTTAAGAGATTACAGAAACTCTGTATGTGTATTTTACAGGTATTTCTTGTTAAGGGTTACCTGAAATACTGTTACTTATGTCTTGTAACGGCAGTCCCCAAGTTTTGGGGGGGATACTTTTGGTAGACATATATCTTTCTCACAAGGCAAATCTTTACAGGTTAAATATTTTGGATATTGTTGATTTTACCACCTAATTATGGACATCGGAAGAAAAACTCCTGTGTTGGAACTGGTCAAAAGTCAGTTCAACCATTTCATCTTGGCGTTGGAGTTGATGTTGCTTCCTTGGCATAGTCTTGATGGTGCCATCCAAAGAGGAAAATAACCCAGGCTTAATACTCATCCAGGACTACAATGCATTTAACAGAAACCCTAAGGGTCTCGCTGGGTGAATTAACCACAAACATGCATTCCTTTCCAGGAAAATGCACTACAAGCAGCGGCCACCAGAAAAAAAAAAGATTAATTGATAGAGGAGACAGCTCTTTCAAACTAGAGGAGTCTGGGCTGAGAGAAAGGAGAGGGAGGAAGCGAGGGAATGAAAGGGTGGCTGGCAGGCCAAAGTGTTAAAGGGGAGACAAAAACCTGGCTTCTCTCCCGAAAGAAAGAAAAGCCGAGGATTTCACAAGATGATGGAGTGAGGGAGGGAGGGATGAGGATTAGGGAAAAGAAAAGCAGCCGAGAGGGAATGTCTCCCATTGTAATGATGATGTTGTCGAAGAAATGCCCAAACCTACATGTCCTTAACATTTATAGATGCCACTTGGATACTCGTCACCCGTCATTATTCCAAAGATAGTTACTAATTGAGGATGCGATGGATGAATGGCTACCTGATTGGACGGCTTCATCCAAATTACTCTCCTTACTTCCCTCCGTTGATAAATATACGTCGTGATTGCACGACCTTTTGACACGCACACACAAATGCATTTCATGAAACTTTTTTTTTTTTTTACCTAGCCCTTTGTTGGTGCTGTAACTTCAGCGTCTCAACTCACCAAATGACAAATCAAGAACAATAATTTTCCAACTCCCCTAAGACTTTTTTCCCAGCACTATCACGTAGGTCTTTAAATTCAATTGTTACTAACTGTTCACAACAAAGTTACTGGCCAGCTGTTCACAACAAAGTTACATGTATCAGTAATCGTTTTGCCTGCAAACGACAACTCTTCTTGCGTACAATCACTACCACTCACCCGAAGTCCTGGTCCATAGACTTGAAGAAGAATTTGTAGTTTGGCTTGTTCAAGACCTGTTTAAAATCCAATAAAGTTATATTTTCGGCAGGAATAGGTATCTTCACCAAATACGGCGTCTCTTCTTCGTCGATATGATATATTATTTTGGTTTCCGCCATCACGACTGTTGGTTTTTCAAGCAGTTCCAGAAAAAAAAAGCTATGAGGCGAGGTAACGTTAACTTAGCTTGCTGGGTAGTTAGCAGTTAAGCTAGGTGGCTAACGAGACGGGAGAGGTGAAACGATGGCCACTGAGTTTTCGCTCCAAGTCAGAAGACGCAAAACGTTAAAAGCTCGCTCGAAAGCTTGTTGAAACTTTAGCAGATGAAAAACTCGCATTCCCCTTTTACTCAGGGGCACGAAAACGACGCACACGCTACATTCACACGATCAACTACCAACAACTTTTCCCCCAACAAAAACATACAGGGGAGGGGGTCTAAAAACTTTTCACCACTTTGCGAGCCAACGCGGCGTATGACGTAGTGACGTAGCCCCCCTTACGTCCTATCGCATGTCCCCTTCAACTTTTTACTAATATTAAGAAAATACGCGTATACATTACAATTATGTTGTACGCGCCTGGGACAGAGCGTGCAGAACTCATGTCCTGGGAAAGAAAGAGATGGAGTGGGGTCCAAATGTCTGAGTCCACTACCAAGAACTCGTTTGTTTGTTTGTTTGTGTTTGTTTGTTTGTTTCATCATCAAAAACTAATACAAATCAAATTATATTTCTCAAACAAGAATTTCAAATTTTTCACTAATATAAGTTTTAAACAAAAAGTCATAATTTCTCCATATTTGGTATGACAGTTTGCCTTAATCACAGCTTCCATTCTTTTCTGATATCAAGTCTACAAATTTTGCAGAATTTGAAGATCCACATTATTCCAGCACTCTTTTAGAGCATCATGGAGAGTGTCTTGTGACGTTACGGTATGTTTCACCTTTTCAAATGTTCCCAAAGATGTTCAGTGGGGTTGAGGTCTGGTGACTGTGGAGGGAAAGCTCTTCCTTGGACTTCAAATACCACATACGATTGTTTTTAGCATAATAAAACATCTGTACTGTACTTACACCACTGAAGGGTAAAGGAGGGAAATACAGCTACAAACACAGTCACTATTTTTACCACTGCAAATTATTTTAACTATACACACCTGAAACAAATTGCGTAAATGTGTTATACACAAAGAAAGCTTTATTAAATTCTGAGAAGAAATTTCCTCATTGGCAGTCTCTCCAGATAAACTGTAATGACATTGTCAAGGAGGATAAGGGAGACACAGAGAACTATAAGAAACAGCATGGGCTCTGAATGATCCACTTATGAAATCTTACAGAAGAAAGAGCATGGTTTATTTTTATCCTTATCATTTACAGTTCAGATAAGCGTTAGGTTTGAGTTCAGTTCATCTATTTATCAGTATACCACTAGAGGGACCTCTTCATCAGCCTATAAATGATAGAACAACAAACATACTGTACATGATAGAGGGTTAGTATATAGTGATATTGTGGCGGGTAAAATTTGATGTCCTGTCAACCACCAGTCTAAGCAAAATATATATTTTCAGAATAATATTAATTTAATTTACTAACTAATTTAGTTCATGTTTTATTTTGTCTTAAAAGACCCTATTTTCATGTAACTTACTGACTTACAAGTCTGATACCACTTAGTATAGTGCATACTAGATCTGCTATGAAAAATGGAGGTAAAATGCACATAAAATGGTTCACTCTCAACGACATCCTTTAGTTTAAATAACACAGTCCAAATGCACATCACCAACAATTGATAAAACATACCAAAATATCTATGTTATTACATGGAAACCTCATGGAAACACTCATCGTGATCCTGTACAAATTCAAGGCATTTATAGTAAGTAAAACCAATTTGTCACAATTTACTTTTATTGCCCTGAAACTGGGATTCATCCAGAGGGCTTCCCTTCTTCTGCCACCTCCCGCGCCCCTCAGCGGTGGAAGAAATTCGGGCCAAACACAACCCCGATCACGCAGGTGATCACAAACAGCACCCAGAAGACGAGGGCCAGCAGCTGCACACAGAGGAGAGTCCTCTTTTGCTGCTGCATGACTTCCACCTCACCCACCAGGCCTGGCGCTGTGCCATGGGGCCTGTCCGGGTGCATCTGCTGCACGCGGAGGCTGACGGTGGGCAGGATGATGAAGCGGGTGTCCCTGCTGCCCGCCTCCAGAGAGAGCACTACTCTCTGGGTGACAGTGGCCAGGTGAGCCACCATCGTCACAGGCAGTCGGAAGGCCACGGGGGGCAGCCTGGCCAGTATGTGGGAGTTGCAGGGCAGGGAGAGGGCATCTCCAGTCTCCATGGGGGTGAGGTGGCGGCAAAGGGGGCAGGGGATGGCCGGCGGGCTACGGGGGTCAGGAGGTTCACAGGGGCAGAGCTGGATCCTCTGGAGGCACTCGGTGCAGAAGACGTGGAGACACTCGAGCATCCTGGGGCATTTGTTGTACTGGTTGTACTCCTGGTAGCAGATGGGACATTCCACCTCCATGGGCTCCCCAGTGGTTCCACTGCTAGGGCTGGTTACTGCAGCAGCTGGCTCCCTCTGGTATGGAGCTGAGGCAGGGTCCCCAATCATGGTGGGGAGGAGGGGGGAGTACGGGAGTGTAGGATTAACCAATGTTTTTCAGTCACACAGGACGTATAACCTGTAAAGGGAAAACAACTTCAAGATCAACTGCCTTTAACTATACCATGTAAAGAGTAGCAGAAATAATGTGGAGTCCAGAAGCTTAGATGGAGTTTAAGTGCCAGAATCTGCTCCCTTGGGGATGCTGCTGTGCTTCTTCTTAGTTTTATGAAGAGATTCCAACGTCCATGAGTCATAGCATTCATCCATTTAACCACTCAGCCTTCCAGCGTCTAAACATGTGGAGGTCTGTGTAGTGTGTGCTAGCCTGCAGGACACACACTCAGAGCATGTCTAGCACATCAAGGCATGAAAACAAAGTGAGAGAGGAGCTGTGGAACTGAGTAATTACTCAGTTTTACTTTCTGTGTGTATGTGTATGTATGTCTGTGTATGTGTGTGTGTGTGTGTGTGTGTGTGCACGCATGCACATGCTCTACCATTTCTCTCCATTCTGATTTATTTCATTTCACCTATTTCTCACTAAGGACCAGTTAAAATGCCATGGCACCAAAAACAAGCCTCAGGCTCAGGAAAAAAGTGTTCACTGCTGAGTTTGGTAGAAATGCCCAAAAATTTGCCACCATTAAAAGTGTGTATGTGTGTGTGTGCGCGTGTGTGTTTGAGGGTGTGAGATCATAGCATAAATTCCTTGGATCTGATCCAGTTATGCTGCTGCTATATGCTCCAAATATTGCACGTTAAGGGGAGCCAAATATACACCTATCAAATGTGACATTTGGAGCAAGGTTAATGACTACAAATAGCAAGAACAGTGAGAACCCAGTGGGATGGTGTGTGTGTGTTGTCCATACCCTGTTCACCTCAGTGTTGTTCTCACCTCCACTCTTTGCAGCAACCTGCCTGGGACACAGTTTTCCTCTCTAAAGCTAATTGGTTATCACATTAGGTCAGTCAATAACAGAACTAATGGCCAACAAACAGCTTAGGGCGTGACTTTCTACAGGAAGATGCATTAAGGACAGGCTCAAAATACATTAGAAAGCACATATATTACTGTGAGCTATTATGCTGAGTGGATAAACACAGTACCATAGATAGATGTGTAATTTGGATCCATGTAGGTTATACACACAGAGCATATGTGTATGTTTACTGTACAAAACATCCCTGTGATTTTCTTGTGGTTATCAAACAAAACAATACATGGACTTTGGTTGATTGACACTTTCTGTCTCTATCCTTTATCCACATGGGACAATACAAGGCAACCCTCAGTGGCTCATGGGGAATTGTTGCTTAGCAAATGGGGTCTCCTTTGTATTGGTCCATAGCAACAGAAAGTCTGAATCATTTCCCTTTGCACGCAGTACTAAACACTGGGGTTGAAAGTTTGCTCTGTATCAACAATAACCACTTCAATTGATTCCAAATGTGCACTATTTGTAATGACAATCCAGCTATGAGAGAGAAATGTCAGATGTGTGCTGGCTGACTTAACAGCAATAAATAAATAATCCTCATATGTAGGCCTGTTGTTTTGGAACTGGCAGCGCTCCATCACTACACACTTAGAAAGGAGATAGGAGGGGCACTTACCCGCTGCACACCCCTTTGATCAGGGCACACTTTGATGCCCACCTCCTGCCCCTGGCGTTCTCACTCGGACGCTTCATAGTTCTCATGTTGGTACAGAACCTCTTGCTCCCTCTCTGCCTACATGCACTTCAACCATCCACTTGCTTTCTTATGCTGTGTTTCTGTCTGTGCTGGCTCACCTGTTACCCTCCTGTTTTCGCTCCGTCTGTCCTGATCTTACCAATCCCTAGTCATACTCTCATCTCTCTGTCTGTCCCCATGAGGCGCCCCTGGTTTCCTCAGCAGTAATTAACCCCCCTGGTGACGTGCAGGTAACCAGGACACACAAGACACAACCAAGACACAAAATGACCGACTGGTCTCCCTTGATCCCAACAATTCGTACAGTGCTCATATTTTATTTACTTATGCTTTGTTTACAGTCAACAAGCAAGTATAAAGTAGTAGAGAACACTCCCTATATCACCTGTAAAGTGTGCAAATTTTATGCCTATGCCTTAAAGGGGCAAAACATAAAAGGGTTTCTACCAACATTACACTCTTCTCAGAGGTTGAAGAAATGAGCAATATGAGCAGAAGGATGACAGCCCAGGAGGCTCTGGAAAACATCCTTGATCAGGGCAGTGAAGTAGAGGAGGAACTGTCCAAAAATGAAGACAATCTTGAGATGAATAGATGAGGTAGAAAAACAACAAACACAAACAACAAATAAAACAAATCTATTTTATGTTTGAAGAGTTTAAAAAAAAATTATCTTTGAAAAACAAGTGAATTGTTATTAAGGGAACCATGGTCTGTGAGGGGTCGCATGTCATCCTTCTTCTCTCCCGATCTTTCCTGTCTCTCTGCTGTTAACTGTCAAATGAAGCAAAAATGCCACAACAACCCAGCAACACCACTGTTAAATATTCATTAAATTGTTAGTAACAGATTTAAAGATAATGTTTTAATTTAAAAAGTTTGGACGATTAAACATGTCATTTCGACAGAACATTTTGGTCTCCTAACAGATAAACATAACAAGATTAAGTGGAATCATGTGAATGGTTAACCGCCACTTGAGTCATACAGCAGTGGATGTTGCACTCTGACAAACTGATGTCCTTGCATGCCCACCTTGTCCTGTGATCATGCTCATATCGATCCAACGATCCAATGAATGTTGGGTAATGTTGATTATGTGATTTGTTACAGATTACTCCGCATTAATGTGATTACCTTCAGTTACTTTCGGGTTACTTTACCTCCAAAACCTGAATACG
This sequence comes from Hoplostethus atlanticus, assembly GCA_034670405.1. NCBI lineage: Eukaryota > Metazoa > Chordata > Actinopteri > Trachichthyiformes > Trachichthyidae > Hoplostethus > Hoplostethus atlanticus. The sequence goes on along the minus strand of JAXDDX010000054.1, from coordinate 2,836,318 downwards.
CACTTGAACATACAGTCTTTTTCAATCCATAGACTCCATGTGACTGTATTCAAGCAGTGTTATCATCAGCCATTACTTCAAGTTGGGTAAAATAATATTAGTTTGTATAATCTCACAATTTGCCCTTTCCCCTCAAAACAGGTTTCTGGGTAATCCAGATTTACCATAATTCCATTTCATGTAACTCGCTAATACACAACTATGATCACTCCTATAAACACAGAAATGAATGATGGTATGGGGGCAAATGACTTAGCCCCTTTATTTCATTTAATCCATGTGAGGAAATGAACCATAGCACTAAAACCTTTCACTGTGGAGGGACATTATGGTGGGATCTTCTGTATTTTTACCATATCCTGATGTATCGTTGGTCAGCCATAAGCAAATATATTGTTCTAAATAGCGAAAGAAGCATTGTACCACATTTAATGAAACAACATAGGCTTGACCTTGCTCAGGTTAATGTAGGTTAATAAGTTGTCTGAAAGTGTCACTGAAATGCTTTGTTTACAGTCAACAAGCAAGTATAAAGTAGTAGAGAACACTCCCTATATCACCTGTAAAGTGTGCACATTTTATGCCTATGCCTTAAAGGGGCAAAACATAAAAGGGTTTCTACCAACATTACACTCTGCTCAGAGGTTGAAGAAATGAGCAATATGAGCAGAAGCATGACAGCCCAGGAGGCTCTGGAAAACATCCTTGATCAGGGCAGTGAAGTAGAGGAGGAACTGTCCAAAAATGAAGACAATCTTGAGATGAATTGTAGATGAGGTAGAAAAACAACAAACACAAACAACAAATAAAACAAATCTATTTTATGTTTGAACAGTTTAAATAAAAATTCTCTTTGAAAAACAAGTGAATTGTTATTAAGGGAACCATGGTCTGTGAGGGGTCGCATGTCATCCTTCTTCTCTCCCGATCTTTCCTGTCTCTCTGCTGTTAACTGACAAATTAAGCAAAAATGCCACAACAACCCAGCAACACCACTGTTAAATATTCATTAAATTGTTAGTAACAGATTTAAAGATAATGTTTTAATTTAAAAAGTTTGGATGATTAAACATGTCATTTCGACAGAACATTTTGGTCTCCTAACAGATAAACATAACACGATTAAGTGGAATCATGTGAATGGTTAACCGCCACTTGAGTCATACAGCAGTGGATGTTGCACTCTGACAAACTGATGTCCTTGCATGCCCACCTTGTCCTGTGATCATGCTCATATCGATCCAACGATCCAATGAATGTTGGGTAATGTTGATTATGTGATTTGTTACAGATTACTCCGCATTAATGTGATTACCTTCAGTTACTTTCGGGTTACTTTACCTCCAAAATCTGAATACGCACTTGAACATACAGTCTTTTTCAATCCATAGACTCCATGTGACTGTATTCAAGCAGTGTTATCATCAGCCATTACTTCAAGTTGGGTAAAATAATATTAGTTTGTATAATCTCACAATTTGCCCTTTCCCCTCAAAACAGGTTTCTGGGTAATCCAGATTTACCATAATTCCATTTCATGTAACTCGCTAATACACAACTATGATCACTCCTATAAACACAGAAATGAATGATGGTATGGGGGCAAATTACTTAGCCCCTTTATTTCATTTAATCCATGTGAGGAAATGAACCATAGCACTAAAACCTTTCACTGTGGAGGGACATTATGGTGGGATCTTCTGTATTTTTACCATATCCTGATGTATCGTTGGTCAGCCATAAGCAAATATATTGTTCTAAATAGCGAAAGAAGCATTGTACCACATTTAATGAAACAACATAGGCTTGACCTTGCTCAGGTTAATGTAGGTTAATAAGTTGTCTGAAAGTGTCACTGAAATGCTTTGTTTACAGTCAACAAGCAAGTATAAAGTAGTAGAGAACACTCCCTATATCACCTGTAAAGTGTGCAAATTTTATGCCTATGCCTTAAAGGGGCAAAACATAAAAGGGTTTCTACCAACATTACACTCTTCTCAGAGGTTGAAGAAATGAGCAATATGAGCAGAAGGATGACAGCCCAGGAGGCTCTGGAAAACATCCTTGATCAGGGCAGTGAAGTAGAGGAGGAACTGTCCAAAAATGAAGACAATCTTGAGATGAATAGATGAGGTAGAAAAACAACAAACACAAACAACAAATAAAACAAATCTATTTTATGTTTGAAGAGTTTAAAAAAAAATTATCTTTGAAAAACAAGTGAATTGTTATTAAGGGAACCATGGTCTGTGAGGGGTCGCATGTCATCCTTCTTCTCTCCCGATCTTTCCTGTCTCTCTGCTGTTAACTGTCAAATGAAGCAAAAATGCCACAACAACCCAGCAACACCACTGTTAAATATTCATTAAATTGTTAGTAACAGATTTAAAGATAATGTTTTAATTTAAAAAGTTTGGACGATTAAACATGTCATTTCGACAGAACATTTTGGTCTCCTAACAGATAAACATAACAAGATTAAGTGGAATCATGTGAATGGTTAACCGCCACTTGAGTCATACAGCAGTGGATGTTGCACTCTGACAAACTGATGTCCTTGCATGCCCACCTTGTCCTGTGATCATGCTCATATCGATCCAACGATCCAATGAATGTTGGGTAATGTTGATTATGTGATTTGTTACAGATTACTCCGCATTAATGTGATTACCTTCAGTTACTTTCGGGTTACTTTACCTCCAAAACCTGAATACGCACTTGAACATACAGTCTTTTTCAATCCATAGACTCCATGTGACTGTATTCAAGCAGTGTTATCATCAGCCATTACTTCAAGTTGGGTAAAATAATATTAGTTTGTATAATCTCACAATTTGCCCTTTCCCCTCAAAACAGGTTTCTGGGTAATCCAGATTTACCATAATTCCATTTCATGTAACTCGCTAATACACAACTATGATCACTCCTATAAACACAGAAATGAATGATGGTATGGGGGCAAATGACTTAGCCCCTTTATTTCATTTAATCCATGTGAGGAAATGAACCATAGCACTAAAACCTTTCACTGTGGAGGGACATTATGGTGGGATCTTCTGTATTTTTACCATATCCTGATGTATCGTTGGTCAGCCATAAGCAAATATATTGTTCTAAATAGCGAAAGAAGCATTGTACCACATTTAATGAAACAACATAGGCTTGACCTTGCTCAGGTTAATGTAGGTTAATAAGTTGTCTGAAAGTGTCACTGAAATGCTTTGTTTACAGTCAACAAGCAAGTATAAAGTAGTAGAGAACACTCCCTATATCACCTGTAAAGTGTGCACATTTTATGCCTATGCCTTAAAGGGGCAAAACATAAAAGGGTTTCTACCAACATTACACTCTGCTCAGAGGTTGAAGAAATGAGCAATATGAGCAGAAGCATGACAGCCCAGGAGGCTCTGGAAAACATCCTTGATCAGGGCAGTGAAGTAGAGGAGGAACTGTCCAAAAATGAAGACAATCTTGAGATGAATTGTAGATGAGGTAGAAAAACAACAAACACAAACAACAAATAAAACAAATCTATTTTATGTTTGAACAGTTTAAATAAAAATTCTCTTTGAAAAACAAGTGAATTGTTATTAAGGGAACCATGGTCTGTGAGGGGTCGCATGTCATCCTTCTTCTCTCCCGATCTTTCCTGTCTCTCTGCTGTTAACTGACAAATTAAGCAAAAATGCCACAACAACCCAGCAACACCACTGTTAAATATTCATTAAATTGTTAGTAACAGATTTAAAGATAATGTTTTAATTTAAAAAGTTTGGATGATTAAACATGTCATTTCGACAGAACATTTTGGTCTCCTAACAGATAAACATAACACGATTAAGTGGAATCATGTGAATGGTTAACCGCCACTTGAGTCATACAGCAGTGGATGTTGCACTCTGACAAACTGATGTCCTTGCATGCCCACCTTGTCCTGTGATCATGCTCATATCGATCCAACGATCCAATGAATGTTGGGTAATGTTGATTATGTGATTTGTTACAGATTACTCCGCATTAATGTGATTACCTTCAGTTACTTTCGGGTTACTTTACGCAGAAATGAATGATGGTATGGGGGCAAATTACTTAGCCCCTTTATTTAATTTAATCCATGTGAGGAAATGAACCATAGCACTAAAACCTTTCACTGTGGAGGGACATTATGGTGGGATCTTCTGTATTTTTTACCATATCCTGATGTATCGTTGGTCAGCCATAAGCAAATATATTGTTCTAAATAGCGAAAGAAGCATTGTACCACATTTAATGAAACAACATAGGCTTGACCTTGCTCAGGTTAGTGTAGGTTAATAAGTTGTCTGAAAGTGTCACCGAAATGGGCGCAATGTTCCATTAAATATGTTTTCTCTACCACATGCAGGTTGAAAATTACTTTGTTGTTTTGGTAACAAGACAACATTACAGTAAGCGCGGCAGGGAAATGAATCTATAAATAATCAGACAGGACGTAGGAGGCGGAAATCACCATGAAAGGAAAATGGAAAATCTGATAGGAGGAGGACTTTGTTTGAGGATCACCCTGGAGATGTGACGTCACACCTCTGATTTGACACACCCTCATGAGTCAGTCACAGGAACGGGGATTTCTGGGAAAGCCTGGAGGAAGATTGTGGGGGCGATAAAAAAAACTAAACAGGCAGGGCCTCATTTTTTATTCTAGAAAACAGAAAATTAAATCTCCAACCCAACTAAAATCCAGAGAGAGATGAATAGATGATTTACAGTCTCACGGCTCACCTTGTCCTGTGTGTGCTGCTAGATGTGTTGATGTAGAGAGTGGAAGAAAGATGAAATGATGAATGAAGAAAGAATTCAAATCAGCAGTGAGTAAATCCCTGTCCTAAATCCATGTCCAGCTGTGGAGTCAATAGATACTCTTCTGCCACATATGGTGGTGTGTGTGTGTTCAAGTTCAAGTTCAAGTTTATTGTCATATACTTGATAACAATGCAAACATCATTACCAGTAATGAAATTCTGGGTCTCAGAGCCAACTCAACTGTACACAGTAAGTAAAATAAGACAAATAAGTGATTAAAGAAAAGTATTCAAATGGTAATAAGGTGCAAAGAAGCGGTGTAGTATAAATAATATAAAAGTATTTACCTAAGAAAAACGGAATATAATAAAGAGAATAATAATAATAGGATAATAATAGAGATATTTACAAGACTAAACACCGCAATGTAATACTAGGAGGTAGACAAAACAGGTATGCAATGCAGTACTGACATAAATTAAAGTGACTAGTGGTGAACACTGTGAACAGTAGTTTTCCTTAAAGTGGCCAAGTGTGTGGGGTAAGGGTAAAGGTGTGTGTGTGTCATGTTTCAGTTGCATTACGTCATTGTATGAGAGCTTAGTCAGTAATTTGTTTTCATAAAGTTTGACCTGATGTTTATTTGGCAAGCTCCGAGTTCCCGCTACTCCCACACACTTCCTCGTCAGATACTGTATAAATCCGGTTACCTCACCTCTTCTTTCACACTTCAAGTGAAAACACTGGCAGCAGCGCGCGGCGGACGTCCCCATCAGAAACCAGGATGTATTCAGACCTCGAGTGCGGAATTTGTTACCAATCCTACAACGCAGGTCGGCGGTGTCCCAGGGAGCTCCACTGCAAACACAGTTTCTGCGAGAGCTGTCTGCTGGCCCTCTCTCGACCCCACGATCCCGAGGCACATTCGGGACAAGAGAAATTAATCGTATGCCCGCTGTGCCGACACGTCACATCCATCTCCGGTGAGTCGAAGGTGAGAGCGGCTCTCGGGGTTGACGAGTGCGTTCTTGAGCGCCTGGTAGCCGCGGGTGTCCTGGCTGAGGACGATGATATCAATGACGACTGTGAGGGGGATGACGAGGCGACGCTTGCTGAGAGCCCGGCCGAAGAGAGCGACTCGTCCCCGCGTTCCATAGGCGGGAGACTCCGGCGGTCCTGTAAGCGAGTTTGGGGGAAGATCACCGGGAATGGACGGAGAGGCGGAGCGCGTAAGTTGACAGACGCTAGAGGGAGTTTCTATCAAAGCTGCTGGGGGTTACCAACATGAACAGGGTGTAATAAGCGACGTAGTTGTAACTATAAAGCTGGTTAAACTTTTCAGGGGGGGGGGGGCAGTGATTTGGGGGTCTTGGGCAAAGGCAAGAATCCCCAAAAAAGTTGTCTGACTGAGTACAGAGGATGCCCATGATGGCCCATGCCAAGACTGAAATATGTTATTGTAACAAAATGAGAAGTGTATTTCAGAAAGTAAATTTAGTTTATAAAATAAGTTTATATTAGTTCTACTCTTGTCCTCTGGCTGCCAGGGCCAAAGCCCCTAACCCTACCGCCACTGGAGCTATGACCTCCAGACATAACACCATATAACAAGTATTCCGTTACCCAACCTTGTACTGTGACTGTAGATAATGGGTGTGTTGGTAAACTGTGGTCTCATGCGTTCTTTTGTCTTTCAACAGATTGTATGACCAATGATGATTTGAGGGACCTCGTCATGATGTCATGCTATACGTTTTGAGACGTCTGCAGCCTCAGACACCCTGGATAATGTGATGCCTATGGGTTATTCTCAATAGGCCAACCTCTTTTTCACCATGGACTGATGATATCTTGCTGACAAGACTGGAGGACAAGGAGGGGAATGAACAATCAAAATTAAGATTTAACTTGCATAGGCTACTAATAGGATGGACCAATATAGGCTGACCATCACACTCAGTGAAAACACTTAGTAGTAGGAGTATTATTTATATTCCATTGTATTACCAAAGATGCCTATTTTCATTTGGTGCTAATAGGCATATTAATGCAATAATATGTGATATTTATTCTTTCCATGAATGTATTTATTTTTGAAGATTTGGTTACATATTTAATAAAAAAATAAAAGAAACAGTAAAACATTGCCTCATTTCATTTCACATGCAGCACAACAATATTATCAATAAACACATTTAGGTGTGGAGTTGGTGTGCCCTGTGATAATTCATTTACACACATTAAAATGCACACACAGGCCTATAAATCCAATGTTATTAAAGTTAAAGCAGTAGCTCAGTATATACGTATCTGTGTGTGTGTATCATTATTATAGTTTGCAAAGTGAAATATATATAGGAGGAGATAAAAAATAGGAGACATTCAAAGGAAAAGTAGCCAAAAAAAAAAATGTCACTTCAGAAAACATTTAAAAACTAAAATATTCTAAGATAAAGGAAAATGAAACAGGAAAGCTAACCTACAGGCTCCAAGAAGTGGTTCAGCTCGTGGAGGCGCCAGGTGAACAGCATTGACCCCAATCAGAATCAAGGCTCGTGCGTGAACAGGTTGTTTGTCAAGCAAGGCGCATGGATTGACAACAGGGTCTGGTCTCGTTTCTGAGGTGCTCGTTTGACAAGTCATCATACAAACCAGGGGGGCGCAGCTGTCAATCATGCCGGGCAGTATGGCTCTTTATTCAAGGTAAATATCTCGTCTTTTTGCAGAAATGTTCGACGCGAAAATAAAAAAAAACGGGAAGTGGACTGGTGATCATTTCATTTCCAACCTGTTGATTTCTGTGAATTGCACCAACTCTTTTCCCCTCTACAGACTCCTGTTTGTCTCTGCAGCTGTTACGTTATTTGTCCAAATTTCAGATGCTGCAAGAGGTAAGAGGAAATAAAACCGTATCTGCAAAATGCTTATCTTATTGAACATTTGGAAAAAAAAATTGCCACGTGTATGTTTTAGTTGATGGGGTAGGTTGGCCATAAAGCTATAGCTGACTAATATTTAACAATAACAGAATTGCTATTTTGGTTGGTTTTCCCTGGAATTTAACCAGGGGAATATTTTTATTTAAAACTACATCCTGGAAAAAGTGGGGTTTGTTTTTTATTTTTTTAGGTGGTGCGGATTTAATTTAAAGAACAGGAGAGAAATAAACAAGGCATATATCTTTAATTTAGAAGTGTGCATCACAGGTTATATTGGCTTATATTTAACCAAAAAGAGGGTATAAAATGAATCTACAATATCAAATTGAGTTTCACTACTAAATATGTGATTGTATCATTAAGCAACACAACTTAAACCTGGACTTCAACAAGAAGAGTTTATATATTGTCTCTACATCTGCATTCTTCTGCTGTCTTGCTGCTACGTTAACTGTGTGAAGGAGATGTCATTACAGAGTTAAAAACATTGCTTTTCCCCTTGTTTTCCATTTTCAGCCAGTACCATAACAACTCAGGAGGAAAATGTTGTGAAGAGACGATTGCACAACCCATACAGACGCTATCCTCCCTTTACTACTGGTCTGCTATTGACCCAGACAGAGAGTGGACTCAAAACTGTAACTAACAGTGATACTGAGACTAACAAGAGACCTGCTGATGGAGAGGATTCCTCATTCATTAACCATCAATCAAACCCTGTGCAGTCTATAAAAGGTAGCTTCAGTTACAGTCAAGACAGCCCAGATGACAGACGCGTTCAGTCCCAACCGAGAATCACCAGAGTGCAGAGAGGTTACAGCGAAAGTGGAGTGAAGCCAGCAAGCAGCATTTACACTAGCTACTCTCAGCACAGAGGGCAAACCACTGCGGGACAGCAAGCCCCACCGAACTACTATTTCTCTCACACACCGGCACCAAGCAGCCGTAACAGTGCACCTGGTGGATTTGGAAACATTCAAAATGGTGGCACCTTGGGCAGGCAATACACCACACCCCACAGGTCTGGTTCTGGAAGTCTTTTTAATAGAATCCCACCCATCATCCGAAAAGCAACTCCAATAAAAGACTTTACTAATGTCAATCCTTTTCATCGGAGCACCAGTCTTTTTTCCTATGGGAATCCCAATGTTGCCCAAGGATCCTATGACCGAGGGAAAGTTCCCAAAAGTGACGCTCCAATGGCCACTGAAAGCAGAAGTGACGGTCATTCTGGACATAAAACAGTTTCGCAATCTTCTGACCCTTCATCCCTCAGTGGAAGATATTGGAGTAGCTCACTGCCAAGTTCAGGACTGTATTACGGTGGCAATTCTATTTACCGTGCTTATAAAGAAACCAATGAACTTCCTGTGACCAGAACATGGAGTACATCTAGCAAGCAATCAGGCAAAATTCCACTAATCAGAAGTCAAAATGACATTTATGTGCCACCCATCACTAATAAGTTAGTTTCCTCTGCTAAATACAACCTTAGCCCAGAGAAACGGACATCATCAATCACAAATTTCTCCCAGGGTCCACACCCAGAGAGTAGCAGTGAGAAACCGACACACAGAAAGGTCCATTCCTATCTCTTCCGTGACCCCCAAACCACCTCCGTCAGAGGTGAGACAGCTGGTGAAGTCACAGGTGATGGACAAAAAACCTTAAAAGGACTGAGCACTTCTCCCGTGATATCAAGTCAACAAAGCCTCCCTGTTTCAAAAGCTTACAGAAGGCATTCATCTACTTATAACCAACTACAGTTATCAAAAGAGCCAAGGAGTGAAGTACAACATCCCTCTATTTTCTCCTCCAGCCGCTATAATGTCAACCCACTTTATCATAATGCCAATGTGGCCCAGTACGGTGGTCAGACCGATAAAATGACACATGGTACATTCAGCAAATCTCACCCTGTCTTTAGCAATTACGTTTCTCCCCTACACACCACAGCACATGCTCCCTTCCTAAATCCTACTTCAGAGGAAGACAAGACCAGGGAAAGTCCTGTCCCTCTACAGTTTGTGAATTCCCAGAGTAGCTATGCCCCTGGCGGCGAGAAGCCTATAGAAAAGAGCCTGGTCACCACTACTCACCTCGGAGGATCTACAAGTGGTTCCAAACCTGGAAGATCGTCAAAAAGCGGGTTTAAACATCAGCCTCAAAATGGAGTGCTATCGATTCTTTCCTCCAGCAGCTCCAATAGAAGAACCAACTCTCAGCGATACAGCTTTGACAAAACCATGGACTATAGAATTAAAAGTGCAAATACAGATCCCTCTTTGTCCAAACGCATACTTTGGAAACAGAGTACAGTAGCCCCCACTACTGCTCCGCCTCTACCTGAAACACCGAAGACATCCACACATTATTCTGGTCCTAATGCTGTTGGACGTGGTGGTGTGAATGACACTGGGGAACCTGTTCCTACGAGGTCAGCCTTTTTTCACAGTAGAGGCCTTTCCAGGAAGTACAAATCCAAAGAATCCGCTAATGTCTTTGACTTCCCTGTACTCACAGTTACATCTAACACCTCACCCTCTCCTGGCACTCTGTTAGATGATGTCCGAAACACATCTGTTTCTACAGCAAGGGCATTTAAGGATGTCCAGCCTATACTGACTGAGCACAAAACTAGAATGGGCAACAACCCAGATCGGAGACAAATCAGGAACGACAAAAGACTGTATGCTCTCAAAGGACTCAACACTCGACCACTTCGCACTGCCACCTCTGAGCAGACAGAGGGTGCTACAACTTTATTCACTGGAATTGACAAGTATGACACAACCCAGCAGGGTCCTGAAAGTTTTAAATCTGCTGTGCCTGTGGAGAAAACAACAAGAAACAGTCAAAGTACTGTCAAGGGAGAGGCAGGCACGGTTAATGGTAAAAACATCAAGACGGAAGAAATGTTGAGGCCTGGCATGATGCCGTCCAGTCTTCGCCCCAGCATGTCACAAGGAAGTGAAACCAATTCTGGTAGATTCTCCAGTTACCATGTGAGTTTTACCACAGAAAATTCAGATCTCGGCCCCACAAGCCCAGTCACTGATCAGGATGAAGCAACGTCTGAATTTAATGGCTACATTCCTTCAAGTTACAAAATTTTCAGAAATTTTAGTTTACCCAATGAGTTATCTGTCTCTGCTCACTCAGGGGCTGAAGAGTATGACAATGGTCAGGGGTCCAAGGTTTCCAGTGATACAAGGCTGTCAAATGTCCATCTTGGATCTGATGAGAATCAAACAGCCCCCACTGAAACAGAGCCAACTACTATGTATGGAACACCCCCACAGAGCAGTAAAGACCCTAAACCACTTCCAAAGACGGCAGGAAGCATAGAATCAGTCGAGTACCCCAGTTATAAGCTTGACAAATACAAATTTCAATCAGCTCAAGACAAAATTGGAAGTACACAGGACAAAACACACTGGAATGATCCAGGATATATACACCCAAGTATAGCCTCACCAACTCCCAGAGATTCTTCAGCTGACCCTAGATCAGCAGGGAACCTCAAAGATCATCCCTTCCCAGCTGAATCCACCCAAGCCCCTAAGAAAACAATGTCCAGCAACACCACACCAGCTCCAATGACGGCTAGCCTTCTCCAGAGGCAAAGTTCCACTAGAAGCGTGGTGAGAGGCAAACGTGTGAAGGGTAAGTGCATCAATGGACGAAATTGCATTAAATCAACCGATGGCACCTCTCTCACCAGTGACATTGGAAATGCACCCATAGTCAGGCTACCCAAGCCTATCAGGGTTGAAGCTATCATGTATGTTGATATTCTGGGAAGTGCTTCGTTTAGCGGTGTCACAACCCAGACAGGAAATGTGTCTGCTGATATTAAGTCTATTTCCCACACTACAGCTGCAACCAAACAAAAAGTGGGGGCGTTTAGTAATGGCCAGTCATGGCTTCGAGGGGTTGATGCGGTTGAAAATACTCCTGGGACCTCACATGTATACTCCCAAGATGCAGCCCACACTTGGGAAAACGACAGCAGAAGTACAGAAGCACATGCTGAGGGTGAGGTGGGGGATTTCATTAGTGTCACGGGGAACAAATTGGGTGTTGGTATTAAAGAAGCTGACAGTGGAATGAAAAAGCAGGACGCAAAACAAATGCAGGCCAGCGGTGACTATATGCAGAGGCAAAGAGCAGTGACAAAGTCTGATGCATTCTGGGAAAAAGAAGGAAGTGGCGGTTCAAATCCATTTGATGTTTTCCCATCAATGTCATCTGATACCGTGGAGAATCTTGGTGCACTTGGTGAAGATTTGTTGGAACTAGATTACCTACGGACATCAGCTGGTAACATCTCCTTCAAGTCAATGAAACTGCCCCCTTGAGATAAATGACTTGTTAGCCCTACTGATAAACTTGAAGTGTTTTTTGTGTGTGCAGAATCTTTATGTGCTTGGAAGAACTCCAATAAATGTTGAAAAGGGTATTTGTGATTTTTGTTTTGGTCAAACGGCCTTTACTATAACTTTTTCTAGTCTTCAGTAAAAGGCCTGCATTTTGAGTTATCCACTGTTAATACTTTTTGATGTAGAAGGACTCATTTCAACCTTCGTTTCCTGAGTCTTTATCTATGACAGTCTGTTTATCAAGTCAACAAGTTAAGTATTATCCAAACCTGTGCCAAAAAGTGTTGTTTGCTTTAGCAATTCATGTTTGTTTTAATCTGATTAGAGGACCGGATATGTGAGGTGTACCGCAGCAGGACAATTCGGTGTCAGGTCACTTGTCAAGAAAGTATACTGAATTGGTTTTCAAATACTTTCCTGAGACTTTGTGGCATGCTCATAACACCACTGATCTGGTACTCAGAGCAGATTATAAGACTATTGCATGATTCAAATACTTTTCTATCATCACATTTTTAATAAATGATACCTTCCAATTCTGACCTCAACCGAAATCTAGAAAGTCCAAATGATAGCTCTAGCTCCTCTGTGTTTCCAGCTTAGCTTAATATCTCCTCTCCAGGGAGCAATTATGAAACCAGGCATTATGCTGAGTGGGACTGTCAAGGTCAAACATGGTTTTCTGAGCATAACTTTTGCCTTGTTTGGAAAATGTTTTTGCACCGAGTCATGCAGAGTATTAGTTAAGAGGAAAATGGAGGAAGGACATACCTCCAAACTTTTTCTTTTCTGATAAAATGGTTTTCCCATTCCTAGTGTCCCCCATTGCCAGACAGTGGCTATTCAATATGCTGACACAGACTTTCCATCCCCTTTCAGAACTTACAGGGAGGCTTCAGCATGCTGGTCTCTGGGTTGACACGCTATGCAATGGAAAGTTTGGTTGTCGTTTTTCTGAAAAGTTCTTTCTGTGACTTTGCCAAGCCATTAATAAGTATACAAAGAGTATTTGTGCGTTGTGCCCATTGATCTCAGCTATTGTGGGGGGAAAAAGTTTGCAGTGGAAATAAAAAGTTAATTGGGATTATAAGAACAGTTTAGCATAATCTTATCTATATTGCCAGCATTTAATGAATTAACTCCATATTAAATTAGCCTGCCACTAGTGACCTGATTGTGCATTTACAGTAAGTGCAGATGTTATTTATTCCACTAGATGGCATTAGGCACCCATTTCATTACTCCCTGTGAAGTGTATAAAGTGTGTTGAAGTTCTCAAGATCATGTGTCCCCTTGTGCTACTGCAGAAGTAAGACATTGATGCTGCAGCAAACACAAAGCAAGTTGAAGCAGACAAGAGTAACTGCAGAATTATTGTTATTGGATTCTTCTTTGTCTTGAGCCCATGTCCCATACTTACGAGGGTTGCCAAAGCTGCTCCTCAAAAACCAGTAAACCACAACAAAATGGATGTTGGTGCATCCACCCATATCAAACAACCAACCGAGCATTCTCTTTCAGGGGCATTGGGTCCACGCTAAGCCCAGACCACAGCTCCTAACAGGTCCTTTCACAACACGTGACCCTTCACCTTTTCCCAGCCAGCCAGCCCCACCAAAATACCAGTCCTCCACTTGTCCACAATTGCTGTTCTACCGCTAGAAGGGGCCCCAAGGCCGGGGGTGGGGGGGGAAGCTTGAGGGATCTGCCAATCAAAGTTAAATGCATTGTACATTGGATTAGCGTGCCCACCCCCCTGCACCCCCCGCCCCCACCCCAATACCCGTGGAAAGTGGAACCATCTACTTTCCCATAGCGGAGGCATTAAGGTGATGATGTCGAGCTGGTGGGTTTTTTTTTTGGTTCTGTGTGCTGGCATGCCTGTCTGACTGAGGACATTACAAAGCGAAGGCGTTGGCCTGCCGGCTCCTTCAAAGTTCTCTCTGTGGTGTCTTTTGTGTTCGAGTGTGTGTGTGTGTCCGATATGCGCACTCCCTCTGTCCAAGTGTGTGTTTTTGCTTATATTCCCTGTGTGTGTGTGTGTGTGTGTGTGAATGTGTATAGCAGACAGTGTGGTATTCTCGTGCAAGCTGGCCCTCCCCCTCTCCTACTGTGAGGGGAATTCTGTACCATGTGTCTGCGGTTTTCAGGGAGCTTTCAAGGAAAATAAAGCACAGAGGCCCCACAGTATCACCCCCCCCCCCCCACACAGTATCACCCCCCCCCTCCACACACACACACACACACACACACACACCCAACCCTCCGCCTCCTTTGCCGCCTTGTTTTCTCACTCCCTCACTCACTCCATGTGGCACTTCTTACATTTTCAACCTCCATCTCTCAGACTAGCCAAACGCTACAGAGTAACAGAGCTAATTCTGATTCACGCAGCCTGTAATAAGGACAAATCCATAATCATGGCAAACATTCTCCCATGAATCAAAATGGGAGGTGAGAGAAAGTGTGAGGGAGAAAAATGGGAGGGAGGGAAAGACAGAGAAAGGCTTTTTGTTTGGCTAAGTACACTATGTGAACGAGGGGGTGGTGAGGAAAGAGGGCTGGCTGGAAATACATTAGAAAATGGTTGCGTCGGCTGTGGCATTTGTGGATCGAATTACCTCACATGCCATGCAGCGGATAAACTATCGGCTCCACTGAGTTTGACCATGACCATGTATGTGTAAACTAACTATTTAGTCTTCAGCGATTAACTTTGCCCTAAAAATGCTGCAGGAGGATCGAAAACCAACAATAAAACTGATCGCTGCTACAGATCTCAAAGAAAATAGGACAGTGAAGTGAAGTTGGCAGGATTAGCAGAAGCTGCTTGTAGTGTACCTCCTCTAATCCATTACCATTCAAAAGGCTTTATTGGCTTAGTTCAACACAGGTCTACTTATAGTAGCAGGCTAAAGACACCTTACCTGCTTTACTGTGGTTACTTGTAACAGGACAAGATGAGAAAGGTGAAGTGTGCAATACGTTACTTTCCTAGATGGAGATCTGTGTGAATATACATTTAATACCATTCCTCTCTGCTATGCACCCTCTCCTACTTCCCCTCACAGACCTAAATCACGGCACACCTACTTTCAATATAATTACCCACCACCAGCCAGTTGCTGCTATATACTTGAAGTGTGAATGATGGGAAGGAAGTCATTTACAGCATGGAGTACGTCCACATTCCCACATCTGGTTCGGGAGCCAGAGCTATTTCCGCGTCCTCCGTACAGCCAGCTTCCTGTGGTCTGAGCGGGGAGGAAGTCATAAAGACAGGAAGACTTCCTGTATTGTTGCCAACATGCAGCAGCATGGACTGTACATGCTCCGCAGGGCTGGGGCCCAGCGATGTAAACACCATTGAAATAGTTCTCCCAGCCTTTCACTGAAGCCAAGGCATGTATTTGATTTACGCTACTTGCAGAGTTTTTTTCCCTTTGAGTGATATGATTGTTATGGTAGGGTTGAGGAGTCATTCAGATTCTCCCTGCTCTGAAGGGTCTAAAGTGGGTTTGAAACAAACATCTGTTTGCTTGTGTGTGTTTTTTTTATTCTGAACTGAGATGTTTATACTATTAGACTATTTGGGTTTTTAATCTCACTTGCAGATTATTTATTGTATCTCTGTTTTAATGATTATATTTTGTGCAATATTTTTTTTTTTGCTTCTATGTATAATCTAACTGAAAATAAACTAAAACTTATCATGCTGAAGTTATCGTACTTGAGAGACAAGTGTGGTGTCTGGCTCTGCCTCCGCCTCTGTGTGCCCATGTATGCACGTGGGTGTGTTTAAGGGGCTGTGATACTGTTTGGGTCAGGGCCACAAAACGCTGCAACACACTGGGCATCTTTGTTCCTAGTTGGAATTCAGAAGTCACACACACACACACACACACACACACACACACACACAATGAGGAGATGATGCACTTGCCCAGGCAGACACAACAGACCCACCTGTTGGCTTCGGGCCAGAGCATCTCTCATTTGAACTCAGTGTCCTCTTGCCTTGGCCGTCACCCAGTAGCCTCCCACCCACCCACCCACCCACCCCTCTCTTTCTCTCTCTCTCTCTCTCTCTCTCCCGTCTTGACCGGAGATGTTCGCCACCACAGCGGAGGCAGGCATTGTCACTGCCGGTCGCCACAGCAACCGGATGGCAGCTGTGCCCAAACTCATTCGCCCGCCTCCACTTCTCCTTCTGTCCTCCTCCAGGAGCAGCGCCGGGACACCTCTACCTTTCCTCCCTCTCTTCTTTCTATCTATCACGCTGAATAGGAACTTTTCTACAACCGGGGGGCAGATCTGGGGTTTCCCGGGTTTTCCTGTCTGGTCGCCTGTTCAAACTAACCCAAGGAATAAAGGTTTAGTCTTAACACAGAGAAAGTGGCAGCTAGTGCATCTTTGGTGGCTAGAAACTTCCCCTCGCCTCAGGGTGAATCTAAAGGTTTACTTTTTCATGTTCGGTTTACTCATTCATAAATCCTGGCTTTCTTGAGGGTAAAGAAAATCTCAAGAAAGAGTCCAGTTAATGGTGAAAGTCAGCCTGTGAGAGAGTGCATCGTTTTGTTGAGCTCTCCCTTGGGAAATGTCTCTATACTGAATCTACGTCAGAGCAGCAAATCTGAAGTAGGGCTTCAAACCCCCCTTGGGACGCACTTTATTTAAGACGTGAGGGAACAAGAGTGAGCCGCTTCGAGGTCACAGAGAAACCAGGGACACGTAGGCTACAGTGTGGGTTTCAGTGCCCTTCAGGTGTGGGTGTGGGGGCTTTTACTTCTCAGTAACCACCACAGGTGCTGACTGACGCTTTTTTTTTTTTTTTTGTCCTCGCCGACCTCCTTTTTCACAGTAAGGAAAGTGAGAGCATCTGTATGGCTCTCATGCAGGTGCAAGCCGGGTCTTTGCCTGTGTGTGTTCCCATTCCTATTCATTCCAATGGTGCCTCGGTGCTCAAATGCGCCCACGTGGGATTGAGTTACCTGGCCATCTGCGGAGGAGACAGTGAGGAGGATGATACAAGATCCCATACGTGATAACAATATGGACTCAATTCAAGAAAGAGGGAAATAGAGACAGAGAGGGAGGAAAAGCAGCTCAGATTTATCATGCCACTAAGGCTTATCTAATTAAATTGTGGCGAGGGGGGGGGTGGGTGGTGTCAAAGAAGACCGAGAGAGAGAGAGAGGGAGGGGAGAGGGGTGGCTGACAGCTCACCCGGCGAGCAGCAGTTGGTCAAATTACCGGTAAGACTAGTGATTAACTCCACTGGCTACCTGCCACCGTCAAATGGAAATGATCTTATCAATGGGAGTGGTGAATGTGACTAACAGAGTTAAAAAGGCTTTGTGGGTAACAATTACACTGGTTTCTTTTCTGCATCATTATTAAATCTGTGTGTGTGTGTGAAAGACCTTGACTGTTACAGGGCAAGAGTTGTCTGTTGCATTTTCCGCAGATGTTCACACTTGCCTCAGCCTGTAAAACGTAGCATCTGCCACTCGTCCCCATCAGTTGTTGTCGGTTTTCCCCCCTTTGAAGACATCTTTCCTCAAGTCCCCCATTACTTCACTTCAAAGGAAACTGCTGTTCTCTGCTCCAGAAATAAAAGAAACCACAACTCCTTTTGTTGTTTGACTTCTTTTTAGTCAGATGGGGTTTTTTTTCGTTTTTTTTTCTCAAGCAACAAAAGTGAAAATGTCTACATCAACGGCAAATATCACAATATTCCCATTCAGCACCATCCCTTTGGGGGGGGACGGGAGAGGAAGGAGAGATAAAACAATGTAGAACAGCAGCACTTTCCCGCCCATTTTGAGATCGTCGCTAAACTCGCTAACATCGCATTGACACTGTGGAACCCCCTCCGCCTGAGCTCTCCCTAAGGAACTTTATTGATGATACATGATTACAACCATCCAGTCTCAAATTTACACACACTGAACAGGCTAGCCATGAGCAGCCAGTGCAGATGTGACACTACCCCACAGCCTGCAGGTCGTGTGGCGACGTAAAGGGAGGGTCACTCGCCAGATGCTCAGAGCTGGAAGGGGGCTCTAAAATGGCAGGATAAAAAATGTTTACTCGTCAGGTTTGAAAGCATCTGAAAACCATCCATGTCTGTTTGGGGGCACTTTCTTCACCTTTAGCCTTCGTGGTCTGGCTGAGGACCGCTGAGTCATAATAAAAGACCCATTTCCAAAAGGTGTTGGGAGACTTTGCAGTGTGAGTGCGATTGTCTTACGGTTCGAACAACCTAGCACAGTGAGGTTGAAGTCCAATCTTTTTTTTTTTACCACTTTTGTTTTAGGAACCATTAGGGGCAATTCAAACCACAGATCTCAATCTGCTTGTAATAAAGCTGCATTGTTTTGCTCCAGGGTGAGAAGTTCATGAAGGACCCAGACAAACACATGAGTACACTTTGGGACTGTGCAGATGTGTGGGTATTAAGAAATTAGTGATTTTCTCTTTTGTGGTGGCCTTTTCTTTCTGTTCATGCATTTAATTTAAGCGTAACCCATTGGTCAAAATAGGCAAATTCATGGCAAACTAAAGCATACGTGAGTCCTCACAATAACCTTTATCTCAAAGTGTCACATAAGCAGACTGCAAGAGGCAAGATATCTCACAGCCCCCCCCACCCCACCCCGCAAAAAACAAAACATTGGGAGAGCAGGCAAGGTTACATTTTGAAAACAACAAAACAAAGCAATACGTCGGGAGTTGAGAACTGAAGGTTGCTTTGTACGGTGCCGTCAGAGAGGATAACGGCATCAGTCTCATCAGTCTCTTGTTGTGTTTTGGCACTGATGGCCCCCGCGACAGGGTCCTCCGTCATCCGGTATAGTAAAACAGTCCAAACTTGCTCCAATTAGGGCCACGGTTGTCAGTCAAGTTGTGTCATAGATCATTGTCCCATCAACAAACATAAACAGGTTATTTCTAGAGAACTGTACAGCGGCTAAAGACAAAAATAGACACAAAAATAGACTTGATATATCCTGCTAGAACAGCCCTAAGAGTGCTAGCTGCTAAGAGGGGTTGGAGAGAACAGACAGACACACACAAATAAGACAGACAGGCACTTAAGTGCTAATGCATAGCGGAGATTTAAAGGAGGAGCCAAGCGAGAGACGGAAAGGAGGGAGGGGAAGAGATGGCTAATTGCCCTGTAACCACAATGGTTGTTAATACTAGCCAGGTTTGGGGCCAGGATTGGGGCCGGGATTCACTTTCAATTCAGCCGATGGACTGTTTAAAACTCTAAAATGTAAATATTTTCTTCTTAAAAAGTGTCCTATAAAATAACTGAGAATGAACGCTATCATTAACTAAAGGATAGCAGCTCCTCTTTACATTTTGTATTGACTGAATTGAAAAGAGAACCAACCCCCCCCCCTCCGGATGCTGACAGTAGCACGTCAATCTACAGAGACCAATATTGTCAATGCTGGCCTTTGCAACGCTAGCATTAGCATGGCTATTGTTAGGGGTCTCTATCCTCTGCTGTATGTACTGTACATTAGACGGTGGGGATTAAGTGAGACACTGTCTGGAGCTAACAGCACTAATGGGATTGCTTGGCTCCATGTCCGGGGTCTCACCCTGAGCTGTAGTCAGCAGGACGGTGAATTTTCCTCCTGGCACAATGCTAATATGTTAACATGACATAGCCTGTCTGGAGCTAACAGCACTAATGGGATTGCTTGGCTCCATGTCCGGGGTCTCACCCTGAGCTGTAGTCAGCAGGACGGTGAATTTTCCTCCTGGCACAATGCTAATATGTTAACATGACATAGCTGGCCGTGGCTAGCTATCCCCCGGTACAAGACAAGTGCCTTTCGTTTCAAATGTGTGTTTAATACTGGCTGGGTATGGCTTTATTGTGTATTGAGTGTAAGGTGTGGAAAAAAAAAGATAGAAAAAGGAGAAAACAGAAAAACGAGGGTAAAAGCGGCATCAGTTTACAATGAAGCAATGAGCAGGAAGCTAACAGCAGACACGCTAATAATATTTCTCACAGTAGACCGTAAGGCCAGCAGATTGCTAGCACCATTATCATCATTATTGTTAGCGACATCTCATACCAGTGCTATCCACTTTATTGATTTCTTCTGCTGCGTCATTCGTTCCTACTTCAAACAAGCACAAAAAAACCCAAAGCTTCAGTTAGTCGAGGCTAATTTGAAGTTCTTTGTAAAATGGCTACAATCTGAAAATGAGGCACTTTTGAGCAGATATATAATTCTCTATATTTTCTTTATCATACTCTAAATATTCAGCCATCATTGTACTCTTTACAATTTGAGTTTTCCTCTAGGAAAGAAAAAAATCAGTCTGCGGTTGCTTTTCGTACCCTTCTGATTGGCTTTCACTCATGGAATGAGAGCAACTAATAGCTTTTCAAGAATTTCATTTGGCACACATCCCCACTGGTTTCAACAGCCAACAAGCTGAAAGCAAAAAATAAACGTTTTCCATCAGTCTTTGTCAAAGTGCTTCAGGGGCGTGTCCAGGCCAACTCCTCTCTCAATGTGATTGGTGGCCGCACGAGGAAGAGGAGGAGCTCTGGAGCTCTCTGAGTGGTACCAGATTTTTTTCCCAACAGTTACAAGGACTTGGCATTGACATCAGCACTCTGAAAGAGAGAAAGAGAGAGGAAATAGTTCAGTTAGATAGTTAGTTATAAACATTAAACCAGATATGAGGAAGAAATAAATATTGTGACATTTATATGCTGTCTCCCTCCCTTATCACGTTAATTATAACATCCAATACCATCTTATCGGCTTGGGAGCACTGTGACCATAAAACGAACATAAACGATACAGCCGAGCAGGGCGGAAAAAGACACAGATTCAGACAGGAGGAAAGCGATAAAGAGAACAGGGGGGGGTGGAGCGAGGACACCTATTGCTGCAGGCATCGAGTCAAATGTGTGTGCATGTGTGTGCATGTGTGTGTGAGAGCGAGAGAGTGTGCAACACGAGGGAAAAGAGAGATCCAGAAAACATGCCAGGTTTTTTTTCAAGTAATTTCAGTTCTTTGTGTCATATTGTATTTATGTAGTAAAATGTCATCATTGCAATAATTCAATATGCGGTGAGTCTCACGCATTTTACGCAACACGCCGGTACCTTACATGACTTTGTTACCAAACCGGTTAGCAGGCTGGCAGGGAAAGCTCACATTGTATCAACCATTGGCTTCCTTTAAACCAATGACAATCCTGTGCTGCAGATCCGATCAGGGTTTTACTGAATATTGTTACTGCATGTTGTTGCGTTGTCATACTTGCAAAAGTCTCCTCACACGCTACAGATGCACGATGAACGAATGAGCGAGAATATGAAATGTCAAAGTGTGACAGAGTTAGAAGTGACATCAGGATCCTGACTACCAAGCCCTTTAACAGAGTGGCTGTTAAACCTGATGACTCCCAAAAGGCCCTGAAGCCACACAAACAAATGCACTACGCCAGTACGGCGGACAGGCTGAGGAAGAGTGTTCCCCATGTCGCCTTCCCAAAAAAATGCTTGACTCTCTAATTGTACGGGGGGGTACTCTATATTTACGCCCCTCCCTCCCTCCATTTTTTCTTCTTCCTGGTGCAGTGTGCTATATTTAGTCCCCCTCAGCACAGACGGTGCCTGCCAGCCGGCCAAGCCATGACGGCCTAAAGCAGAGCAGAGCAGCAGCCCCCTCGCTCCGCCAGCCAGCCTGAAAACAGCAACACAAACAATCAGGCCAACCAACCAAAAAGAGTGGAGGAGACAGGCTGGACATGCACTGGTGCTCCGCCATGAACACACACACACACACACACACACACACACACACACACACAAAACAATACAGAGGATACTATAATTATGTGGTTGACATTGGCTTAATGATGATATTTTCCAAAACACAGGCATGCAGGAATACACAGGAACATATTAACCAGTTCAGTGAGGGCATCTATGTCCGCTGGCCGATCTTAATGCGTCTACTCACATGCACACACACATGCACTCACCCACACAGGACCCAGTTAGCAGCGACCAGACAGGAAACGTTTCCTCTCCTATCCACTCTAATCAGATATCCTCTCCCCCCCCCCCAGCTTCTCCAACTCTTGCTTCAAACCTCCCCCACCCCCACCCCCCCGACTTGTCCATTGATCTCATTCATTTCCTCGTGTCATTTCTCCATCCGTAGGCTAATCAATCTAATAATGACTGTAAGAGCGACTGTGTGAGTATGTTTGTGTTTCTTCCTCTTTCTCTCCCAAGACTCTTTAATTCGAGAGGTGAGACGAGGATATCTGCCTCTGCAGCCCGTGTCTAGCCAATAAACTGTTCTCCAGCCGTCTGTGTGTGTGTGTGTGTGTGTGTGTGTGTGTGTGTGTGTGTGTGTGGGTGGGTCTATGTGATGTCTCAATCTAGGGCTCCATAAAAGCGAACGCCACCTTGTTCTCTGGCCGTAAACCGAGTATGTCATTTTCAGGCCGACTGGTTCCCTGAAGACACAAAGCTGCTCTCAGCAACGTGAAGTGAGTCACCAAGTCCGCCAGTCACCCCGTCAATTTGGGTTAAATCATTTTTTATTTTTAAGGAAAGTGGACAGACCTACCCCAGTGCTATTAGACAGTATTAATTAAACAGTAGCAGTAGATAAAAAAAAAGGAAGCTGGAGGCAAAAAATTACTGGCGGACATCACTGCAGGCAGACCTGGCAAAATGCATGTGCAGTGGCGTGTTCTGCCAACTTGGTATGGAAAAAGATTCAAGAAATCAATGAAAATGTGTATCACTGCCAAGAGATCTTTTTAAGTGGGTTTCAGAGGCCCCAGGGCCAGGAAATGTACTCCACCTGTAAAGCACCATGTAAACCTGTAAACCTGTCAACAAGCATCCATCCTGCTGAAGTGTCTTTGTGCAAGACACTGAATCTCTCTAATGATGCTGTTCTGTAGCTGACCTCTGACCTCCCTGTGCAGGAGGGCAAGCAAAAAGAGAATTTCCCTACAGACGTCATGAAATTACCACATTATTATAAAAACGTCGTAGAAATTGCAGTCAAAGGGTTTTTCCATGTTGGACCCTCAATTGAGGCTCTTTTGATTACACTATTGACTACATTGAATCATTTATCCTTCAAGCAGGCAAGCGGGTGATTAGAGGTACAACAGTGCAACGTGAGCCAGGATTCAACCTCACACGGCTGAGAGTACATGGAATGAGCGTTGGCAGGCAGAGCCGGCAGGATACCTCCCGTGTCAGATCGTTTAATTTCTTCCAATGACGCCAGAAAGTCTGTCGGTCGTGAAGAGATAATGTTCTCAATCTGACCACAGTGATTCCGATTCAAGTGTGCTTTTGTGTTGAATGCAGGAGGTCTGCGTGCTCGCTGAATATACTCTGAGTCTGTCAAGGTTAGAGAAGAATCTATATATATAAAAGAAAGAAATAAAGAAAGAAAACTAAATGAAATTTCTGTGAATGAAGCCTTTGACGACAGACCTGTATAGGAGATTTCATATTCAATCTGCTTTCATGTGCTTTAAAAAAGCCAAAGTAGTTCAGCTGGGAAGATGGCTGGCAGGCTCGTGTAGTGATTGTTAATTATGAGTGAGCACTAATATTGCCAGGGTTAGGGGTTTGAGTCCCAGTGGGGCCACCCACACTAAGAACGTTATGTAAAGGTGTTATGGATAAAAGCATCCAACAAATGGCAAATGTGGCCGTCATTTTCTGTCCATGTCTGTCTCTGGCACACCTCGCCTTCAAAATAAAGTTTGTTGAATCTAATTAAAGTAACAATCTGTGACATTTTCACCACGTGTCGGGTAGGTCTTTACTGGTCTTTACTGGTCTTTACTGGTCTTTTGGAAGGAAGTGACATGTTTTACGTTACCAGAAGCAGCATCAGCAGTTTATTTGGAATAAATGAGAAGAACTGGACTTTTGTTGTAAGCATACAGGCACCTTTACCTAATATGGCCACACATCAATGTAATGCAATACAATGACTCAGTAGGCTACATAATACACACTGAAGAGTGGTGGGCGACTGACTGTGTGCCTTCCTTTGCTTTAACCCCCCTCATTAGGAGTCCACAGACATGAACACAGACATGAACATGTTTCTTGTTTAACCCCTGGCTAACCCCCCTGGCTGTGCGTGATTGAAAGTGGAGTGCTGTGCACAGTCGCTCTATTGCACACATGCTTATTACAGCACTCCCAATCTCACATACACTCCCTGTCGCCTTTGACCCCGCCGCTGTCAATCACCGCCACGGCCCCAAAGACACCGCAGGAGTTATGTAACAAACTGTTTATCCAGGTGTGTGTGTGTGAGCATGTATGTGTGTGAGTGTGTACATACCACTATGTGCTCAGGGCTTTGACCGGGGTGTATTGTTGCATGGTAACATGGAAAGAACACCGTTGGACCGCGGAGTTTAACACACACACACACACACACACACACACACACACACAGGAGGTGCAAGCGCAAAACACATCTAGAGCACAGGACAGGCCTTACTGCAGAGGAGAGACAAGGTGTTATGAAATCTCCTGAGAGAGAGAGAGAGAGAGAGAGAGAGAGAGGCTAAATGGAGAAAGTGAACTGGTTTGGTGAAAAGGGCAGAAAGGATTATATGTAGGTGAAGTTATGACATCCGCAGTAAAACTGATCCTCCAAAATCAGTGATTTTCCATGATGTATCAAACGGTAAAATTCATTTTGAGCGTTATGCAAGGTATGACGGCTGTAATATCGTGTTGTGCTTCGTCATATCCTTAGAAATGACTGTATAATGGATTCAAGGATAAAAATCAAAGAAGCCTTGTGGACTCGAGACCCCGGGCTGGCTAGTTTCATTATACAGCCGACACTGTGGGAGAGACTGAGTGGGTGTGTTGTGCCACATGGAATGTGTGGGGACCGGAAAAGAAAGAGAGAGAGATTGACAGAGAGAGAGAGAGATTGACAGAGAGAGAGAGAGAGATTGACAGGGAGAGAGCGAGAGAAGCAGTGCTTAGTGGGAAAAAACCCCCCCACAGTTGCAGGATACACACGCCTCTGCTCGTCACATTCACATCCACACCATGTATTTTTAGATTGTCTGTGAACAAAATGTATTTCGCAGTCGTTATCCTGTCATGATGCTACATCGGCCTTTACGCGTTCGGCTGTCACCGCTGTCATCAGACATAACTTTGCAATGCTAAAAAGGCATAAAGAGAGACCGACAGTATCGCTAGCGAGTTAGCTGAGCCCCGCAATGGCCCCTGTGTGTGTGTGTGTGTGTGTGTGTGTGTGTGTGTGTGTGTTTGTAAGCTGATGGTCCTGGTACCTGGTACATGTTGCGGTCGGAGGCAGTTCAAAACACCTTGGGTCATGCTTTCTGTATCCTGATTCAGTGGATGTAAGTATAGCATTTAAAATGTGTGTGTGTGTGTGTGTGTGTGTGTGTCTCCTTGTGTAACAGATGCTGGCTAGGAGACTGAAATGTGACTTGGGACGTTCTGTCCCCGTCTCCAAAATGTGACAGAGAGAGTTAAAGCCAACAAGAGCAAGGGATTTTAGGCAACGTTATCTCACACACACACACACACACACCCTGCAACATTGGATCTCTGAGAGTATTTTGCAACCCCCAACACCCCTGATATATACACCCAACCGATCTACATCACTTTTTCTTTGCTGACTCAGACCCCCAATTTGTCTCTGTCTCTCTCTGAGTTGCTCCACCAGTTCTGCCACTTTCTGCCAAAGCATGTGAATGGCCCTCCAGAATAAATAAACACACACACACACACACACACACACACACACACACACACACACACACGTCTTGAGTGGAGTGATGAACCACGGTGAAAGCCTAAGCAGGCAGGCTCCTCAGTTCCGAGTAACGCGTCTCCCAGAATGCCAGGAGCTAGCGATCTTCAGGTTGCCAGTGTGGAGGGACGAGCCATGAAACGTAAGACGACGTTCCACCATCACCGGAGCTGTTTTCTCTCGCTTCACCTGGCCAAGTCACAGACGAGCAGAGAGTAGATCATTTCAAAATAATAGCTAATCGTTGATACCACTGCTGTCAGGCAATGTTCTCATTGACAGACATGTATTATTGTACAATTAAACAAGACGTTTCCAGCTGGTTTTAAAGCGCCCAAGGGCGCATAAATAAATGTCCGTGTAAACTTTCAGTACAAGTATGAAGAAAAGAAAAGCATCAGAACTGCAATTATGTGGTTTTTCCACGATCACAGTGACACTCAAGACTTTTCTATTCACAGCTAATGATAAATGGCTGGGAGCTAAAGTGGCCCGACCACACCCAAAGGTTTGCATTGCTATTACAAGAAGACAAAAAAAAAACATCAATCTGCATGTTACATAAACCCAAAGACATGAGATGACAGATGTACAGTAACAGGACAGTTGAGTTTTCTATTGAACACAAAGGATGAAACAAAAGTGCTCCATGTATCTGTTAATGGTCCCATATGTCCCAACAACTAGACAAAGCTGCCCGCCAAATCAGAACAAAACCCCCTTCTGGTAGGCTTTTTAGTGAAAGCCACAGGGGGCGGGACAAACTAGCGGATGGCGCTTAGAATATCCTACACAGATGACGTTGAATTCAAAGCCCTTCTGACCTACCTGGTGATATGAACTCAACTGGTTTCACCCCCTCAGAAGATCTGATGTGCAACAGAGACGGACGATTGGCAAACGTTTGGGTCGTTACAACAACAGGGGGGCCGAAAATGTGGAATTTGGATTGCATTTAGAAATCCTGTCCCCCGGGTTTAGAAACCAATGGCCATCTCTATTTCAGAGTGTGTGTGTGTGTGTGTGTGTGTGTGTGTGTGTGTGTGTGTGTCCATGAGCCAGCTCCTGGCCTCTGCTTCAGTCTGATGATGAATTGTGTAATTATTAATAGAGACACCCATGCCCCCTCACAACGCAACAGTGCAAACACACACACACACACACACCCACCCACCACAGGGCCGCCCCCTCTGTATTAGGTTACTGAGTGTAACCTTAGTTTCTTGGTTCGGAGCAGTGCAGTTCTGCGAATAAGGGGTAGCCTAGAGGAGTGTGCCGTGTGTGTGTGCGCAAATATACACGTGTGCACACACATGTGTAGGCATGCAAATGTGTGTCTAGGTGTGGGCGAGTATATGTGTGTGTATGTGTGTGTGTGGTGCATGTATGTATGACTGTGTATGAATGTGACAGCCAGACGTGACCAACATGGCACTGCAAATATTTATCTGGGAAGCTTCTGGAGGCACTTCTCACCTCCTCATGGTCTCAACAGGAGAGGAGAAAAAAAGAGGAGAAAAAGAAATGAAAGAATCCTCTCCTTCTAGCCTTGCTCTTGCCATTACAGTACTTTTTTTGGGAATGCTGCGTTGTGTTTGCTGACTCAGACCCCCAGCTCGTCTCTGTCTGTCTCGGCGTTGTATTGCTCCACCAGTTCTGCCACTTTCTGCCAAAGCATGTGAATGGGCCCTCCAGAATAAAAGCAGTCAATGTGTGAGGCAATGTACCGCATGTTGCTGGGGAATGTGTGGTATGTGTGTATAAGAGAGTGAGAGTGTGTGTGTGTGTGTGTGTGTGTGTGTGTGTGTGGGCTTCTGAAATAGTGCTGGGCAGCAAGGGAACAGTGGTGGCTGGATTGGGTTGGCTGCACAAGCATGTTACTACGGTGCTGCTGTTTCTAACTGGGTATGACACACACACACACACACACACACACACATAAAGCAACAAAGATTACTGTGGACATGCAGTCCCCGCGTCATGTAAATATGTGGTGTTGTGACGCACGCCCGGCCAGTCCTTCTGTGTGTGTGTGTGTGTGTGTGTGTGTGTGTGTGTGTGTGTGTGTGTGAGGCCATGTGTTGTTTTGGTTGGGTGATGATGATGATTCATATTCAGATTCTGCTAGACTCCAAAAAGCCCTGAAACCACCAATTACACATCACCTCAACACGGAAAGGAACACACTGTGACCATTTTGCTGGTACATGCAAGCGCGTGCACACACACACACACACACACACACACACACACACACACACACACACACGCACGCCAACGCCTGCAATGACGCACATACTCACACACTCACAAATACAGTTAACCAGTCATGTAGCCTACATATACACACACACACACACACACACACACACACACACACACACACACACACACCACGATTCATTCAACTCCCCCAGCTGAGCACTGAGAAACTGGTCATGAATACAAACAAATTCATCAATGGCCAATGAAAGGCAGCAGGACCATAAACAGTAAACAAGGAAGAGAGTGTGTGTGTGAGTGGACCTCTCCATCATCCCTCGCTCCACTCCTGACCCCCACCCCCACCCCCACCCCCACCCCCACCTCATGTCTTCAACATGCAATTTCCACTCGTTGGTTCTCGGCCAGGTAGGACTAATGAGTAAACAGGAGCGTTGTGCACTCCTCATTTCCTTCCCTCTGGTGATTCGAGGCTTTTAATGCTCTGATTAGGCGCCGTGACGCCCGCAGCAGAGAAGAACATTGTGTTAAGGGCAGGGTGGGCCGTGGAGGAGTCGGGGGGTGGGGGGGGGGGTCGGGGTGTAATTGCCTATTCTAAAGGACAGGAGGAGGACAGGAGAGGGAGGGAGGTGGACGGCACGGGGAGAAACATCAAGTTTCCGTGAAGCATACGGAGACAAACACAAATGCATTTCCGCCCACTGATACACACACACACACACACACACACACACACACACGCAGCCAACAGCGCATGCATTCACCAGCGCATGCACATCCTGAGTGTACGCTGCAGGGAAACACGCGAGCACACATGAAACACGTGGCCACACATGGACGAAATGTCACAACGAAGATGGAGCGGTTGTGGGGGGAATCATCCAGTGGTGGGGGGGGGGCAACTGCAGCCAAAGGACACATTACATTCAGTCACGACATCTGGTTACACCCCCCCCGCTTCCTGTGTAATGTGTGCTATGTAACTGTGAAAATCCACGCAAACGCAAGTCATACAACACGGTGCTGACGCTGCGGTGATGCCGCGGCGAGGCGGCCTCCTAAAGGTTAACGACCATTCTCAGGCCAATAATGGCAGCGGTGAGTAAACATCTCTTCCCGTTCATTCGATCTGCGCTGACAAGTTACGTAAGGTGGGCCGAGGGACTGTTTGTTCTCTCGCTCTCGCTCTCTCCTCTCTCCCTCTTAGTCGCCATGTACAAGATTCAATCAGTCTTGCCTGAGGGAAGTGTTGAGGTAGGGGGGCGCATTCTCAAATTTGTCCACGTTTGTATGTAGAGGGGATAGGAGGAGGGGGTGGGCTATGGTGTGTGTGTGATTGACAGAGGCTGTGTGTGTGTGTGTGTGTGTGTGTGTGTGTGTGAGGCACAGTTAGGGGTAAATGAAAAAAATGTTTCTGTCCACGTATCCAGATTTGAGATGAAAATCAGATTCTTGATCCATTGTCAATTTGGCTTCCAGATCACATTGAAGAAGAGTGGCTGGTTGTCAGAGGCCCTGCTGGTAACTGCTTCCAGATCAGCGCTCCTGGAGAGACTGTGGACCCCGGTCGACGTGTCAGCGTTAGGTAAGCAGAGAGTGGTACCTTGCTCAGTGTGCAGCCTATAGCTTCCCTCTGGACAGCGAGAGTTGAGCAATCAGGTCCTGTGCTCCTCGGTTCTTTTTTTCTACTTTGTCCCAATTTACAAGACTTGTTTCCACTGTGCGGGAAGCCCAGAAGGGTTCGCGTGTCTGGATTGGTTGGCGGAAGCTATTATTGAAAATAGCTCTGTCTTATATTTTCATTTTCTCCCTTTGCTTTACAATAAATAAAATTTCAAACACTGGGTCTTCTGTGTTTCCAGAAGAACTGCATGTTCCTGGTTACTTCCCCCGCTAAACTAAAAAACGTGCGTGTGTCTGACCCTTCAACCATGACAGATAATAATTTTGAGGATGCTGAGGGGCGTGTGCTTGGATACACTTCCTGTTACGCTTCTATTTCGGCTTCCCAGCTGCGGCAAGAGCTCTAGGTCACGCTAGGCGATTTTTATGCCGGTTTTAAGCCTGACTGGACCGTCCTGAGTGAGTCGGGGCGGGGGCGGGGCACTGGGGCCCGACAGCCAGTCAGATTACCCCGTTCAGTGGTGTGAACGGGCTGGAGACTTTGCCCCTCCTGACCAGTCAAAGATTATTACATGTTTGCTGGTCCAGTCTGGCCGGGCTCGGGTTGCGTGAGGTGGTACAAGTATCACCAAGACTGAAATCGGAACGTTACCATGGCAACAGCCACAATTACAAGTGATGTTCTTACAAAAGTCTTCATCAATGTCATCCTCATCCTTCAAAAAATACTTTTGTAATGTAAATGTAACTGTAGCTTCTCCACCATGAAGCAAGAACAGCAGAAGACCTATTTGTAGTAACAGTGAACTATTCTGGACAAATGCGACAATGTTTTTGGATGGGAAAACCTCGTAGTGTGTGAACCCTCGTCTCCATGTGTGTGACGCCCCTTCTTTGTCCCGACGCGTAGTGCGAACGTCGTCGAGTCTGTTCAGTCTGACTGAGGCTTCGGTGTCAAATGTGATGTTGTGTTGGCTGCTCTGAGAATAACCTGACCCCACCTGCAGGAGTGTTAACTGGATTCTCTCCCTGTTCTCACCGTCAACAGTGCCGCTGACCCAGAGATCAACTCTGACCTCCGCTTATCCCTTCGAAGCCGACCCTCTCTGCATTAACCCTCCAGCTGATCCAGCCGACCCGGACACAGCCCAGTGCACAAGACGAAACACACACACATACACACACATATGTAAACCCACATACTAACACTAGTGCAGTTAAACAAACACAGCGCCAGACAGAAGTGCGCACACACACACACACACACACACACACGTTCTCCATGTGAGAAGTGGCTCATTAGTAGACGGTAATCAGCTTAGTGCTCTCTAACACCCACAGGCACTAAGCTCTTTACAGACAAACCCAGTTAGAGAAGGCAGCAACTGAGTGATGCCATGGCCCCGAATCCAATGACACACATACACACACACACAAACCATCTACAGTATATTGGGGGTTATTATTTTTACATTTTCCGGTGCATTATGGGTAAGAAGAACTGAGCGTTTTTTGATTAGAAAACAACCGAGTACTTGGCCTGAAGCGTGTTGGCACCACGTAGCCAAAGTTCATACTCATAGTTCCATAAAATGACTGTAAAAGACCGAGATGCCGATAAAAATCTAATCAAGGGGGCAAAAAAAATGCCCTCTGGAAAATAGGTCAATTTCTTACCCTGACACACATACAGAGCTCATGCTGTAGACATGGGAGTGTTCACGTGGACAACCAACTGACACGCAGCACAGATAAGAACATGCAAGAGTGTAAAAGAAACGAATGTGGGAGAGAGACGGACAGAGAAGAGAGAAAGTTGGACGGGGGAAACAAACACAGGGAGCTACTCTGAAAAAAAAAAAGAGAGATCAGAGAGAGAGAGAGAGAAAAAGCAACGCTCAAAAAAGGAAAAAGAGAAGCTCAAACACTCTCCTGGAAGAGGGAGTCTGAGGGAGAAAAAGAAGGCAAATAAGAAGTGTGGGTTTGAAAGGAGGGGAAGAGTCCCTCCTCCTACCACCCCTTCTGTGCACTCAGTAACCCCGTTGCGCCGGTGGGTGGTTGCTCGGTTCTCCAGGCTGGGCCTTTGCGCTCTGGGCCGGCATACATCCCATACCACAACGCACAATCAGCGCTCTGTAGCCAGGCTCATGCACGTACTGGCTCTGAGTCCTGGCTCACTGCCAGGCACAAAGAGACACGTATATAGGCACGTATATAGACACACACACACACACACACACACACACACACACAAGGACACACACAGAATAATGCACATGATATAGTTACAAACCAAGACGGATTCAGTGACACAGACACACCGCACACACACGCCCACAAGATATAGTTGATTTAGTAATAAACTGAGAAACATTCAGAGTGACACACAGCAGAAGTTGCTACAACAATAAACTAAGAAGAAGCATTCAGACCGACACACACACACACACACACACAGACGCACAATCTGATACAGCAGAAGAGCCCGAACGTAAATTGCTGCGAACTTAAACCTTAAACCGCATGAAGCCGCTGGCTAGAAAAACACGCTGTTGGACATTCATTATGTAGAGGAACGTAGACATGTGCTGCAAGCTACCGTGACTCTCGGGTCTCAGTAGATGAAACCGAAGCAGAGCTCATTCATCCATTCATCCATTCATCCATTCATCCATTCACAAGGCTGGAAACACAAGCGCAAACATCTTGTACACAAACACCGCTCGCACACCAAGTTGAAAGCTCCTTAATCCGTGGAACATGATTATGTGGAAAAAAAGAAAAGAGAAAAAAAAGAGGACAAAAGGGCCACTAGGGAAACCGAGAAAGACAGGAAGAGGAGGGGAAGAAAGAGGAGAGAGAGGTAGCACTGTGAGTCAACAGCACTTTGTTCAGAAGAAAGTGAGCAAAATAGTATTGATAAAAGAGTGTGTGTGTGTGTGTGTGTGTGTGTGTGTGTGTGTGTGTGTGTGTGTCGTAGGTAGGCCAGTGTCAGGACAGTGAAGGTTACTTTGGCCATTAGGTAGAATACTTGTGCTTTCTGCAATCTGATTGGCTTGGAGATCTGTCTAAGCCTTTCCTATTGAGAGCAACTCAGCCCCAAGACGTGCACGTGTGTTTGTGCGCCTGCATGTGTGTGTGTATAAATAACACAATGTACGACCTTGAACGCAACTCCAGAGCTCTTAATAGAAAGCACACACACAGGTATGGTGATCAAACGCGTTTCTGTCATCTTCAATGGGAAGTGAAACGGTGTAAGTACCCTAGGCACAGGATATCCACACACACACACACACACACACACACACACACACACACACACACACAGCCTTCGTCTGTCCAGCGGCGCCTCTTTGACTGACCAAGCTGCCAATACAATTCATTTCCCTGCAGCTCTGTGTGCTTGTGTCTGTGTGTGTCCGCGGCGTGCCAAATGCATCTGAACAAGGCACCAGTCAGTCAAAACATGACCAGCCTACTGAGCCCTTCGCTGAGGTTTTACTACCCAATTACCATTCGCTTGGCCGGCCGGCTCGCCAGACACACACACACAAAGGAAGGACCGCACATGAACTCCCGTCGAGGTGCCCTTGAGCACGGCGCTTAACCCCCAGTGGAGTCGCACGGCCCTGGTGTGAATGTGTGTGAATGAATGAATCCGAAGCAAAGCGTTGCAGAAAAAGGAGCACACACACACACACACACACACACACACACACACACACACAAAGTAATTCTGCCCCGAGTAAATAAAGGTGACATATATGTCCAAATATTTCTCCTCACTGCATCCCGAATGTCTTATCGTCAAATGTTTCATTCATTAAATGTTATCACTTGTTGTTAAACATACACACAGATGTACACACCTCCATGACTCAACCTATTGATAAGGTAGATGTGTGTGTGTGTGTGTGTGTGTGTAGGTGATACCTGTTGAGTAGAGGATGGGTTTGTCTATTACCGCTATTACCGGAAACAAGATCTGACCCCCATTGGGCATCTGGAATTACACTTACACACACACACACACACACACACACACACACACACACACACACACACACACACACACATTCACTTCCTGGTCCTATCAGTTGATCTCTCTCTCCTCAGGGTTTGGTTCATGTGATGTGCACAAGAATGAGGCCATTCAGGTCTGTCACTCTCACCCTGACCCCGTGGATACACCAGCAAAATCACGAGCGCGCACGCACACACACACGCACACACACACACACACACTTTTCCCATCACTATCAACAAGATCACACCAAACAGGAAGGCCAAGTGTGTGTACACTCTGTGGAGACCTACAAAAAGGGCATGTGGAGAGAGATGGACGGCGCAGCCTGGCCAAGGTCTAGAGCGGACGAGTAAAAGACAACAAACTTGAGTCGATAACACGGTGGGAGAGAAACAAAGAGAGGCAGAGGAGGAACGGGGAGTGAAGAGGGAGAGAAAGGATGAAAGAGCGTGAGAGGGAAGAGAGAGAGAGTGGAGATGGTGGCTGAGGCATCAAGGCCACAAACACAACACTCACTTCCCTCCCTTCCCCAAGCATCAAAGCCCTCCGACCACCTCTTTCTCTCCTTCACCCTCTCCCTCCCTTATCGTCACTCTCTTCTCTTTCTCCAACACCCACGCTTCCCCTCGCCCTCACCCTCCCTCCGCCGCTGTCTCCCGCCTCCCTCGCTCAACATCCATCTCCGTGTCCCTCTGTAGCGTAACCACGACAAGCATGCGCCTCCATTCTCCCCTCCGCCGGCGTGTCCAGTCGCAGTGTTTGACTGTAAACAAACCTCAAAGAAAGGGCCTTTTGAAGTCCGTCAAAACGAGGCAAACAGTAATAGTTATAGCAAATATGTAACAGTAACGGTAAATATTACGCACGCACGCACGCACGCAAACACCAAAGTTTGTTATTGAGTGACAAACCGCGATATGACATAAAAGAATGGAACAAAGCGGCAAAGCAGAATAATAGCGCAGGATTGAGAACGGTGTGGCGAACAATATAAAGCGCTCAGAGAAACTACATTTGTGTGAGGTGGCAAAGGCAACACGCGCCTTCCCTGAAATACAAATACGAACACACACACACACACACGCACAAACAAAAAAATACAAGCACACACACACACACACACAGCAGAGATTAGGTCTCTATTCATATTACAGAACCAAATCCTCCCATTTCCTCTTTCTCTCTCACACTGTAGTCAATGGGAGATTAGTCTGCGCCAGAGTCTACCTCAGGCAACAACTGAACACACACACACACACACACACACACACGTGAATGCAAATCCTAACAGTACTGCCCTACAAAGGGAAATAGCAGTAGGTTTTAAAGGTTAAATGTCTTGAATAGCATTTAGATTTTACATGAACAAAAATGATACCATTAAATGCTACTAAACGATGCATAATCACACGAGGAAGAAGATGAACTTTGAGATAATTTCTCTCATGTGCTCACAGTTACAGCGGTTAGAGTAACATGAATCAAGACTGCAGACTAATGGAGCCTTTAAGGTCACACAGCCTCTAGAAACCATATTGGGCCCTCAGCTCTTGTTAGCTAGCAGCTAACCATCACCGTTTTGCTGTAAACACGTGATTTAGTGGCAAGTAGTTGAACACTAATATTGGGTGCTTTGAGATATTAGCCTGCTGGCTAGTTAGCTAGCTAACAGTTTGTTCAGGTTAATTGAGCTGACTAGAGACTAGGACTAGGACTAAAGACAGTTTACCCACGCTGCATCACTCTTTTTCAGGTACATCTCTTTTTCTAGCCTGGTTGTTATATATTTATTTGGACACTAATAGCTAATTCTCCACTGGACTTCCATGATGGCGCTAGCGGAGCAGAGGTTGCTGGGAAATTTGTGATGCAACCGCAAAATCTCTATAGGCTGTTATTGTTCCCTCCTGTTACACTATGGACGTTTTACTGGCTCACACACACACACACATACACACACACACACACACACACACACACACACACACACACACACACACACACATCCCTGTAGAAAGATCCGCACAGTGTTGATAGCAGAATGGAGCAGAAAAATCCAATACCTGTTTACAGCAGCGTGCAGAGTTCACCATTATTTCCCTATGGGTAAGAGCTGCTCCTGACTTCTAGAGATGTGTAAAACGTATTGTTGCCTTCGTGCTGAAAGCCGAGCAAGGTTTTGCTGACGTCGGCCATGTCATGCTGAATTGCGCAGCAAGCAGTAGTGTGTGTGTGTGTGTGTGTGTGTTTTCGTGACGGATTGTTTTAATCATCCATCACAAAGCTGTATACGTGGAGCTGTGTGTGTGTTTGAGTGCGAGTATTCAGCACGGATTACTCCACAAGCCGTCGGATTCGCCAAAATTGGACAGAGACGAGGGCCTGTAGTGAGACAATCCTCCACTGGCAGCTGTAAGTTGGCTGCTGCGGCCGCTGTGGCGCACGGAGATGACCTCATCAAATGGTATGCGCTTGGAGTCAGTGGGAAAACTCCCCAACCTTCAAGTGCACAGTCCTCCAATACACACATGTGCGCGGGGACGGACACACAGGCAGCCGCACAACCTTCAACACTCCCTGAAAACCCAAACAGTGGAGAGTTGTTGCTATGCGCGGTGCTAGCTCGGTGACTCCCAGAACAGACCACCCAAACAAAGCAAACCGGACTCTAGAAAATCACATGTCCTTGACTGTAACAAAAAACTATCCAGGAAAAAAAAATCCTTGGCGGCTGTGCCTACTGACGTCTACTACCATGTGATGTTATTCCAAGAAACATATCAAATGCCTGGAGGAAAATACTAAATAAACACAGAAATAGGACTTTTTTTTCTTTACTGCAATTAGAGGAGAGGTTTAGGCTTATCTGCCGTCTGAACTGCACAGGTTAATCTGAGTGTTCCCATGGGTGCAAGTCGGTTGCGTAATGCTATAATTAAGCTAATGCATCCTAGTTGAGTTGGAAACATACAAGCTAATTTCCAACTTAATATGAATTGTGTAATCATAACATGCAGTGGTGTACCCTGAATATGTATATTCATACAGTTACGCAACTGTGAAGTACAACCAGATGGGAAATGTTTCTATAGTCTGCAGAGTTTGAAAAGTGGTTCTGGAAGTCAGAGACGAGACGTTAAAATCACTTGACTGTGAAATGTTTTTTATTGTTGTCTCAGCCGGGTCTCCCCTGTAGAAGACATCATTGATCTCAGCTGGGCTAACATGGATAAATAAAATAATATCATAAAATAGTTTAAAAAAACAAAAAAAACAGCTCTGGTACTAATTGCAGCACCGAAACCACAAACCACAAAATGGGAAGTGGGAAGAGTGACTAATACCTATTACCACCTTGGGCTGCTGAAGCGCCCTTGAGCAAGATTCGGCTTCACAATGACCCCTTTTAAAAAGTGCTGTCTCAGTGCTGTTATTTTTGGTTCTACATCTGTGTGTATTTACACTCTGCACAAATGTCAGTCAAGCCGGGTGTCACGGTACTGAAAGGCTAACTCCACTCAGCAGGCTAGTCCTGCATCTGCCTCAAGCTCCACCAGCAGAGGAATGAGGGTAGAAAAAAAGCTAAACAGATAAACAAGTGAGTGTGTGGATGCATGCACGCTCTTTCTCTGACAGACAGACAAACACACACACACACACACACACACACACACACACACGGTTTTTCTTTAGGGGATTAGAGGACAGCCTTGTCTTGCCTGGTGTGTAATCCAGGCCAACGCTAGGTTAGAGTAACAGCGCTACTGTTATGTAAAACACAACCATGTGGACGAGACATGACCCCCAAAAGAGGCTGATGCTCAGGGTCAGGGCACTGTGTGTGTGTGTGTGTGTGTGTGTGTGTGTGTGTGTGTGTGTGTGTAGGAAAGGAATAATGTGTGTGTTGTTCGTTGTAACGTGGAATGTATAGTACACTGTGTGTCACACAAGAGTGGGACTGTGTCCAACTTAATACTTAGGTGACTAACAGTCTGGTCGTTTTAGTCACAGAGTCTGACGGATGCAAAAAATACTTAATTGAATAAAACAAATCGATACTTTGCTTTCCCCATAGTGTTGTAAAAAATGTGATCAATACTCCTTCAGACTGAGTGTCCATCATAGCGGGGACAGCCTCGGACTTGAATGCAGGGTGAAGCGGTGTGTCTAGTTTATGTCTTGCATTTCTAACATGCAACAACCATTGAGGGAGAACCATTCTCTCAGACAGGCAGACAGACAGGCAGACAGACAGACAGGGAGGGAGGGAGGGAGGGAGGCGAAGGGAGTGGATTACATATCACCTCTATGCCTCAGCTCAACAGCACTTGTGTGTGCTTAAGTGTGTGTGTGTTCCAGGTTGTGCCCAGTGACTGATTTTAAAGTGGTAACCCATGAGATAAATGTTTGGGTTTTTTTCCATTTTGGTGGCATATGTGGTGATAAGCGGCCATTGCTGTGGTGTTTTTCCGCTCCACTTCCCACAGATCACTTGACAATCCTGCTCAAAAAGAGGCTTAGGTGGTTCCCAAATGCAGCCGGTCTGGCCAACTTAGCACCCACACCCCTTTCTATTCCAATTTTAGGCTTTTATTGACACCAGTTTTTGCAGTGACTAACATGAACAGTCCTAAGTTGAGGCATTCTTTAGCTTTTTAAATCAAACTTTAGTCATTTTTCCATGGCTAAGAGGCCCAGAACGGGCACAGAAGTTTGTCGGCATTAAGTCATCACTTTCTTTGTAAGTGGGATCTCTTACTTTGATTCCATGAAGGTGATTGCCAAGTTTTTTCCTGCTTGGATGGTTGGATTTGTCACATACAACGACATATTAAGTGCCAGAAATACTATTTTTAAGTCAATTTACTACACTTTTCTGTTCGTCAACACATGTAAACAGCCCTAGCTGTTTCTGTGTGTCGTCCACAATGACAACAACAGTGCGTGCGACTGAGATTTGTAGAACAACAAAATACAGAACAGTGTTTACAATACTTGTGCCTTTCATCCAAATGTGGGATTCTGCAAGGCTAACTTTAGTTTTTCACCCTGCATCTGGGAGGAAGTTTATATTTGGGACGTGCAGGAACTATTTTCCGCGTCACAATAAAATACAGACCTATCTCCATTTTGAAACTTCACCCTCCAAAGAAGAGCGTCCCTACGGGTTATTTTGAGATTGGCATAGACGTCCTTCTCCAGATGGCAAAGAAATAAAATAATTGGGTGGTAAGAGACAGCTGGAAACACATATAACAGAATTCTCTCATAAGGTTTTCCTGGAGGAGATCGTGGGAGTGGTAGCTGATTTAATTTGAGTCAACATTTTGTCCGGGAACCCTCTACTTCATAAACTAATGCGCTCTATTCTGGTGAGGGTCAAGACACTCTTTCATTATGTGGGAACCACACACACACACACACACACACACACACTTCTGTACAACATGCACATTACTGTATATACACACATAGAGTATTGCAATGTTTCCAAATGTTTGTATCAGGGTCAATTTGCACACATCACTTTTTGTATTTGATTGATATTGAGTTAATTTAATTTCTAAGACATTATATGGAGAAAAACAGATACCTTGATATTTTTCATAATAAATGTCCAATTGCCCAGGACTATTTTTGGCCCACTGCCCACTGCTGATGTTCAATTTTAGCCTTTGGCCCCCGTAAGCCAAAAGGTTTGGCCGCCCCGAGACAGACACATTACCAAGCTACACAAGCTGGTGCCTGCCAAGGAAAAACCCAATAATTACAGTGGATGAGATCTTTTAAAAAGCAGGCTTCAGATCCACAGAGACAAGATAATTAATTGCTTTGAAACTTTTTTTTTGTTTTGTTTATAGTAACCGATGGATTGGTTGGCTTTTCATGTCTGTTTCTGTCTTTCTCTCTCTGGTTGCTTTCTGCTCAATTGCACACTGCAAAAGGCAGACTTCTCAGTGCACTACCAAAATCTATTTTTAAATGTCTCTGCAATCGTTTTGGGATGGAGTGAGAAACAATGTGAAAAGGGAGTGGGAAGAAAGGCATACATACAAAAGATTTTGAAAAAAACAAAAAAGTGAGGAACAATGGTAAGAGCAGCGAGCAAAAGGGAGGGTAGGAATTTCAAAAATCTGACAGCCTAGAAGTTGAATGAGAAAGGAGATTGTCAAATAAATGAGTAAATATGTGGGGGTGTTGTGTATCTGTGAAAAACAAGCAATCAAATGAGAAAGAATGCAAGAAACAATAAAAAAAAAAAGGAAGCAAGAAAGCAAGAACAGAAAAATACATGAAGTATGGACTGTAGAGTCAACTAGTCTTGGCTTGGCCCTGCTGAGGCCCGCCAGCCCACCGCGGCACAAACACTCGAACAAAAGGATCATTTATTGGAGGAGGAAAGAGGGGGAGGTGGAGTGGAGGGATGAAAGGAGGGGGAACACTGTACAGAGGCATTTGGGAGCCGTGTGATTGAAACACTGGCCCCATCTCAACATTCACAGCCAATGTGTAACATTCTCCCCCACGCTGCCGCGCTGACGTACTCATGCTAGCAGACACAGCCAGAGCCCATATGGTCCCACTGTGGCAGCTCGCTAGTATTTCTACTTCAAATACACTCTTGATGCTGCCTACTTCTAGCAACACAGGCCACATTTCCCAATAAAAACCCAACGCAGCAACGTATGGATGCTGATGGTGCATTTCCATCTGTGGGATCTATGAAAACCAACAGCCATGCTACACTCACCGCAAGAGCCCGTGATGAATTTGAGCGAATGTTACCAGAGATTCTTCATTAAATCCAACTACTGTGGAGGTGAGCTATGAAACATTTACCCACTGTGGAAGGTTAAGCAAGACAACTCAGCATTTCACTGCTGTACATAAATCCACACCTCCATTTAAACGCTGCTCTATCCACTAAAACTACAGGCGTCCATTTCTTAACAAGCCAATTTAGCGCAGACAGTGAGTCAAAGAGATTGTTTCTCTATGAGGAAATGTCTCACGGTGGGCCCAGTTGAGGCATTGTTTACTTTACATTCACGTAGCTGTGGTGGGCCCCCAAAGCGAGAAGATAGCCCCTCCCTTCCCCCCAACTACAGCACTGTAGTTACAGCACATTGTCCATATGTCATACTGCAAATAAGATCCCTTCTTAAACACCTACTACAACTGGATCCTGGGCATTTTGAGCTTCATCAACACGGCATAGATCAAACTTCTACGGCAATGTTTGTGTGTCTTGTCAAAGGAAAGGGGGTCTGTGGATGCTCACGCAATATTCAAGATGCCTAAGGAGAATCAATAGTCATTTCCAAGGTATCGATATTCACTGATATTCCAATAGGTTGTCTAGACTAACTGCCTTAAAAAATCACTTCAGCTGAAAACCGCATATGCCTTTCGAGTTAACCCAAGCCCCAGACAGGGACATTTGTTTATGAATTTCGAGAACAGCCGATCTATATCTCATGCTGTTGATTATGCAGACAGTAATACAAATCAGATTGGTCTCTGCATCCTAATCGGGCGCCAGGTGGGTTTGAATAAATGCATAGATGGAAAGGGCTGCTCCATTGGATTATCTTAAAGGCCGTTCTTTTCCATCTGAATGATGCGACAGAGCACAAGTAGGGCAGAGGGGGGGAAAGAGAGGGAGAGGGAGACGTCAGAGAGAGAAGAGAAAGGGGGGATGGGGAGTTCATAGGAGGTCTTGGGCGTGAGCGGAAAGCTGAGAAGAAATGAATACAGTCAGACGAATGTATCGTACAGAGAGAGGCGTCTCTTACCTGTTCCCTCGTTTCCGTTCTGATGCGTCCGCAGCTCCTCGGATTTGTAGAAGTCGATGCTGGCATACGTGTTGAGGCTGGAGCTGCTGCTGCTGCCGACTGCTGCCCCGACTCCGGCAACCCCGGTACCCCCACCCAGCACAGAGAAGAGGCGAGAGGGCGCCTGGCCACCTGATGGCCCGTCCAGGCCGGAATGGGGGCTCTCTTTGTTGGCCAAGTCCAAGTCTATGTAGTTGAGGCCTTGCTCTGTGGATGAGGCCTGGGTCGCGGGTAAGGACTGCTGAGAGGGGGGATCAGTCACAGCACCGTTCCCCCACAGCATGCCTTCAAAACCCAGTCGGCGGGCCATGGCTTGGGCATGTTCTGGAAAGAGGGAGGCAGTAGAAGAGGAGGAGGAAGAGACAGAGGTGGTGAGGGAGGGAGAGGCCAGGAAAGTTTCTGAGCAGTGTCGTCTGCGTCCTTGGGGGTCGGCCCGGATGACTTTAGCCCCGTGGTCTGGGTTGGGACCCGGTTTGGCGAGGGGGAAGTCTAGACCCAGGGACAGCACAGGAACAGGGGGATCTGCCCTTGTGGGGGAAGGGGCTTTGGGGGAGACATTGGATGATGACCTGGGGACGGTGTTGCTACTCAAGCTGAAGGCCATCTCTGTGTAGTCTCCACAGGATGTAGGGGACTCAGACTCGCTCACTGATGGGACACTCTCTCTGCTTTTCCTGAGGGGTGCTTCAGCCACCTCGGCCCCCTCTTCACGAGGGCCGGCCATGCCCTCGTCACAGGCTTTGGGGGCAAGAACCAGGGTTGGAGGAGTGGGAGGGGTGTGGAAGGAGGGGAACCCAAGTGGGGTGAGGGAGAGAGGGGAGGGGGACGGAGAAGGGCCTAGGTCCATGTTGACATACTCGGAGGCAGTTGGAGGGGTGATGGGGGCAGATGGGCTACGGGAGAGGGGGAGGAAACTCCCTAAGCAAGAAGTTGGCCTGTTGGAGCCATGAGGCAGCGACATGCCATGCCTGAGCCCCCTGCCACGACCTCCTCCAACCCCAGCCTGGCTGTACTTCTCCCCCTTGAACTCAATGCTGACATACTCCCCAGGGCTTTTAGGTTCAGGAGGGAGGGGGTTCTCACGGACCCTTGGGAGGGTGTTAGCCTTGGACACGTCCACGAAGAGGCTCACCGGTCTGCTTTTGGTGTGACTGCCCTGTTTGGACACTCCACCAGAGCACCGTCTCTGCTGGAGCGCACCCCCTTCTTTGGAATGAGCGCCCCCAGCCATGGTGCTCATCCCCTGGGCAGCCCGGTCCTCGCTCTCCCCCAGGCTCTCGCTGCTGGCTGAGCTAGAGGAGTAGGAGGAGGAGGAAAGTGACAGGTGGCGTCCCACCACAGAACCTCCTGCTGCTGGTGGCTCCTGACGTCCTCCCACAGTCCTCCCTCCGCCCATTCCCCTACTGCCACCCCCGTTGGGCCTTCGGCCTCGGCCGGGCCCCTCTTCAAAGGGTCCTGTGGAGGGGTTGTGTTTGTAGGACCGGGGCAGGGAGTAGTAAGAGTACACCATCTTGGGGGGTTGAGCATTGGAGTCTGAATGACCAGGGTGCTCGGGAGGCGGGGGGCTGCCGTTTACTGAGCGAGCACTAATTGGAGACATGTTCATGTAGTCACTGCCTGCCCTGCTGTCTGCACTGTCACTGCCCAGCCAAACCCCTCCAGAGAGACCTCCACGCTGGTCAGGGGAGCAGCTGCTATTGGGGGACATCATCATGTAGCCGTCAGAGGCTGGCGGCGGGTGGATCTGCTGCGGGGGGGACACGCTGTTGTTGGGTGTCATGGCCATGTAGTCGTCAGCAGGTTTGGATTCTGAGTCGGGAACAGAGAGGGCCAGTGAGTGGGAGAGGGAGACCGGCGGCTGGGTGACTCCAGGCAGCATGGACATGTAGCCATTATCCACACCTATATCTACGCCACCACCTCCACCCCCTTCACCTTTGAACTCCACCGCCACGTCCAGGTACCCACCTCCACCTACTGACCCGGCGCCCATGCCAGAGTCTCTTTGTGTGGAGGAGGAAGTGGAGGAGGTGAAGGACTCACGGCTGGTACTCCGCGACATGATGGCGTAGTCAGCTGAGTCTTCCTCCGCTGGCTCCTCACCTCTGCGTGGCCGCGGGGCCAACCTCTCCAGGGCCATAGGAGGTAGAGAAGCCCGCTTGCTCAGCAGCCTACGCTCAGCTTCACATTCCCGGCTAGAGGAGCGCCGCAGCACCCTCCTGGTTGGTGGCTGTGAGCCACAGGCAGTAGTTCCCTGTGCCGGCAGGGAGCTGGATGTGGAGTTTCCTTCACTACTGCAGCCGCCGCCACGTTGGCCCATTAGGATGTAGTTAGCTGCATCCTCGCCAAGGGACTGGCTGCCCACACTGCCTCCAGGTAGGCTGGGTGAAGGGAGAAGCGAGTGCTCCCCGGGGCTA
This sequence comes from Hoplostethus atlanticus, assembly GCA_034670405.1. NCBI lineage: Eukaryota > Metazoa > Chordata > Actinopteri > Trachichthyiformes > Trachichthyidae > Hoplostethus > Hoplostethus atlanticus. The sequence goes on along the minus strand of JAXDDX010000054.1, from coordinate 2,792,233 downwards.
GAGCCATACTCGTCTGAAGAGCCATAGTCGCTGGGTGAGCCCGAGACAGAGGCGCGATGGGAGGGGACACGACTGTAGGAGCCAGACCCCGGCCCGGCACCAGCAGAAGCCGGCACCCCTCCAAATTCAGAGCCATGCCCGGAGCTGGAGGAGAGGCTCGGGGCCGGGGATGGCGCCGGGGTGGAGATGGAGCGCATCAGCCCCAAGGGGGTTTTAGCAGCTGGGGCGGAAGCCGATCGAGCCGACTTTGACCTGAGGATGGGTGTGGTGGAGCAGGAGCCATTGGTGGAGGGACTGGAGCCTGGCCCTGAGAGTGGCATGGTCCCCCCTACTCCTTCCTCTCCCTTCCCCCCGTCGCTGGCAGTGCGAGACCTTGGGAAGGTGTGCCGAGGGGTGGGTGAAGCATTGGCACTGTTGCCCCCTGCTCCACTGTTCGCTCCTCCAGGGGGCTCGGTCCGGGGCCGGCGGGTGAAGCCCACCTGGCTTGGGGGTGGGTTGGGGTGGTGGCGACGCGAGGGAACACTGATGGGGTTGGAGGCGGTGGCACCCCCCTCCAGGACCGGAGTTGGACTGAGACTTGCTGCGCTGGCGAAACTCTTCACTCAGTGCCTTCATGGATTCCAGCAGGGTTTCATGCATGTTCTGGGCCACCACCGAATCGTCCACCTGGGGCAGGGCCCAACACAGAGACCGTTCAAACAATAAACTCCAATTATGGTTCAGGTCAATTCAGATATTGACTAAATTAATATGATCCTCTATGCATTATTGTCGCTACTGCTAGAGCTTTAAATATTTTAAAAATATTAATTAAATAAAAATGATCTTGCTTGAGAAATATCATTTGACTAATCATTTATCATTTGACCCCGCTGTATTTCCAACCTAAAAGGGACTGGAGATTACAGCCTCACCTGCATCCAGAACTCGCCTGGCCCTGTCACAGCAGAGCGGCCCACTTCCACGAAGAAGAAGTTCTCCGAGTGGCCGCAGCGCCGCACATTCATCAGCTGCAGCACCACAGCGGCAGCGTCCGAGTTGAGCTTGACAAAGTTGACCGTCTTGTCAGTCAGGCAAAGGCGGTAGATACCCACCAGGTTCTTGGCCTGGCCCAGGCCCTTAGGCCACACCTTCACCTGCCACACCTCTTTGAAGGCTGGCCCAGGATTGGGCACCCCATAGTCCCCCGCCACCCCACTATCATTGGGGGTCTTGCCTGGAGGGAGATAGATGGAGATTGAAGGGTTGTTTGAAGCAACAAAGAGAGAAGGTGGGAAAGAAGAAAATGAGAAAGAGAGATAATTAAAGTGGGTACAGGAAAATTCACAAATAATGGGAAGGACAACCATTGCAACAAAGCAACGCCATGACCTTCATGCAACTGTGAGCAAAGGGAATGCCAGGTGAAAGCACCACTATTTACTTGTTAGACCTTTATTATGTAAGCTGTGCTGATGTTGGGCTTTTCAGAGATTTCTGAACCAGATCTGTGTTCAAGCTGAGCATGCAACGGCTTGTAAGACCTACACCTGCATGTTCCAGCCCGGGGTCTCACTCGTCAGCCACACACAGACACGCTGACACACACACTCGCACACCTACCTGCCTACCTACCTACCTGTGTGGAAAAAGTTAACTACAAAAGAATGATGACTATGAAAGAAAATGGAGAGCCCATGGTGGAAAAACTAAAAAGTTAACCAACTTGCAAAAACACTTAAAAGAGAAAATCTGTGAACACACTGAACGCAATACCAAGGTACTTAGGTCAGTCCACACTTCTGAACCTATTACACCCATAATGAAGGAGTATGGGCAGTCCACTCACCCTTTGAATTTTTTCTTCTCTATTCAGACAGAAGGAAAGTACTGAGGAGGCGAGACACGGGGGAGAAAGCTCTTGGTGGGATATGAGTGGGGCATACAGAGGCAGGGGACTTAACTCCACAATCTCTAGTTAATAGATCTGAACCAGGAAATGTGCCCAGTACCCCAGAAAATCAAGATCAAGCCCAAGATCACAGGAATCACAATCATGTGAGTCATATTTTATTGCTTTAAGGAACCCCTTATCCTTTTCCCACCGTGTAGCCTACCGTTTTCCTTAGCTTTTGCTGTAGCAGCCAAGTTGGATAGGTCTGAACATGATACCTATCAATTCACGACACAGAATCAATCAACTTGACGACACCACGCGAGAAACATTCCCATATGACTAGGCTCACCGGTTTCTCATGGGCACAATGATGTTCTTGTGTAATAACGGTGAACTTCAGCACCTGTTTAATAACCCACTACATCTGGCATATTGGAATATTGATGGGGCCGATGAGTTTTTTTGACATGTAACTGAGTGATCCCCAATCGAGGCAATGGGTCGAGGTTTCATGAAGCGTGTGTGGTATTCTGCCTCGAGCAATGTTTTCCATCCTGTCAGGCTTTGAATCAAATTCTCACGCTGACCTCAGTTTTACAACTACATGCCTCCTACAATGACAACCATATGCACACAAGAAGCCTCAGTATGCACAATGGAAGACATGCTAGCTGAGTTTCGTTGATGACAAACATTTCCCCAAACCCTCTTCCCATTTCGTCATGGTGTGTCTGTGTGTTCTTCTAGCTCGCTTCCCCAAATTCGAGGACCATCCACAGTAAAAGGAGAACTATAATAGATATTCTGCTGAAGGGCATGAAGACTGTGGCTCAGTGGCTGTGTGTGGACAGCCCCCCTCCTACATTAGATGACTCATGCAAGGCCACGCATGACTATTTCATGTACTACTTTGTGCACGAGTAGCTGTGCGCAACATAGGTCCCGTATGCCTAGTCGATTTAGATTTACAACAGGAAGAGATGGTTTTGAGATTTTGCAGTGGGGGCCAAGGGGATGAGGGAGTGCAGGAGATTGCAAAGAGATATCAGAGAGAGAGAAGAAGATTGGATAGAGGGAATGACCTGGTGAAAGGATCATTAAGGGGAAGATCATTTCAGAAAAAGCATATTGAACAAGGAGCCAGATTGCATGCAGCCACATGACCCTAAATCATATACCTCATAAAACGAGTGCTACATTGCACCCTATTCCTTCAAGTGCGTCTTTCCTTTCCAAGAGCCCGTTAACTCGTCTTGAAGAGAGCACAAGTGTGTCGTTTGTTTTGAGTACAGTGCATCCTCAAAAACAAGCTGTGGCCTGAACAGCTCCATGCACACAAACTCCTTTGATCTCAGGGCCACCGAGGCTGCACACACTTTTCTACAACTGATTTGCACCCATCAAAAACCTTTTTTTCATGGTTATATAAGACTTGGTTTGATGCTGTATGAATTATAGATGGTCACTGGCTTTCCTCTTCGGGACCTTCATGGCAGTGTGGTGCTCAGAGTTGTCTTGCAAAGGCAGCACAGTTTTACTTTGCATGAAGAGATTATCATCCGGTCAGCTTCCGTGCACCAAAATACACCAACGTGATGATGACACCCGTATACAGCATAATGCACCCTCAGAAAAACACACACACACACACACACAAAATGGAAATGCATGAGGTCCTCAGCAGGAGATGAATCTGAGGACTAATCCGGATGTACATGAGAGAAAAATACACCTGGAGGAAATGAGGCGTCTATGGTTGAATAAGGGTGATGCGTGTGGGACAACCTCGCTACAACCTTCAGCGAATGTACATGACTAGTCAAGGGCTGCATACGGGGCGACGCTACAGTACAGTATTTCCTTTTAGAGCAACCCGAAAACAACTTACACTGCAACTTATTCACGCACCAGTTGTTGACTTCGCTCTCACCATAACCACATGAACCTACAGTAACTCCCAGTTACCGCATGTGGCTGGTGAATGGCAACAGCCCAGCCAACGCTACTGTCTATTCATGCAGTTTTATTTGCTGTGCTCGAACTACCTCCCTCGAGATGAATATTAAGCCCTGGTCTAACCCCATTCCTTTCTCTACTGGGATATTAAATTTGATTTGAGCGATTGGCGTTGAGGCAGCGCAGTGTTCCCCTTCTTATTGCCGTCACTCTTTAAGTGATATATGTGTGTGTGAGTATAGGGGGGGGGGGGGTCAGGAAGGTGTGATATTTACCCCTGGGCCACCAGCTGCCTGCTGGGATATTGATAGGCTTTTCTTTTCGTGGCACGCTGATTATTATTATATTTTTATTACACCTATAATCCTATAAGGAAGTAGGTCTTCCACTGGGTTTCTGGGTGGAGCAGTTATTGATTGCATTGTGGCCAAGGGGGTTTGGTGAATGTAGTGTGATGATTCGAGCTGGTTTAAAGATCTACATCGACTTTTTCCGAAAATTACCTTTTACACGTTACAATAGGAGTACAACCCATCATCTCCTGTGTCTCCCCGTCCTGTGTACATGCCAACATGTTAGCATACAGTACGTTAGGTGCCTGTGAGCAACAGGCATTATCTAACATTATCTGACCTTTTAGTAATCCAGAGTTGGTGTTGGTCCTCTGCTCTTGTCACATAAAGGCCAATTTCCCCAAAAGTCAGGGAAGTTGTGCAAGACTGAGGTTTAAAGTGTAAAGCCCTAATGTTATTTTAGTGCTGAAAGGCTAATGTCTTACCGTCTTTGCATTGCAATCTATAAGTTACGGCCAACAAACACAATGCAACATATTTCTGTGAGAAATATCTGGCACAGTCTTTAGATTTCCTAGGCATGAACAAAAAAAAAAAAGCAGAATCTTGCATGATCCAAATTTATAGCAACTTTCAAAATAAAGTCCCTCCTTTTAGTTAGCTAATGCAGCCTGTAAATCAGGGAAAGCGACTCTGGCAATGAAACTGGCTGGCTCTCCCTCGGTTCTGTTTCAAATTTCTGACCTCATTGCCCTAGAACGCCACGCTGCTCTGTAATGCTCGTCTACATCGCAGAGAACGGGCTCGGCTTCTGAGGCTAAAACCCATTTTGACCCCCTATCTCAGCTATCTTACCCCCTCTACCACCCCTACTGCCATACCAGGTTACCAGCGCTGATAGATATGAGACAGCTGTGTACCCTTTGTGTGAGAGAGAGAGTAAGCCGCTCCGTTCCAGTAAAACAGTTGGTCTAATCTCTGGCTGCCATGTGTACCAGTTTCCGTCTTTTTCTCCTCCTCCACTCACTATCTCTCCATCCATCTCTACCTCCTGTAATCCCCCTATTTGGGCCCACAGTGAGAGACACGACGCTTCCACAACACCAACATCTGCCCAAGGTTCATTTCACATGTGTTTCTTGTTATCTAGAAGTGCACGCACACGCACACACACACACACACACGTGTCCAAGTTTTCCCGTCCCTCGACAAGGCACATGAAAGTGGCTGTGAAAGTCAGCTGAAGCTCTAGTCTCTCCCAAACCCAGCTCAGGCGGCCACGCCAAGCTGGCAGCCATCTTCGTTGGTTGGCCAGGCCCAGAGGCAAGAATCCCAAAGTAACTCTAAATGTGGAGGACACTACTAACGTGTGGAGTCATTTTAGGGCCTTTACTTACAACATAGTGATGTCCAGATGGGTTTGGAGGACTGACTAATGAGTTTCTTCAAAAATAGATCATGTCTTCTTCCCATCTCCGAGGCCACCCAGGGAACTAGCCTCACCTATCCAAGTTTATAATGCACACACAGCAATGGCCATAAATCCCAACTCACTTGCGATGAACCTCCTGACCCCCACTACTGATGGTTAGTGGGCTAATATCAACAAATAGAAATCAATACGCCTGGCTATAAAAGGTTTCAGTGCATTAAAGTCCCCTGGCTCTGTCGTGCTCAACATATAGGCACTTATTGATTAAATGGATAGTGTTGCCCCTGGCCTTGCCTTGCCGTCCATCAAACACGAGCACTTTATTGACGGGCTACACTGGTGAGCCGACCCCGTTGCACAAGAGCACACACACACACAGAGTCGAGTGCTCAAGGTCATTTCAGGATGTCCAAGATAGTGTACGGGTTGATGTTTTACTGTAACGGTGGTGCAAGGAGCGGGTGCACTGCAAAAGGCCAGAGCCGTGCTGTGCCGAAGCCCGGCTGGGTAGCCTGTCCAGTTAAAAGAAATTACAGGGTGTTAACGCGCGCAAACTATTTACGCAGAGGAAATGCCCCTGTGGCTGGGAGCGAAGGTGGAGCCGGGCCCGATGCAGCTCACTGCCCTTCACAGTGGGTCGGGGCGCTAAGACACCGCTAGGCCAGCTCCAGTCTAGAGGGGGAAAAGACGAACGGACTATGGAAAGCCCTTTTAACATTTAATAGCAATTGTAGATATCAACAATTGCTTTTTGACTAGTTAGAATTCCAAGTCGACATATCCATAATGTAATTTTGACTAGTAGCAATTCTAATTAAGGATATCTCCAATTCATTTCTCACTAGTCAAAATGTTAATTCTTGATATCAACAATTCATTTCTTACTAGTGGAAATGTTCTTGTAATCTGTAACTTCATTACAACTAGTCAACTTTTACCATTGACTTCTATTGAAACTCAATTACAGATATCTATAATTCAATTTTGACGTGTTATAATTCCAAGTCGACATATCCATAATGTAATAATAATGTAATAATGAGGTGGGCGTGGCCTATTTAAAAGTCGACCAATGGCTTTTTGACATGTCAAAATGTCATTTCCACTAGTGAAAACTAAATTGCTACTAGTCATCCCTACTGATTAAACGTTAAAACGGCTTGCCATAAACGGACAGTACGCATGTTTGACCCTGTAAAATCGTCACTGCTCATGTGTTGGGTCCCAGGTGTTCTGGCTTCCTGTGATGACACCATCCACCTCTTCTTTTTTTCCCCCCTCTGACTTTGCTAACAGACAGCCTCAACGTCCCCGCCAGGGCCTGACCCCGAGTCAATAATTACTGTCTAATTAGGAAGATGAGCAGTGCTTAAGCAGGGTTTAACATAATCGCCCGGCTCGGCGGGCCACCGGCAAGATCCAGACCTCACTGGCCAAATGACACGACGAGATAAAAACACTAACAGAGCCTCAGTTTGACGAGCTGGTTCCCTTAAATCAGCCCAGGAATGTTGAGGTGAGTTGGAAGACAACCCTGTCAGTTAAAGGCGTACAAGGACTTTGTCTGCTTGTGGGTAGTGTTTTTATTTTGACACTGTAATTTGTCTGCATCTGCTTGTGCTTGTGTGTGTGTGTGTGTGTGTGTGTCTGTGTGTGTGTGTGTGTGTGTGTATAGACCTCTGACTTAGCATTTCTCCCTTGTTCAGGACCTATCTCCTTGCCGGCTCCAACGTTTGACGCTGGCATATTGTTTTATGAGGGTCAACAGTTCTTGAGGTGGCGCTTGACTGTTTGCCTGGCAAACGACGCCGGGCCGCCGCACCTCCGCCCCTTTCGTCTAGGTTAAGCCTTTACACACTCGACTGACTCCTAATAGTTGAGCAAATAGCTGCCCTCAAGCTCGGTACTGTACTCGCTGCCCAAAAGGGCCTAACTGGACTCAGCTGAATAAATAACTCAGATCCTAATATCACCCTGCACGGCAGCTGGCTCGTGTTTGTGTAATTGCTGCTGGCTCAGGGGGAGGCTGCATGATATTGGACAGTTCCTGGGCTGCTTTAGGTGAGCTTCCCCGGCCCGAGGCGCAGTGCACCGTCAAATTTGGGGTGCTGTACCTTTCTGCCGACAAGAGACTGAGACTTCGACACACATATGTATATATCATGTGTCGACTTTCAACCCAAAACCTTGATTCAAGTCGAGGCATGCCACTTAACAGCTTCACCCCCACGGCAACTGACACACAACTTCAAGCCGGCGTCACGCGCAACTACACAGGTATCAAATTGAGGGAGCGGTCCACTGGAAACTATGTGTTACTGTGCAGCATCTCTCGCATCTTTGCCTTGTCCCCGTGTCTGTAGGGTGTGAATTCTTCGGTCCCCCCAACTGTACGAGTCAGGGAGCTTCACATTACCCCGCAGACTTTGATTCCACTGAGGGAACCCCTCCAAGGCTGGACTCTCCTTTACGGCTGCACAATAAACCATGTATTACCGTACAATGATAAAACATCATTCAGATAGCTCACGTTAAAACAGTTAAACCGACACTCATTCAACACTGTGTGGACGGTGGCTTGTCATACGGTCAAGACACTTCAATGTACAGACTTGAACCCTGACAGTCCTGGAATACTGATAGCATGTGTGTTGAGGGGGGGGGGGGGTGCCTCAATCAACATACAGACACCTAAGACTTGAAATTGTGTATGAGCTGCACATACCACAGCAAGGTTATTACCGGCTGGAATGTTGGCAGTACCCTTTATGTTTGTGTGTGTGTGTGTGTGTGTGTGTGTGTGTGTGTATTTAAGTTCATTTCATCCATGCAGACAGCGGGTTGAAGCAGCAAGTGGTCCTCCAACTCTGCTCTTACAAAACCCCCACTGAAAAATCAAATTTGTGTGTGTGTGTGTGTGTGTGTGTGCGCTCTCACATTTGAGTTTCCTTCACTCACACACAACCATGTAGGAACGGCAGCCAATACCACAAGAAATCACTGGTGTGTGAGTTATCATAGTCGCCAGCCGCAGCCTTTTGTCATTGTCAGGGGGGAAGATGATTTACACCGGTAACCAACACTGAACCAGCAACAGAGGGCGACAGGCAGCCGTCCGTGCGGTACACTAACATTCCCTCGATAACATTACAAACCAACTTGTAATTGATGGCGGTGAAGGCGGATGTCAAAATGTTGCGGGCAGACGGACGTTCGACTTGACCCGCCCCAAACTCTAGGAGCCGCAGCCAGGATTTCTATACGGCTCTGATCTGACCTTTACTCACAGATAGGGTAGGGCCGCTCAACTAGAACACACGCTGTAGTTGCAAATAGTCTAAATGTTGATATAAGGTGATCGGAGTGCAGGAGGCGAGGCCCCGTCCGCTGAGGTACCTTTCATTTTCTCACAGCTTCAGAGGCTGAATCGCGAATCACGCTGCTGCAACATCTCTCTCTATTCACTTTCCCTGCCCTCTCTTCGGTCTAGCCGTCGGAAAAACAAATCAAATCAAACAAAACACACCCACACACCCACACGCACACACGCACACACACCCACACACCCACACGCACACACGCACACACACACGGCCTGATGTATTACAGCAGCGGGACAGGACCCAGTTGACACTGATTCCAAGCCTGTAGTTTGGAATTACCAGGTTCCTCTAACACACCTATTTCCAGCCCACAACTTTCTGACTTAATAAACAGTGTTGTCTCTGTTATTTAGAATGAAAAATGAGCATATTAAATAAATCAATATCAATACAAGCTGCCCCCTTTTTTCTCCGCTGTGGTTTTCTGCACTGTGGTGTCTTATTTTAATGCCGCCCTGCAGCTAATCAGCTCCTTTATGTAACAGAGCAGCAGCTCATGTGTAAGAGGCACCTTGAACTCATATCTCCGTTTGCCTAGATTGCGTCATGTGTGCCTTGTCGCCGGTCTGGTCTCTGGTGGAGAGAAGGGAAGGCTGAACAGGTGATTTGGAGTTGCTGTGCTCACCACTATTGGCTCTGACAGCTGTGTTTGCACAGGGGCTGATAGACACCATTTGAGAAATCTAGCAGGGTGGTTTTGGGGTTGAGGCATTTGCACAGTGAGCCGGCATTAGGCTAATTCACTGCCAAGCTGCTTACTAATAAGTAGTGGATCAGGTAATAAATATGAATGTGACTGAGCAGAGATATCCAAATTTCCTGCTTTGACTGTCAGTTTCGGGCATTTTCTCCTCTTTGGGATCAATGCCTGGGTGGATATTGCCATGTCAGCAAAAAAGGAGAACAGTCAAAGTAAACAGAGGGCAGGGTGTGTTTGAGTAAAGTTGACTTGGGAAAAAGAGGGGGAGAAGAGGCTTGCACACTGATTCCTATGGAGGCTTGGGACAAGTAGGCGTAGACCCACAGTGAAAAACCTTGTTTTCGAAAACCACCCGTCTGGGGACATCTGGGAGCAAATATCTGGGCCGGCAGAAGTATGATAACGAGGGGTGGCGAGGATAAGCACCATGGTGCAACTTGAAAGCGCATGTTTACCACACAGTCACGTCGTAGGCCTTTTGTAAACAATATGTGAATTGCAGCGTGCAATGTTTAAAAGCAGCACTATTATACAAATGTTTCAAAAGTCACATAACATACAACCGTTTCAATATCAGTGCATGCTACCCAGAGGGCCGTCACAGACACCAGGCTTACTCGTGGTAAACTATAATGGCTTTTAAATGATCCCCGCTCATTATCCACAACACTGGAATGAGACATGTCCTGATCTGCAGTGCGCTTTGGTGCAAAGGCGCTCTGCATTGCCACGTTTCTCTTCCTTTGCAGGATCCTACGGCACGGAGTGTGTGCAGCATTAGTTTTTGCTTACTTTTGCACTGCAGGTCCACCATGGCCTGGTACCACTCGTCCTGATCCGCCTCGTTCTCCGCGGCGATGGCGAAGCTCTCCGCCCGGGTGTACAGCACGATCATGTGCTTGTTCTTGGAGTCGGCCCGCTTGTTGATGTTGAAGCAGGTCTCCAGCGCCAGGGCTTTCTTCGGGACGGGAGCCTTGCCGCGGAATTTCTTCTCGCTCTCGTAGTACTCCAGGCGGGCCGGGCCCCGTTCAGAGGCCGTCCGGAGCACGAAGTACCGCCGGTGCATGGACTTCTGCTTGCGGAGATAGCCGCTCTTCCGCACGTCCTCACAGCTCTGGGGTTCACTAGTTTGGGTTTCCATGGCGTACAATGTCTCCTCGTTTATCCACAACAAAAATGTAAACGCAGTCTGTTGTTTTTTTTTGTTTTGTTTTTTACAAATGCACCATGCAGCGGGGCATTTCTGCAAGTTTAGCGAGGAAATTCAAACATCGCCCGGCTCCGCTCCCCTCCCTCTCTCCCACATCAACGCGTGCATGTGAGGGGAGAGAGGTCGGTTTGGTTTGCGCCAGAGATTAAACCAGGCTGGCGAGGCAAGCAGCTATCGTTAGTTTTCTCTGTTACGGCTTTTTATGGATGGACCGCCACGAGTTTTCCAGGCGCACACGGACGAGCACATGCGGCGTAGTCTGTGCGGAGCTCCCCCTACTCCCCACTACTACTATCACTAGTGTTTCCAAAGGCTGACTGGCCGGTTTAATCCCATTTAGTCCGCATCACATAGTACAGTGAGAGCACAGCCTGCTGCAAACTGCTGTCTGTCCCCCCACCCCTTCTCTTGTCTTGTTGCTGTAGACTGGAGCAGCTACCGTGGAGGACTGTCAATCAACGCTGGTACTAGTACACTAGTACATGATGCCTTCACGGACTCCTCGTAAATTCCGTTTTATGAGTGCCGGTCGTGAACCACTACTTGTCGCGCGTCCAAGTGCTTTGCGTCAGGAATAATTACATAACGCACCCTGTAACAAAAGTGTTTATGGTGGCTGTTGTTTTAGAGCTACTCTGTTGCATCTGCAGAATAAATGAGGAGAAAAATGTGCATCCGGGCTGTAATGGATGTTTAATTAAGTTAATAGCCAAACGTTTTGTATATTTATTCTGCTACATCAGACAACTAAAAACTGAACAAGCATAAAAAATGAAGCATACAGTAACACTAATTATTTATTTTTTTTAAATCCAAACAATTACATAAAACAATGAATTATGTTACTTCTACCACGCCTTCCATGCCCTCTGAACCCCTGAGCATCAGATCTCGGCAACTCAGCATTTAACAAAATTCCGACATTCCCAGTCTTACTTACGACTTTGTTGGGACGTTCAGGCGCGCTCAACTCAAGTAGATATTCCCGATAGCACCCGAAGGCAGCAACGCTTGCAGTGTGGATTGGAGTCAGATTTCATTGTCGGGTTGGCGTTTACATGAGCCCATCCCGGTGCAATTATTGTAAAATCTTCTGCTATCCAGTCGAAGGAATAGAGATTATCATATTTTGAACTGAAGTTGTTTGAAGTTCTTTTTAATGCTCATTCAACCGTGAATGAGCTGTTAATATTACGAGTATTTCCTATGGAACCATATGTTTCCTTACAAACAAGAGCTGTAGTAATCCTACAAAATACATTTTAGATGTATACTATACAAATATCAGAGTAACACTTTCAAATATCACGCAGAACCTGCAGGCAAACAAATAGACTATAGACAATCTTATAGTAATAGCACAGAAGATATCATAACAAATACCATAAAGTACGATAAGGTAGATATAAACTCACTGTTGGGTACAACGGACACACTATAAATCCTATAGGGATATTAGGGTGATATAACTGCCATTCAAATGTCGGCTGTTGAGGACACTCATTTTTTATCTGTCTAGACTGAAAAAAAAAACCTAATCACGAATGTCTGGCAGACTGGTGAAATGTCCACCCTTGACTGGTGGATGATAAATCGAATCACAAAACCCGATTAATCTAGATTACTAATGTCCATGTTTAAATTGTTAAAAATTAATTAAAATTTAATTCTACAATAAAATGAGTCTAATCAAGTCAATAATACTTCTAATCTAATCTATTCTTCTAATCTAATAGCTATATAGGATCGATATCTTTGTGCTGTATGATAACGTAATATGTATGTTGTTATGCAATATACAACCAGAAATAACCTTCTGCGCAAGGTGAGGGAAAACTGGACAACATGTGCCCCCTGCTGTCTGGTGACATCATTGCTGCCTTTGACCAATGATCTTCTACCATAGTCAAGAACTAAGAAAATATTTGATCTCACTTTGTATAATACACATATTATAGTTGATGTCTCACTTTGTGTAAAACAAATATTTGATCTCTCATCTTGTGTTTGTATGTTAAGCACACGGATCCACTTCTCTCTCTCACTCATGCACAAATACTCAGAGCCCGGCTGACTTAAGAAGCAACAAATTGATTTTATGAACATGGGTACGTGTCATTACAAAGACTTTCTTACATGGAGCTCTTTTTTTTTTTTTTTTGGCAAAATAAAATAAATCAACTTCGCCTCCATGACACCCGAAAACAACAAGAAACATTTGGTCCATTACATGGAGCGATGAAATACACATCTAGTTATTTTGAAATTGCTTTTACATTCAGTAGCATCTCCTTTTTAGCCCTCTAAGCACATGCAGCCTGAGAGTGGAAACCACAAATGATCCTCCAGAGGAAACCTGACTAACAGCGACAAATGCAAACGTGTTCCACATACCCACGATGGAGAGAAGCCCGTCAGTCTTTGAACTCTTATTCACATGCATCAGGAGGCTGTTAAGGCTGTTATAACCATCTCTAAGATAGGCTCAACGGCGACTCGTCTCTTGATGCTGGGTCCAGCATCAATCAGAGCCTCTATGAGGAGTCTCTATTCATCATATGGTAAACATGGACCGATTCAAATGGCTAGTGTTCAACAGGTTTTTGGACGTTTGCTCGACTTGAGAGACTGAAAAGGCAAAGCAGAGGATGGAGCTGACATATTTACCGGCGGGCTGGTTGTTGCACTTAAGCAGGAGATGGAAGCAAGTAGCAGCAGCAGCAGTGTGTGCGTGTGTGTGTTCGTGCATGCATGTATGTAGTTCTGCAGGTCGAAAATCCCAGAGGCATCGTTCACTTGTGACTTCCACTGAGCCCTGAGGTGGCTTCTATTGGCACACAAAACACCTTTTGATGTTTTGACGTATGTCACGCGGTACAAACACAGGCAAACGCTCTCACACTCGGCCCTGTTCTCACACGTACAGAATTTCGTACACACACTAGTTACATTCACACCCTTTCCTGCACAAACACACACACAGCACACACGGCACGTAAACACAGACAGAAAGGGGGCCTGTGTGGACGTTGGCCCTCTCTCAGAGGGTGAAAATACTCCAGAGGCATTGAAATGGCAGCAACTCCTCAAGTTCACTCCTCCGCTCAGCCCTCTCTCCCTCTCTCCCGCTCCTCCCTCGGTTCCCAGAGATGGGTGGGGTGGGTGAGTATGGGTTGGGGTTGAGGGGGGCAGGGGCGCCAGTATCAGATGAAAGGGTTCCGCGACGTCCCTCTACTGGGGTAAACATTCCCCTGAAAGAGAGAATGAAAGAGAGGCCGGCCGAGTGAGAAAGACGAGGAAGTTACTACACTTGCAGCAAAGGGAACTTGCAAAAAATACCAATCGACCATTCTTTCCCTCCCCCCCCTCCCTAGTAAAGTGCACCCAGTGCCACTTGTTTGCAAGGCTGTGAAAGGGTACTCACGGTAAATGGGTTCACCGACATTGGACGGGGGACTTTGGGCTGAGAGTCCGACGCGGGGAAGGAGGCAAAACCTGAAACACGTACATAACACAACCACAAAGCTTACTTTCACGTTGGCTGGCATGAGAGATGAAACGGCTAAGACAGCACCGAAAATCACAGAAACCAAAAACCACAGCGCAAACTGGTGGCGCCAGTAGCAGCTCTATACTGGGTGAATTGGTATGCCTGGGCGGTTGCTAGCTGAGGGTGCTAGCCGCTGTTGAGAGAATGAATCATTAGCGGTGTATTGGGCGCCTAGCAGCCTCTCAGCCTGAGTGCATTTGATCTGTAGCCAGCACACATACATGGATGCCACACTAGCAGCCAGTAGTCACTGCTATGGATTAGCTATGTCATTTTTACTTAAGAGTCTATGTTGTATGTTTTGTTACTACAGTATATTAACAGTATCAATAAATACACGTTGGTAGGGCATGATGCGATAGGATGAGTGTCGTATTAGGGTCATGAAAAAATCTATTCTAATCTCAAGTCAACATAAATCAATGTCAACGACAATATCTTTCATAACTCACCATTGGCTTCCTGGTTGTTCGCTGACTCATGAGGAAATGCATTCTGGGTGGTGGGGGCTGGGAAGGTGGCGGACGTGGGAAAAACTGAGGTGGGCGAGGCGACAAATGCACTAGAGTCACCTGTAGGAAAGACACACACACACACACACATGAAAAAACAAAATTAAGAATTATATGATACCGCGTCGATTCACCGACCCAAGTGAAGTGTGATGCAAAAACTAAAGCAAAAACTAAAGAGAATATTATTACGCTATTGGCTATCTGAAGACTTTTGTATGGAATAAACCGCAAAATCTGTTATCAGGTCAAAGAAAATGAATGTATAGCGTTTAGCCTGAAGGCATTCCTTTGTAAAAGTGAAATGATTGGCTCAGTTGCAAAAAGTAACTTGAGGAATTGATATGTAACCACTGGGCCTGCAGGGACGGTTTCACTGATGGACCCTAAATGTGAATCTCACCTCCCGAGGCGCCGCTGAAGGGGTTACTGGGGGAGAGGGCGACAGGTTGCTGGGAAGCGGAGTTAGAGCTGGAGCTGAATGGGTTGGGGAAATCTGAGACACACAGGGGGGAAGAGACAGGGAGATAATTCACAGTGCATGGGGTTAACGGGGTACATTCCTGGCTATTCAAGCACAAAGCTACAAAGCTTGTGGCTCTAAGTCGGACAGTTGCATCCTAATTAGGTCAAGGAATTTAATGTAAATACAGAGCAGGTTGCAGGATGGATGAACGCAAATCGACCTCACTACCTACTTGCAAAAGTTTGGGAGCCGGAGACTGTATCGACACCGGGGGAACTGGGGAGACGGGGAGGAGGATCAACATCATCAACATCACTTTTAAAAGGGCACTTCACACAGTACACAAAAAATCTTCTTGTACATTTCTCTACGAGACAAATAGATTGATTGCACTGAACTGGACTTATCGTACCTGGCAGGAGTAGAACTGGATGAGAGTCTGTTGCCAAAGATGGTGTTGTACTGTGGAGGACCACTAGGGGGGGCTGAAAACAAACATTCAACACAGACGCCGTCATAACTGCAGGACTGTAATAAGTGCAAATTTAAGAGATCAATAACTATTATCTTGAAGAGTGCATTAAATCTCACAAAGACAGCGTTCCCACATCAAGGCTGAATACCTGAAGAAAATACCGCCTCTATGTTCAGCCTGGTATTAATCAAAGGGATGTCTGACAGAAATCAATATCCTCCCTAATACTAGACAGGGGAGGCTGTGAAGGAGGTAGAAAAGAACAAAGTGTGTTGAGATCCTTGAATCCCTTGAACCTGAACATGAATCCTTGCACATATGCATTAAAGTAGCTGCTTGGGTTGTTAGCAGCATACAGCTGTTTTTAAACAGACTGAAACATATTAACAAGGTCTTTTGGAACAGACTGCACAATATCTAGAGCAGAAAAACACAATGGGGATAATTCACTTGCTAAAAGCTTTGGCATTTAGAGTAAGGATGTTATGCAACCTAGTTGAGCTGGCCGTGACTCGCCCTCGCTCTCTCTCTCTCTCTCTCTCTCTCTCTCTCTCTCCTCTCTCTCTCTCTCCCTCACACACACACACACACACACACGCACAAATGTATGCATATTAAAGCATATACTCGGACACTCAAGCATACACTTAATTCTCTACCTGTGGTTGGCGATGACTCAGAGAAGACACTGTCCAGGTGCGACACTGCAGCGTATCTGTCCTGTGAGTTGGAGCTGCCGACTGACGGTGTGGTCTGGCCAACAGCCGCAGGGTGCTGCTGTTGTGGCAGCTGGGACAGAGGCTGTGGTTGAGGATGGTTCAGACCTCCAAAGTCCACACTGAGTGACTTAGGGAAGGCCCTGAATGGGCCCGTGCCCGCTGAGGAAGAGGTTGTACGACCTGAGACCAGGACACAAGACTGGTATCGTAGCTGTAGATTCTAATGCTGCGTTCATGTACAATTCACAATTCTGGAATTTTCAGAGCTGGAGCAAAGGGCCACCAACCCATTTCTATGTAATACAATGAAAAACATCTTTCCAATTAAAGCTATTACAATAACACACCCCCAAGTCAGACAACATAAAACAACCCATACACTACCTCTAAGAAAATTGATCTCATGCTGCCTTCATGCTATGAGGAACGTTATATGCAGAAGTAGTTCAATATAGCAATGATCAAGTTGCTTCCACCATACAGTTTAGCATGAAAGATAAATCCAAAGGCACAGTAGCAAGGACAACATTTGGGCAGTTTTCAGTGCAGCAACCAAATAAATACAATTGTCAGGACATAACAAAGGCAGGAAATTGCAACTAACATCACTGTGGGTGGGGAGCAACACAAGCTTCAAACAAACATTAGCTAGAAAGCATGCTATTATCAGCCAAGAGATTGATAGTGCACATTGTTAGGGTGGGGAAACAAATGAAAATTAGTTTTGATTGTAAAATCCAGTTAGAAGCATGAATAGCAGTCTGCAGAGCTTGTTTCCCTTCTGTGTGAGAGGCAAGGAGACAGAAACCAGACTAAACAAGATGTGATAGAGGTTATCTGAAGCTCTAAAGCATGCACGAGTCAAGCGGGTATGCATGTTTGCCACATTTCTGGGATGTGATCACACAGTGTTCTCCACCGGTCCTTGCACAATTTAGAGATACGGCCTATCTATGTGAACTTCAAGTCTCGCTTACTTCTTAGAAAAACTTGTTTGGAATGTTAAGGTGCTTGGCGTAACGGTGCCCTACATAGAAGTTGAGCGCTTCAACACAACGCGGTGCGAAATATCACCGGCCCGCTGCAGACGGGTACCGGGCTACTGCCTAAAAATAGCTTTACTTGAAACTCGTTCTTTTCCCTCTGAGGGAACAGTGTGTGTGTGTGTGTGTGTGTGTGTGTGTGTTTCTCCTTGACCCTCCCCCCGCCTTCAGATCTGGGCTTTGAAGTGCGATTCTGACCGACGAGGAAGATTATCGACCCCAATTGTAGCACGTGACATGGGCCGGCAGTGTGCGTGGATGGCATACCACTGGTAGGTACTCACACCCACATAATGAATACAGAGCGTCTGTTCTATGCTGCGCCGTCGTTCCTCAAAGTTACATTTCACATGCACGTGAGGCATGCTCAGCGCCAGCATGGCCCACAGACTGTACATCCATTATGAATGATATAGCATGGAAAAGCTTATTGATCTCAGCCTTTCACCACCACACACTCAGATGCATTGCCTTACCTAAAGTGAAGTGGTTTTTGAAAGTGCTACTGGCTATGAGGTTGGGGGGGAAGAGAGGAGGGAGAGATAAGAAAGAGGCAGAAGAAAAGAAAGGGTATATGGAGGGTAGAGGGGTGAGCGGGGGGGAAATACAAAGAGAAAATGAGAAAGAGAAGAGGAGTCACTGACATCACACTGCATTCCTCTGAGCCATTTGGTGTCTCTTCTAGTAAGCGGTGTGTCGTGAAAGGTGGTTTGACAGCAGCCCACTGGGCTACGGTGACGGCATGGTGGCATGTTTAGCCCACGTGGTATGAAAAACACACACTGGTTTGAAAATGATTACAGTGACTTCTCTCTCTTTTTCCCTCCAAAATGAGACTGAGAGCGAGTGGACAGTGTCATCGTGGGGGGGAACTGTGCGTCGTACCCCGAGGGATGTCCCATGATGACACTGTCCACTGTCAATTTTCCTTCTAGACTGAGACCAGGAAGTAGATTTTGGAGCGGCGCCAGTAGGAAGCAGGGGAGGCTGTGGGTGACAGACCTGAGGGCCGAGGGAGGGCGGGGAAGCAGGGGCCGTGGCTCTGGGCTCCCAGCGCTGAGGTCAGGGAGCCTGGACGTTGTCTTTCGATGCCACACAGGACAGGGTCTGCGTTGAAGAGTGAAGCGAGAGGAAGAACAAGACAGATAAATGAGGGGGAGATAAAGTGACAAGGTCAATAAAACATATCGCAAACATGTCTGCCTACTGCACATGTTGTCCAGTATCCAGCATGATGGATATATGCAGTTTGTTTGATTTGAAAATGGATTGATCCCCACGGGGAAATGAGGCTGTTGCAGCAGCAGAAGTAATAGGATTCAGCAGGGGGAAAAGAAATATAAATATAAGCACAAAAATAGATAAATATATAAAATAAGCAATAAGCACCAGTAGGAATAATAAAAACAATAAAATAGAATATAAACAATGATTTAATAAATTACAAATGTATTGCAGAATTGATCAATACTACACTGATTGTCTATGGGAAACCCTCTATGTATTGATTTCATGTGACATTTTGATTGGATTCACAAGTATGCCTTAATATATATTTATTATTATTATTCATTTTGTTGTTTGTTGTTATTGGTGATGGTATTGTAATGTTATTATTGTTATTCTTGCTGTCAGATTTACAGTAGATATATTGAATATTGGCACAAAACATCGGCTACAGGCAGCTTCAATCCAAAAATAATAGCCTTCAAAAACCATTATTGATCGAACCGAGCCTTACCTTTCAGAGGGGGGTCTCTGAAGCTTTGGGAGCGCGAGGGTCGAGCGGTGAACACGTCTGTTCGCATGTCGGCTGGAGAAACAGCAGGGGCTCGATCCCACGGTGGCAGCTGGTTCTGGCACTGGAGGGCAGGAGAAGACAGAGAGAAAGGTGGGAGGGAGGGAGGGTGAAGAGACAAAGGCAGAAGAAGTGAGTCTCTTTCATGCTTTCTCAATAATTGATAAGCATGGGCTTTGATGTCGAGGCTACCTGGTCATCTCTCTCTCTCTCCGAACGCCAGTCTCTGTCTCCCTGCTGCATCACGACGGTGGACTGGGTCGTGGTCGTCTCGCATCGCGGTCGTCTCTTTTCTTTTCTGACGTTTTCTCTCTCTTGCCCTTCTTTGAACCACATATCTGTCTCTCTTTCTCCTTTCTCTTCCACGTCCTTCCAACTCCCTCTTTCTCATTCTGCTCTTTTCTTTATTCACCTGCAGTCTTGAATCGATCTCTATTTTTGGACTGACTCCTCTCTCTCTAACACCCCCGACCTTCCCATCAATCTATCAGCTCTGTCTCCATCTCCTCTAACTCTCTGTCTCTATCTCCATCACTCTCTGCATCCAATACTGACATATATGAATGTACTATATAGCCTCTCACCAGCGTCCTTGTGGGCCTGGCGTTGGGCAGCATGGTGTGGGAGGGCACCTGGCTGGCCAGGGGACCATGGGAAGGGGGCAGGGCCTGGACCCCTGGACTCCACGGACCCTCCACATCCCTCCGATTCTTACTCTTGGAAAAATGCCTGGAAGAGAGAAGACATTTAATACTGTTAAGCGGCCTGTGACAATAACTGTCCTAATCCAAAATGTATTAAAAGTTAACTTAAATTCAACATATTTATACAGAATTACAACCTTGAAATAACCAAAAACTAGATAGTAACAATCAACAAGTTAAATATCAAAAAGGGTAACCATTTTGTCACCCGAGGACTGAAAGTACCTACTCATCCTTCAAAAACCACCATCATTCGTTCTCATTTTCTAAGACCAGGCGCCCCCATCTCCTTTTGGAACAAACCTCGTTCATTCGTTACAGCTCTCATTTCACCTCCCAGCCCTTTTTTCTCTTCTAGCTACTACGTTGCAGACGGGACCGAATCCTCCGGGACATTCTCACCATTTCTTCTTCTCGTATTTGTCCTGGAGGAACTCCTTGAACTTCTGAGAGTCCCTCATGTCGGAGCAGCCGTCGGTCTTTGGGTCAAACACACACAGCCAAGTCCTCCTCCCAACCTGAACACACACATAGGACCAGGTTGTGTAATAGTCCTCCTCGTGTAGATATAATAGGTAATAGATAATCATATTCCAGGCTCACACGCACTTATTTTACCACCAACCCTCAATGATTCATCCCCTTTGAAAGACTGCAGTGTTCGAAATATTAAGCCTCACATTTCATGGCCTATGCCTGTGAATCGTGACTAGCTAGATCACTCCTACCAGCTGATGATGGTGATGATGATGATGATGAGAAACTCTGCCTCTCCTCACATTACTTGACACCACTGAGTCACACATATCCAACAGTAGGCCGAGTGACACATGAATCAGCTCAGTCAACGGTCATCTTGATAGCCGCAGCCTGTAACATTTCATCCTTTCTACATGGTAAGCTCAGGAGTGAGTGAGAGGGAAAGAGAGAGAGAGAGAGAGAGAGAGAGAGAGAGAGAGAGAGAGAGAGAGAGAGAGAGAGGAAGCAGATTGTGGTTTGGGTGGAACAGTGCTGGTCGATTTATTTCTCAGCACCAAGTGGGCAGAGCAGTAGCTTTCAGCCCGACCACAAAGACTGGTCCAACTGGTAACAGCATTCAGTATCACAACCGTGCCACGACAGCGCCCAGTCTAAAGCTATTCTTCTGTGCTAACCAAAAGGGTGACAAATCCACCCTAACGACCTATAGCTTCCCAGGCACATCCACAAAGGGAGAGGCTTATAACATGTTATAACATTAAAACAGGCTGAGATTACACAACAAGCCTACAGAGGTGTTGTTATCGCCACCAGGACAAGAAAACAGCTGAACGCGACAACCGTCATGATCGAAATAACAAGTGGGAAGTAAGTTTTTCTCGGCAAGGTGGAATACGTGCAGCAAGCCCCGCCTCCAAGCGCACCTGACTCCCGCTGGCCGGTTTGTCACTCACCTCGTTGCCATGGTTTTGGAGAAACTCCACTTCCTGTTGGGAGAAGGTTGTCATGGAGATAGACTTGACTCTGTGGGGCGGGTTGAGGCCTCTCCTGAGACGCGGAGAGATGGAGAGAGAAGGAATCAGATTTAAAATAAATAGATACATAGATAGATAAATAAATGGAAGATGTGTGGCCTATGTGAGGGTCATTCCTTGCTTCTTGTTCTGTCGATAAACACTGAAAGTGGACAATCTCGTTACAACGGGAGAGAGCAGGCTTTAAACGAAACGAGGGAAAGGAGGAGTGGTTGACAGGTGAGAGTGCAATTAAGTAAAACAGAAATAAACAAATCGCTGTGAAATATGTGTCAAAAGAACTTAACGTTTCCGACAAACTGAACCGTTTGTGTTCTCCGTGCTGTGGGAATAACAGCATAAAGTGTGACAGGACATGTGCAAGACTGCGCAAATCAGTTCTGAAATCTAAGTATTGATTTCCTCTTTCGTAGGTGTGTCAAGGCCTGGGCTTAAACATGCAGAACAAAATGTGGCAATAGGCACACACACACGCACACACACACACACACTGGAGCCTGGAGAAGAGTCAAACCTGCACCATGACGAAATGAAACGTAACTCAGATCTGGAAAATGACCAAGTAGCGGTCTCTGCTTATGAGCTGTATCGGAAGGAAACGCACGAGAGAGAGAGGGAAGAGACACTGCGTAAATTAATGTGTGCACACAACCACGGCTGTTGCACCACCAGAGCAACACTCCACCTCACCCCTTGTTGTGATTAAAAATATGACAAATACATCTCTGGCCTGTCGCGGGCCTGTCACTTTACTATTTGCGTTATCTGGGTATTGTCAGTTTTATCTACATGAGAATATGCAGCATAGTCGGAGGGGTGGCACATTTCCCCCTATGCAGAGTACTCACAGCATTCCGGAGCACGACGTGCAGACGAAGCAGCCCACCGTGATGTCGATGTAAGTCACCCCGGGTTGGCTGCACTCGAAGCAGTGTTTGTTTACTCCGGACTGGGCCAGCTCCCGGACCTTGCGGGCGCAAATCTCCTGATTGTCCCGGTGTTTTCGGTTCGACATTATTCTGCTGTGTCCCTCCGGTCCTGTTCCCTTCCCTATTTGGTGTCCTCGATGGCTCTCTGTAGCCAATACCGATAACCCTCAA
Source organism: Hoplostethus atlanticus (assembly GCA_034670405.1). Taxonomy (NCBI): domain Eukaryota; kingdom Metazoa; phylum Chordata; class Actinopteri; order Trachichthyiformes; family Trachichthyidae; genus Hoplostethus; species Hoplostethus atlanticus. The sequence goes on along the minus strand of JAXDDX010000054.1, from coordinate 2,769,502 downwards.
CTATCCTCCCCTTATTTCCCCTCCTTTACTACGATGTGTCTCTCACGCCCGCATTATGGAAACGCTTATGCGGCTTCACGCTATGCAAGACTACACAGAGGAGAGGTGCGTCAAGCTTGACAGAAAGAGTCAGCACAGTACCGGGAGTTCAGTGACGCTGTCTTCAAAATAAAAGCCGGAAAAATGTGACGTTTGGAAAAAATAAGTAGGCTAAATCACACGAGACGATGTTGGTGCTACTCCTATTCTAATCGATCATAACATGTAAAAAGTAAATTGACCCAATTCAACAGAAACAAAGAGGTAATATAAAGAAAGTGAGTTTTGAAAGCCAGAAATCTCAGCGCCTGGGGGAGTAGCCTAATCGAGTCATTGGTAGTGATCAACCCCCGTAGAAATATTATGGTAATTTTGTGCTATATGCTATTAAAATGTTACCTACTGCACCTTTATATACACTATTTAATTTCACATTGGTAAAAATTGCAAAAAAGCGATAATTTTATTTTGAAAAATCTACCGGATGTTTTGTTTATACTCTGCCTAGCTTGACACTGGTATGGGTGCGTAGTGTCTTCTGCCAAGTGGAAAAAGGCACAGGAGGACCTGTCGAGCTGTCAAGTTTTATATCGTCGTTATTTATTTATTCATTGCTGGATCCTCTTCATTGGAATGTCGAAGAAATCCGCTCTAAAAAAACATCTTCTATCTGTACTCGTCCGCTGCGCTCTCTACGTGCGCCATTTACGCACACACCCCCATTTATGGCGCAGCGCTGCGCTCCTGACGCTCCGACAAGATCCGGCGCTTTGGAAAGAGGACAGATTATTTTGGGAACTCTCAGGTCAGCTAAACAGAGGAAAGAAATGTAAAAGCATTCGTTGCAGAACCTATAGCTATTTTAAAGTGCATTCAAAAGTAAAATTGAGACTCTTACTTGGCTTATGTCCTTTAATTTATATTAAAAAATTGTTAACTGAGATGGAGAATTCCTATAATATTCCTATAGGAATGTATAGTGTCCTTATGGTAGTTTTTCATCTCCAGTGGTATCACTATAATATTCGCATCTCTTGCTGTGATATTTGTATAATAACATCCTTCTAAAATGTATCATAGGATTACTGTAGTTCTTTATCGTAAAAACAGACTCTTCGGAGTGTTTATTTTGCTTAAGCAACTTAGCAACAACAGACCACACTACGCCCTTTCCGTGACGTCTCGCAAGAAGGATTCCTGTTTATCTGCTTGAGAACTCAAATCACAAAATATAGAGACAATACGATAATCAGTGCGAGTAAAAAGCAACGCAGCTCCATCATGCTCTGACAGTATGCGTGGAGGGGGAGACGTTAGACTACATGGACCAAACGAGAGAAAAACAATCACATTGTTTTGATTTGAGAAATTAGTCAGACCAAAAGCCAACAGCCTGCAGTGACGGTGTCTGATCAACAGGGGGAGCCACGCACACTAGTGTGTGTGTGTGTGTGTGCGTGTGTGTGTGTGCGCGCGAGTGTGTGACGAAAGAGATAGACATACATACAGACAGACAGCTAGATGGGCAGGTAGACAGATAAATAGATATATAGACAGACAGATAGCTATATAGATAGGCAGACAGATAAATAGATAGATAGACAGACAGACAGATAGATGGATAGACAGACAGATAAATAGATAGATAGACAGACAGACAGATAGATGGATAGACAGACAGATAAATAGATAGATAGACAGATGGAAAGACAAACAGACAGACAGACAGTGAACCGTCTATGTGCTTGCGGTGTGTTCGATTTCAACAGACAGAGGAGGGGAGACAGGAGGCCCCTGAGTCTGTAATTACACTGGGTTGCACAGCAGTCAACCACAGGCTACTGTGTGTCTGACTACTCTGCCATGATGGCAAAGTGCAGATTGCTTATTCTGCGCTGCTCAACGCTGATTTTTTTATCTTGTGAGATGTGAAAACAGATTCAGAAGGGTGGATTCAACCGGCTTACTGTGCAGCACAAATAAAACATTAATGTCACAGAAAGTTGTCAGACAAGAATACACACCCTTAACAGCCCAGTAGGTTGGAACAGGAAGAATCTGTTTCTGAAGCACATGATTCACTAATACTGGGCTGTCACAAATGTTGGATAAAACAAGTTCTTGGGGAAAAAATATTCATGAGGCTCCCACGGAATATAGTCATGATATCAGATGTCATAATAAGTTCATAAGGTATTTGAATCCCATGCTCCACTTTAAAAATGCATTCAGTTTCATGCATTGGCAACCCCTTGTTATATTTATGCCAAAATAAATCCAAGATTGACAGTTGAGATTTTGCTTTTAGCCTATAATCGCTCATTTTGAACTATTTCCAATTTCTAAACCACAACACCGTTCTGCCATGAGCTTGAAACCCGGAAATAGTGAGATGAGAGGGTGGACCTCTGAGAGAGAGAGCGAGAGCGAGAGACAGTGTCAGTCTTACTCCTCTCTTGGGGAGAAGTCACCGCCTATTTGACTTCACCCTGTTAATTTTGGAACATTTACCAATAATTATCAATAAGGATACCGAACTTCTTCCCGAGAAACTTTTTGGACGCCGTGCAACGTTTCCTTCGCCGACATCCGGAGCTTGTCGCGCGCTTGTAGACGAATAACACGGTAATTACATCAATCATATCAGTTGCATTCATTCGCGAGGAGTGAGAACACATCCTCGACTTCGGATGCTCAACAAGGGAGCAAAGATCAGGCACACGGTGTGCTTTCAAGAAAACACCGAACAGGGCGAGTTGTGGGAAGAATACAAATTATAAGAAGCGTCCGGAAAAGAGCAATGCATTTGTGGAGAGCTGGAACCAAGAAGCTACATTTTTATTAGGATATCCACCCGGCAGCTCAGTATTATCAGAAATAGCTGACCTATTTGTGTGACTTGACTGAGGGATGACAGTCAAGCTGGACTTTGAAGAGTGTCTCAAAGACTCCCCCCGCTTCAGGTAAGACCACCCTTTCATCTGTCATGTAGAGAGAAGTAACAGACCTCCAGTCAGTTATATTTTCAGAGAAACATTCATTAATGAAAATAGGAAAAAACATCTTACGGGACTTTTGAAATCATATAGGAGTCTATTGGAAAAAGAAGAAATCCTATGTGACATTTTTTACTATATTTTATCCTTCTATCTCCATATAACATATCAGTTTGACTTCATATGATGTACACTATACATTCACCTCATAAAGTCAGGCTAAAAAGGGGGTAAACTATTCTTTAAATAAAAAGGTGCAGCTGAGGTGCGTGCCCCCTCCCCGGGGCTACAGGCCTACGTTGAAGTATTCTTATGTCAATGTGGCTTTTCAAGCAAAATTTGAAACACAAAGATCCCACACCTTTTCACCCCAAGGGTCACAGAACGATCCCTGCCAGGCATGTGATGCCATTTCCATGTTCCTTTATCAGTCTCTCATCTGAAGCTCAGTGGCTTTAAACTGCTGATACAGTTGCCAAACCTGAACGTCAGCCCTTCTCGGCCTCAGGTCAGGTCCTGTCCCGTCCTGTCAATGTCAGTCTTGGGTCAAACTGAAGTCTCTCAGCTGGGTTGAGGCCTGGAGGAAAACACTGATCTGGGATCTGGTGCCTGGCCCTGCTGTGACATTCCTGGGCTGGATTTTGATGTGTCAGTGAACCATTGAAAGCCACTTGATGTTAGGGCAATAATTCAATTACTGTTGATCGTCTTTCAATAGAATCATATCTTGATGACATAGTGATATTGAGTTATTGTGATACAGTATTTGTCTTAATGAATTATAAAACGCAAAAACGAACTAAAATCTCTGAAACAAATTAGGGAATATTATTTGAAAATTAGTTTTATTCTTTACCATGCAGTTCTATTCTTCTATTACATTTCTCAGAATTGCCCAGCCCTACTTGATATTACACTACCAACCTTGCAACCACTATTGGTACACCATTTTGTACACATGAAACCTGTTAGATGCTTTTACAGTTCTTAACCAAGCTGTCATACTAGACACAGGGACCATATTTTGTCGATCTACGATCTATTTTCTTTCAACATCATTTCAGCATCTGGTGTAATCAAAAGGGAAGTGTCGCTAAGTTGGTGTTGCAAGTGGCTAATGAAGGAGGTTTGGCACAGCTGGGTGTGCCTCCATGCTAGCAGTGGACAGAGTGCCCTCTTTCATTTGGTTTTTCATATTTCTTTTCTGTCTGTCTTCTTGATCTGTCATTTTATCTGTGCCTGTGCCCCCCCTCATCTCTCTCTCTCTCTCTCTCTCTCTCTCTCTCGCCTCCCTAGTGAATGTATGAATTTATGAGGCTTGCACAGCGGTGGAAAGTTTGAGTTGTGGCACCGGAGCATGCTGCAGTGGTGAGGTCCCGTGTCAGGCGCAGAGGGAGCAGAGGGAAGGAAAGAAGGAGAGGGAGGGAAGGAGGAGGAGGAGGAGGCGGGCATGGACTGGCTCAAGTTATCAGACACATATTCACAGAATATCAAGGATTAGATGGCTGAGCTAGCAGGAAAAAATCAGAGGATAAGGGGGCACGAAACCCGTTGGCACGACCTGTTGCTGGGTAACGGTGGGGTGGGCGGGGGCTGTGGAGGGGAACAGGAAGTAAGGCGAGATGTACTGAGGTGATCAACAGGAGAGACACAGGAAGTGTGTTTTGTGCGGGGAGAACCGCGACGGAAACTCAGCTTCAGCTCTCCGTCTCTTGATGCACTCTCAAACACACACACACACACACACACACACACACACACACACACACACACACAGAGAGAGTCTCAACACTGACAGCTGAATCAGGCAGAAATGAATAGGATGTGTCTTTCCAATGAAGCAAACTTTGTGTCACCCTCACCAGTGGCCCTCTTTCAGTTTTCACTCTCTCTTTTCCTCTCCTTTCTCCCGTCCCGCCTTAGCAGTCTTGTCAAGTGCAGTTCGGTCCTATTTGAACAGGAACGGCCCTGAAGTGACCTCAGACCTTGATTCAAGCACAACTGCACTAACAAACACAGACAGTCAATCAGACAAACAGATACTGTCTCTCTCTCTCGCTCTCTCTCTCTCTCTGTCGCTCTCTCTCTCTCTCTCTCTCTCTCTCTCTGTCTCTCTCTCTCTCTCTGTCGCTCTCTCTCTCTCTCTCTCTGTCGCTCTCTCTCTCTCTCCACGCTGGCTTGTAGCCTTCAGCCCACTCGCTCTATCTTTCTCTGTTTCTGTGTCTCTCTCTCTGTATCTTTGTGTCGTTGGTGGAAGGCAGCGGAAACCACATGGCAGAGCTGGTGATACGAGATACTGACTCACACTAGAGAAAAGCACTTCTGAGTAACTGTGCTCTCACACCTCTTATGGGTATTAAAATATTAAGAAATAAGTGTGTGTGTGTGTGTGTGTGTTAATAAATGGGTAGTAACCTGTGTAACTAAGATTGTGTGTGTGTGGCTTTCTGTGGGTGTGTGTGTGTGTGTGTGTGTGTGTGTGTGTTTGCCACCTCCAGAGCTGACATTGAAGTGGTCCAGAGCGATGTGAGTGAATTGGAGACACGACTAGACAAGGTGAGACACACACACACACACACACACACACACACACACACACACACACAGAGGAAGTTGTTGGATCATGGAGTACACATGCCTCTCCAGTGAAGTGAGAGGTGGTGGTGGGTTGAGGTATTTCTACCTGACAGGGAAAGGGAAGTGACTTCAGGTGCTGCTTCCCCATCGTATTGTCCCCGTTACAAAGCGAGCCACTGACCACACATTGTCATAATTCCCCATTGTGTGTTTTACACATACGTGTGTGTGTGTGTGTTGTAGTTTCAGATCTGTCGCTGTTCAATCGAGGTCAGATGGTGTCAATGGTATTTCTACCAATACTAGATTACGGTCATTTGTTGTATTTGAATGCACCATCTTAGTGCCTTTGGATGTTCGATGCAGTTTATCATGGTGCTTTGAGATTTGTTACCAAGTGTTAATCCCTGATTCATCATTGTAGCTGGTGTGCTCGGGCTGGTCAGCCATGTGTGGGCTTAGTCACTGGCCTATCTTTATTCATGAGCCCATTCTGGGAAACGCTTCCTTCAAAATGATGTGCAAATATTAGTCGGAAATGTGGAGCTCAGTATATTCTGAGGTCCCAGGATTTCTTTTTTCGAACTGTCCCCAAACCTCAAGCGGAGTTTGTGCAGAAAAGCCTCCACTGCATGGAAAATCCTGCAGAAAGACCTGAAACTAAAAGAGCTGGTGACTCTTGATGAGTTTAAGCCAAATGTGAGATCTAGGGAAGATGAATCTATCAACCAAATAGACAAAATATACTAAATATAATATGGTTTCAAACCCCCTTTGTTGGCAAATGCTGAAGTGTCCTTGAGCAACACACTGAATCCCTACAAGCTGCAGGGCTGCTGACCTCTGACCTCCCTGTGAGGGGGGCAAGCAAAAATAAATTCTCTTCAGATAATTCAATATCGTATGACGTGAGATAAGACAAGCCCAAGTATTTGGGATGTACTACAGTGTTGCCCAGATGTGACATCGGTCTGTGTGTGTGTGTGTGTGTGTGTGTGTTGTCCAGTTGGTGAAACAATGCAACGCCATGCTGGAGGCAGGCAGGGCCTACTGCCAGACCAGCAAGAGCTTTGTCAACGGTCTCAAGGAGCTGGGGCAGCACTGCTCTGGGGACAACTTAATGGGGGTGAGTGAAGCGTACTGACACAGTGGCCGTCAGTGAATGATTTAAACAGACAGAGCATCACTCAAGTTGTGTTCAATAATCTGCAGCATTTTCATATCCATAAATGTTTTGCTACTCTCTGACAGCAAGTGATATAACAGTGATCCAACCTGTAGCCAGTTCATGAAAGAACTGACACCTTGGTTTCTCTCCTGCAGGAGTGCTTAGAGAAATTATCCAAACGGCTGTCCTTGATCCTGGACGCCCGGGGGGTGAGTCTGTCCGACTTACTGTCTGTCTTTGCAGCACAATCTCCATTCCAGTCGTGCCTCTTATCAGCCACAGTATGTGCTAATATTTAGGCAGCAGCACACTGGGGAAAACATTATATTTAAGGTTAAATAGTTTGCCTCCGTCCTCTCCTTCTCTCTCTCTCTCTCTCTCTCTCTCTCTCTCTCAGGAAGTGATTGAGATTACACAGAAGTCAGTCAAGTTGAAGCTGCAGAGTTTTGTGAAAGAGTGAGTCAGCTACTTTGGCTACCTTCCTTCTGTATTTCATGCAACCCTCTTGTTTTGTGACGTCTCCATCCTACTAGCGACCATTTTCCCCACGTCATTTCTAATGCACGCAGCCACCTACGTTGCAGTGAGCCACTCCCTCGCTGCTCTCAAACCACTGGCACACACCAAAATATATTAGAGGTTTCTGATCTGCGTTGACTTTTTCCATTCCCCTTGTATTTTACCCTGCAGTCTGCTCGTTTTTTGTGAATCCATTGGTGCTTTCTTAGAGTGACAGGGCAGATGAGACAGAAAGGAGGTATGACGACATGTGACAAAGGTCACAAGCTGGATTTTAACCAATGACAAGTATGTTGAATGTGCCTGAACCCGCTGAGCTACCAGGTCTGCACGTTTGTTGATCTTGATGTCACATGCTGAATAGGAAAGCCTGTGTTGTCTGATGTATCCTCCATTACCCCCCTTCTATTCCTGCTAACTGTCCAAGAAATGTAAGCAAAGTTTGTGGTCATGCCTCATTGAGGTTACAGCAGAGGGCACAACCCAATGGCTAGCCTGGGAACACCCTGTAAATTGCTGGCCACTTTTGTGTTTAAAGAAAGCAAAATGTCAAGGATGAGTTACAGACTAATCCTCAGCTGTCTTCATCAACTGTTAACACCTTATCTGTCAAATGAAGATGAAGTACTCAGGATGGGACTCCATGTTCTCTCTTAAAAAACATCTGCCTAACTTCCCCTACCTCTGCTCCGTCCCGTCTCTCCCTCCCTTCCTCTACCTCTCCGTCTACCTGCCCTCCAGGGATGTGCGTCGGTTCAAGGAGGTGCGTAAGGAGTTTGAGCGCAGCAGCGAGAGCCTGGAGGGGGCGCTGTTGAGGAACGTCCAGGCCCCGCGGGGGAAACCACATGAGGTGGAAGAGGCCAGCAACGCTCTGCTCAACGCTCGCAGGGCGTTTCGATCCGAGGCCCTGGACTACGTCCTGGAGGTGAGAGAGGGGGCTCCATGTGAAGGCTTGCATGGAATATTATGTTACCATGCAGAACCATGATGTTCCACCTAAATCATATCGATAAACAGTCCATAGCCCTTCATATTGTAGCTAGGCGTTTCTGGAATGAGGTATTGTAAGGGATGTCCTGTCAGAGCAGGGGAGCATGGAGCATCTATTTTAGATATTTTAGATATATTATATATACTTTAAAAGGTTTGCTCTCCTCAACCTGAAGTATGTACAGCATGACAGTATGCACAAAAAATGCACAATTTCCCACAAAGAAAAGTTAATGAGATTTTGATATAAAAATATGAGAAAAGAAAAAGAAAATTGCCATTTATTGTTTAATAGGTGGACATTGTGATATGGACAAGGTGAAAAAGTCATTTTTCATTTTATTGTGACTTTAAAACATCGCTGCTTCCACCGGCTCCGCTCCTGACATCACTGCACGCCACAAACCCTTTGCTTCCTGCAGGCAGACAGACGCCTGGTGTCCGTCTGTCTCTAAGGCTATTAATTTGTGATCCTGCATGTGTGTTATTATTACTGCACAAAATCAGCCTTTCCCACATGGCACATGCACACATACAGTCCACACAGTACGAAGGGCTTTGCTAAATTATGGGGGTAAGATTATACTCTTCATTGATTCATGTGGATGATGCCAAACTTAAAATGATAGTCTACTTCTGGAGGGCAGTCCATCGGAAGATGAGCGAGAGTAGGGAGACTACTTCTTAAGACATTTTACACTACTTGAACTCAGTGTCTTGCTCAAGGGCTTTGTAACAGTGTTGGTTTGGTGATGTAACACCATTCACATGAGATGCATTCATGTAACAGACAGGGTTTGAATATCCACGTGAGAAAACAAACGTCAGCCAAAAGCATCTCACAAGGTTTCAAGCAGGTTAATAAACGATATATAGAGCAAAGTCCTGTTAAAGAACACAAACAGACAAGCAGTCCCACATTCCCAGTGTGTCACAGTCGCTGGCACCAAAAAAGCACTGATAAAATAAACAACAGCTCCTCTGATCGCGGACGAGCCGCTTCGACCGATACCAGGACAGGCCTTGGGGCTCCCCTCCAGGGTGGTGGCTCCCAGGGGGCCCGCCGGCTAGCGGGTGTGTGATGATGGAAAACGTGCGTGCTCTCTCAACACCGCTCCCCTTTTGTTCCAGATCAATGTCATCGAAGCCAAGAAGAAGACAGACATTCTCATGGCGGTGAGTTGAAATATTGAAATATTAAAGGTTGAATCGTGTGTTTTTGTACCTCCTCTTGTAGTATTATATTGAAGTTGCATGTGGGCCTGATATTAAATACAATGTTGTGTTTTTTGTAGCACTTGTTAACAATATTGTATCTATATTAATTCTGTATTATGCCTCTTCACGTCTCATTGGGTTTCCTCTGATAAGGGAATCACAACACAACATTTTGACCAGATACACCCCAACGATTCCCACATACTCGTCGGCCTCAGAGGTTTTCTGTGAAACTTGGGTGCTGAATACGCTCAAGATATCTTGTTGCGTGTCTCTACCCGTTGAAAAGGTTATTTTGTGTCCCGCTGGACTTGTATTTCGCTCTCTTTCTCTCTGGCTTCCCACGTGGAAAGAATTCATCAGAAATCCAGTCAGATTTTTGAAGGCATTAATTAAATGGTTTGAAGGTATGTGAGCACGGTGGGAGCATGATTGAAAGAGACGGACTGCATGATGCAATATACTCGAGCGACTGTACTCGAAAATTACCACATTTATAGAAAGCTTTCTCTCATGGTTCCTTTCAGATGCTGTCGCTGATGGAGGCCCAGGCCCAGTTCTTCCAACATGGCCACCAGTCTCTGTCAGAGCTGGACGACTATCGACGCAACCTGAATGAAGAGGTGAGTGGAGCCTGGTGCAGTATCTAGCAGCCATGTGGCGAGTGATGCCTTACAATCAATATGATATGAACGTGTGATTGGGTGTGACCCTTGACCCATAGATGATGTCATCGGCACCATTTTGTGGCCTATAGAGGCTTTGCAGTTGTATCACAGATATCCCAGTAACCACGCCTGGCGTCATCATGGAGTTACTACAGACTAAATATAAAACAACCAGGCTAGAAAAAGAGATACCTGGAAAAAAATGTTGTAATGTGGCTGTAGGTCTAGTCAGTAATAGTCTGATGAAGTAGATTTGTTTCCAAAGTTAAGTCACTGTGACTCAGTAAACTGTCGTGTCTTTAGCCCTAGTCTCTACTCCAAAACACTTTAGAAGAGTCAACAAACTGTTAGCTAGCTAACTAGTCAGGAGGCTAGTTTAGCAAAGCAGCTACTAGCCAGAATCATGACGAAATGATCAGTTCCCAGCACAGAAATGAACAGAAATGTCTTCTGAAATCTGTTGCTCAAAGTCAAGCGAAACATGGGTTGAGGGTAATGGGTCGTTGTAGGGAGAGACGGGATGAATGCATTTACTAGAAAGTAAAAAGAGTTCAGCTCATAGACGTCGTCCAGGTTGCTGGACTGGGGGAGGAGAGAGACAGCCAGTAATGGAGAAACAGTCAGTAATGGAAGCCAAATTGTTTTATAGGTTAATTAGATCAGACGAGTGGTTCTGGGGGCGGGGCGGGGGAGTCACATGTTCACGATGACAGGAAACACCGAGCACATTCTCAACAACAGGAAATATTTCACATGGCTGTGCGTGTGTGTGTGTGTGTGTGTGTGAGTGTGACATTATGTTGGTTTCTCCAACCCATGATTGTGGAAATGGGGAAAACACATTATGCCATCGATATTGTATTTGTGTAAATTTCAGCATATTACCGTTACATGGAAGTGGTTTGAAACAGGAACATGAGTTAAGTCACCTTTCACTAGATCAAACCTCGATGAAGCTCTTCCTACTTCAACAGGAAATGATGAGAAAGAGAGCAAGAGGGTGAACGAGAGAGAGAGAGAGTTACTTTGAGGATTATGGCCTGACTCAAGAGAATCCCCTGATGTTGTTCCTCAATTTGGCACAGGACGTAGGGAGAGGTTCAGCACTTCCTAAGTCCTGCTTCCTGCAGAGCAAAGTCTGGAGCGATAACCTCTACCTTTTAAACTCTACCATCTCTCCCTGCCCCTCTCATGTACTGTGTACTGGGAAGTGAAAAGGAAAGGAAAGGTGAAAAGGAGAGTATTTAGTACAGCAACTAGATAGACCGACTATTCTCATTCTCTTATCCTCTCCCTTTAATGCCAGTATTTTCTCCTCCTCCTCTTTTCCCCTCTTTATTCCCTCTCTGTCTCACGCTCACCGAGTGTATTTACATGCACATATCCTCCTGATACTATTTTGGATGTATTTGTTTTAAAGGACGGTGCATGTAAACGGCATGGTCTTGTTTAAAATAGCCGTTATAAGCTCCACGTTGGCGTCTTCCCTGCTGAAGTGACTTTGAGCAAAAAGCAAATATATATTATATTATTGTTATTATTAGGGATACACCAACATCAGTGAGGAATATAAACACTGTTCCTCACCTACTGTCTCTTTTTGAGCAGAGTCTGTGGTAACACTCATCCTTTTCTATTATACGTGTGATCACATGACCTCCCTGAACCAGGATACAAGCTAGTATCTGTAAGGCTCTGCATGTTAATCCATTTAATCTGTCCCTCTTCCTCCACCCTTCCTCATCATCAAAGGACAAACCCTGATTGATACGTCCTGACTGCTTTGATTGAAGCAGTGGCTAAAATAGTGAATCAGGGCCTACGTCAGAAGGCTGGATAGATTGTTGATGAGTAGTCGATATTAGCTAGGCATGCTTAAAAAACGTAACTTTTTATTATTTTTAGTTTATTCTACTTTATTATTTTCATTGTATTATGTCTTAGATTAGTGCGTAGGTACATCTTCTTTACCTATTAATGTTTGAATGGTGCAGTAAGGGTGGGGCTCTGTTGGAGCTGGGGTATGGGGAAGGTTGAGGGAAGGGGAGAAAATGTGTCTGCAATATTTTAAATGAACATAAAAACACTTTGAACAAAAAAAACGTAATTAAGTTCAGTGCATCGTGAGCGTCATCATGATTGGAGTAATTTGACGAAATGCAGTATTTGAAAATCAGCATCTGTGATTGTAGAATGACTCCTGGTCTCTCTGTCTTGTCTTTCTGTCTTACAGCACACTCAGCTCGTCCTAAACTCTGCCAGGGAGAAGAGGGACATGGAACAAAGACACGCTGCCATCAAGAAAAAGGTAATAACTGACACGTTTGGATAAGCACTTTGGAAAAATGTACATTCCCCATAGAAATCCCACTATTTAAAAATAAGAAAACAAGCAATTTGAGTGATGCAGAGCGACCGTGATTGTCCTGTTTCTAGGACGTGTCCTACGATGACTCCATGATGGACTTCAATGCCGATGCAGCTAACGGGATCGCAATGGAGGGCTACCTCTATAAGAGAGCGAGCAACGCCTTCAAGACCTGGAGCAGGTACAGACTGACCTACATAGCGCCTCTCACACAGAACCGCAGTGGCTCTACACTCCGTCTTCACTAGAGTTTAACACATTGTCTTTCTTTTCCTTCTCTCTGTCTACATCTGCTCCCCTCTTCCTCATTTGCCCATTTTCCCTTTGTTACCATCATTAGTATTTTAGGGTTTCATCTAAAAAATGTCTGGCTGCAGCGACAATGAATGTGATGGCTAAATTATTGATTCTATCACCTTTTCATCTCCCTTCACTGCTACAGGCGCTGGTTTTCAATTCAAAAAAATCAACTGGTGTATCAGAAGAAATTCAAGGTGAATTTTAAGCAGCTTTACAACCACATTTTAAAAAAAAGGCCTGACACACTAAAACACACACACACACTCAGCCTGACCTGCATATGTTTCTGCATGCGTCTCTCAGGACCAGCCCACAGTTGTGGTGGAGGACTTGCGTCTTTGCACAGTCAAGCCCAGCACTGAAAATGAAAGACGATTCTGCTTTGAAGTGGTCTCCCCCTCCAAGTGAGTCTGTGTCTGTGTGGGTGTGTGTGTGTGTGTGTGTGTGTGTGCATTTGTGCGTGTATATGTGTGTGAATTAGTGACGGCTGTTGATCTCACAGGCTGTCTGCAAGATTCTTTTTATGGCTTTTTCAAGACCTGCAGGCACCCTAAGTTGCTGAGTGTAGATTGGATTGGACTTGCAAAGGTGTGTGTGGTTGTGAATAATTCTCAGTATTTGGTGTTTACAAAGTGTGTGTGTGTGTGTGTGTGTGTTTAGGAGCTGTCTGATGCAGGCGGACTCAGAGAGGCTGCAGCAGGCGTGGATCAGCGCCGTCCAAAACAGCATCGCCTCAGCCTTCCAGGAGCGCAGAGAGGACCCACACAGCCCAGTGAGAACACACTCCTACACACACACACACACACACACACACACACACACACACGTTATCTTCTATACCGTGCATCAGTAGGAGTTTGGTCAAAGGAAATGTGTAGGACGATAGCTGCTTTATCCCTTTGTGTGTGTGTGTGATTACCAGAGAGAGCGCTGCAGGTCGGTGTCGGCAGGCAACGTGGGAGGAGGAGGAGTTGGTGGGGAGCAGGAGAAGCCGGGCCGCGAGGCGCTGGAGGAGGTTCAGGCTATTCTGGGGAACAGGCAGTGCTGCGACTGTGGAGAGCCCGGTCCTGACTGGGCCTCCATCAACCTGGGCATCACACTCTGCATCATCTGCTCCGGCATACACAGGTACACACACACACACACACACACACACACACACACACACACACACACTCCTCTGCCATGCTCCATAGTAATATCCCATTAGATGCACAGCTGGATGAGTTACAATGAGCCTTTCCCTTCTGACAGGAGCCTGGGAGTTCATTTCTCCAAGGTGCGCTCCCTCACTCTTGACTCCTGGGAGCCCGAGCTCGTTAAGGTAATTCAACCTATTCAATCTAAATTAAGTACATCGTTATCTTTTATATACACTCGGTTACAGAAACCCATTATTACCCTGTCGGATCTTTTAGAAAGTGCTACAGAGAGAAAGGATTAGCACTAATTTAACTCCAGCAGCAACAATTAGTAGTGAAATAAATTCTGATTTTCCGACTTTCCTCTTTGCTCCCCCCTTTAGTTGATGTGTGAATTAGGAAACACGGCCATCAACAGGATCTACGAGGCGCGCATTGATGAGATCACCATCAAGAAGCCCCACCCCTCCAGTCCCAGGTACAGACAACAGCCATCCAATGTCGAGACATATTGTTTGCAGACCTCATCGGGTAGGTTTCTGAAACATCATTGCGTATCGGCACTAAGAGAGACGGTGAGACACGTTAGTACTGAAAATATACTGCAGTAACAAGTCAGTGATAACTCTTGAAAATAATTGTATCTACTTACAAGTGTTTTCAGACAGAATTGATCAAGCTATTGACCAAACATGCAGAAACACCCAAAGGAAGCTCAAACATCCCCTTCATCCCCCCCTGCTGTTGCAAAGTTGGCATTACAACCAGGTTGAATTCCTCCTATGCACAGTATTTACAGAATTACTCATTAGGTATGACTGTGAGTGTGAGTGATTGTCTCTCTACATGAATATGAATGTGAATGTGTATGAATGTGTTCTAATAATGCATCCTTACATACTAAGGTCAATACGATGACATTCTTCTATCTTCATCAGAAATAGGCCTCTGAATATCTCTAGCCCTATTTTGTGACTTCCTCTTCTCTCCTCTCTGTTGTGTAGCAGACAGGAAGTGTCACAGGTACACGATACAGATGGTTGGTGTGGTAAATTAAGTGTCCACCGGAAACCTGCCATGCGGCTGCATGCTCTCCGCAGCATGAGCTTTCGGTCTCGTCTGTTTGTCCTGTATTAATATGCTGGGTTTGCCAGAGCAGAGGTTTCAGCCCCTATCCATTACAGTATGCTACTACCCTCTGAAACATTAGACTTCCTGCAGTGTTTATGTTGTCATTCTTTGGACTGGACATTTTTTCATTCACAAATTGACAGAGCAAAGCCTGGTATTATGTAGCAGGTGGTAGTTTGTAAACACTGAGGGAAAGATGCAAAAAAAAACTAAATTGGGACCAATCAGGTTTCTGACTATCACCGATATATTTCACTCTTGAGACTTAAATTATCAAACCTCTCATTTGACTAAATTCATTTACTTTACTAAATGAGACTGACTACTTAAGGGACATTTCTTTAGCATTCTTAGCAGTCTCACAGCTACACAAGCAAGTCGTGGGATGAAGCTGAGAAAAAACACAGCCCTGCATGCAGCTCTGTCTCTCTTATATCGTTTGGTTTCGTGATTGCATTTTGTCTGAGAAATACTCATTCTAGAAATACTCACTCTAGAAATACTCACTCCCCGTCACTCTTTCTCTCAGAGGAGACAAGGAGTCGTGGATCCGGTCGAAGTACGTGGAGAAGAAGTTTATCCAAAAGCTTCCTGAGACGGGTCGGAACCCCCCACTGAGGCGGTCCAGTGCCAGGAGGAACCGGGCGGCCACCCAGGACCGGACCCCACCCCGGCCGGCACTCAAACCCAAACCCAACCGAGCCACCCTGCCCCGGGTCACAGGTACGGCTGTGGACTAAACCCAGTGATGCAGTAAAGTAACCCGCTGTGCCGATTCATGCTAGAAACCTGTGTATTGATTTCTAAGAGTCAATAACTTGATCATCACTCACTCCCTCCAGCAGGACACACACACACACACAATCCCCAAACTCGGTCATCCAGCAAAAGTGGGTAATCTGTTCTGCGGTACTGTGTGTGTGTGTGTGTGTGCTATTGTCGCAGTCAGCAGGATAAACCAGTAATTGTGTTGCATTGCTGAAGGCATGTGACTCTCTCTCTCTCCCCCCTTAGGGCTAAGCCCCAGTGACCTTGTGCAGAAGAACAATACAGGCTTTCACAAAGGTGAGATAAAACACACATGTACACACTGCCAAGCCTTGTGATAAATGCCAAGAACGCTTCACACACTGGTGGTGTAAAAGGTTTTGATAAAACCAAATCCAAACAATGTTCCACTTTCAACGTCGTAGAGAGGGGCTGGTTTTGGAAACGGTATGAAAAGGGATACTTGTCAAAAGCGCACCTTCCCTACAGCGTTATGTAGACACCTGACCAACAGAGTAAACCCTCTCGTTTCCCCACAGAGGAGCAGGAGGAGGAGGAGGAGGAGGATCTCAGTGGTCTCCACCCGGGGGCGCTGCTGTACCGCTCGGCGGCCCTGCAGAACTTCCCCGTCATGGCCGACGCCTTGGCCCACGGAGCCGATGTCAACTGGGTCAACGTGGCCGAGGAGTCCAGCACCCCGCTGATACAGGCCGTCTCATCGGTGAGGAGAGAGGGAAAGTGTCGACAGAAAGTGTGACGTATATAGAAAGTGTGCGAGTGTGATAGCAACAGATGTGGGTCAATCGGTAGTTGCAGATAATTCTTATTTTTTGTTTTAACCTGCTTGGAGGTAGGTTGTCAATCACAGAAAAGTCATTTCAAACCAGACGATTGGTCAGTAAATGCAGGTTATGTGGAAAAATGTGTGTGCTTGTGTTGTGTTGGTGTGTAAAAGTCCACATGATCAAAGTCCCCGTGTCTTTTGCGGCCCAACCAGAATGCCTTGGCAGCGTGCGAGTTCCTGCTGCAGAACAGCGCCAACGTCAACCAGGCGGACAGCAACGGCAGAGGACCCCTCCACCACGCCACCATCCTGGGTCACACAGGGTAGCGCACAACACACACACTTGTCACACACACAGGACAGGCGGGATTCACACTCAGGCCTCCCACACAGGAAGCGCTGTACCTCCCAGGCAGCCAAACAGAAATTCATCCCGATTCAATTCGGATGTTGGTTTGCAGCGATTGGTTCTTGCATGGGAGACTTGGGTGTGAATGCAGTCTGCCACACACACACACACACACACACACACACACTTCACATGTCTCTCTGCTCTCCCAGCCTAGTTTGCCTCTTCTTGAAGCGAGGAGCAGACTACTATGCCAGAGACAAGAACCAGAAAGACCCCATCACCATCGCTGTGGATAACGCCAACGCCGACATTGTCACTTTGTAAGTGTGTGTGTGTGTGTGTGTGTGTGTGTTGGAGTGTATTAGGATTAACAGGGGAGGGAAGAGCCCGGGGGTGAGGGATCAGAAAGTACTAATGTAATATATAACCAACCTCTGCCTCTCATTCCTAACAGGCTGCGGATTGCCAAGATGAACAAGGAGATGCGGGAGATGGACGGAGCGTTCGGCCAATCAGGTCAATCAGGGGGACATGGCTCTGGGGGTGGGACAGGAAGTGGGATGGGCCAAACCAGGAAGAGCCTCCAAGCTCTTAAGAACCATATTAGTGGGTGGGCACTGGGGGGTCAAAGTGAGTAGAGGAGACGAAGGTCGGTGCTGGAGTTGGTGAAGACAAGAGAAGGGCATTGAGACTGGCGCTGTTTGAGCTGGACCCCGACAACAAATTACATTTATTCAATATCAAAGAATGTTTGTGTCCGTCGTGAGCTAAGAGGAAAGAAAGAAAGCAATCTAGACGCTATGACCATGTTTGGTTGTGGTGTCCCACTGCTCGGACGTCAGAAACACCCCAGTGCTCACTGGATTGTAGATGCCGGGGTCGTTTTCTCCTGCAGCATTTGCAGAGAAATCGTCTTTTCCAGGACGTGATGCATATCGTTCAGTGAAATACACTCTGAACACTTTGGGAAACAAAGCTAGTAAGCTAGTATTTTTGTTACGTAAGCTGAGAACGGGAAATTAACAATAGACAATGCTTGTTAAGTTGTTCAGGGGGAGCTGAAGAGGACAATTAACTAGAAATCAGGGTACGACAGCAGAAAGGCACACACTCCTCAGTGAAGTGTGTGTGGGAAACCTTTTGACTTCTCAAAGACTTAAAGGAAAACCGGGATCCACCAATACAGTATAATGTCTTGGCGGATAAAATAGGGATGTTGTGAGAAATACTCCTCCAAGGTTTCCACATTGCACTTTGAAGAGCAAACGCACATCATCCTGCACTTTCAAACCCACAGACTCTCTAAATACAGTCAGATCAATAGAGAATGTTACAAGTGGGTGATTCCTATGTTGTTTTGGCCTGTTTGTTTCTGATATATTGTGGAGTTGTAATGTTTTTATGTATGTACAGTGCGCTGGCTGCCTTTTGAAGCTTAGTTTTTGAGTGTATTGTGTTTATGTTGTTCGTGTCTGTATGCATCTAAATGTATATTGGATGATCTTCTTCAGTCCTGCTGGTAATGTACGGTAGATTCAGCACAGCGTTTTGGTTCTCTAGGACTATATTTTCCCACTATTCTGTGAATAGTGATTGGTCATGTTCAGTTTGACCTGTTTCACTGTCACTGTCACATACTACCTGTATTTATTTACCAGAATGCGGTGCTGAATACTGCCTGCCAGCCAAGTCCAAGAGCTCCTCGCTATAGCCAATCCATCCATTCCTTCATGATTGTCCTCTAGTCAATCTCAAGGCTTTCATGTTGTTTCTTAAAAGAGTTTCTAGTTTCTAAACTAAAGGGTAATTGTTTCACTCATGAAGGAATGGAAATGTGATGCTTTTGTCTGCTTGGAACAAATATACACTGCTGGTCAGTATTTGATGTGCTGTGCTTTTTCATTGTGTGTGTGTGTGTGTGTGTGTGTGTTGTGTGCGTGCCTGCACACTGTGTACTCGTGCCTATGCCTTCTGCCCTCTGAGATGTCCGACTGGTCTCAACCGCTTGCGCAGTGTGCCACCTACTGCATCCTGAGAGGTAAAGTGCATGTGCATGTGTGCGTTTATTTGTTCATCGTGTATGCTTTTTGCTTTAGGGCTACAAATCTAAATTAGTTCAGGAAATAGCTGGCGCCAGATCAGTTACTGGCATCAAAATAAAATGTATATACTCCAAAATATCATGTGCATTTAGATGAAATATGTTGTGGTTCACACATAGCTGTGCCACAATAAAATCCAACACAAGGACAATATAGTAACCCAATAAAATGAATAAGCAGGCCACAAAAAAATAGCATTAAGTTGAATATTGTGGTTCCTCTGTCTGGGGGTCCCCTAGAAGAAGTTGACATTTTGTAAGAGCAAGAGACTGAAGTTTCTCATCTGGGTCCTAGCCTTAAAGAAAGGTAGAGAACTGTGGCGTTAAGGCTCAAGTGTTTTTCTTGTGTCTTTTCCAGGTGATGAAACCTACCAGGACATCTTCAGGGACTTTTCACATATGGCCTCGAACAACCCTGAGAAGCTCAAACGCCGCAGCATGGACTACAAGCCCTAACCAGCTAACTGCTGCTGCCGTTTTTTACTCTGGTTTACACCGATCCCATTTCACACATCAGTCCTACATATCCACTTTAAGACATGCACGGTCACACACACACACACACACACACACACTGGTTGTCTTCACGGACAGGCAGGCACACACACATGCACAGTCTCCCTGGCCACCTGCCACATGTTAGGTCATAGCTCAGCTGGTGTTGACTTCAGAGGGTCTGACCGGTCCAACAGTGAATTCTTTGTGTTAACCCGTCAGACGAGAACAATTGTATCCAAGTGGAAACACTGGAAACAGCTTTAGGCCAGCATGAGGCATCTTTATGTCTAGCAGAGGGTAACACCATCACTCTGCCCTTATTTCCTAATTAAATCCTCTTTTTTTTAATCCCTTTTCAAGCAAAAAGCTGTTTTTTGTGTATTTCTACTTACGTATAAAATGAAAATGAAGTAAAAATGGTGGAAATATGTTTGTTACAAAGACTCAATTTTGGGTCAATTATTTTTCCTCAAATATTACAGTATTTTTTTTTATCTGTGATGTTTTTCCATATTGTTCATTTCTGTTTTGTCTCAGCTACAAGAGGTACTTAGGACTTGTATCTCATGATCAATAAAATGTAATAATAAACCTCATTTTAAGTGTGTTAAATGTTTAAGTTGCAAACCATAAATTACATTTAACTTAATAAATTGATTTAAATTATAGGTCTCTTTAACGTTCAAAATAAAAATGTATTTTGCTGCCAGGATTTGAAGTTTCCAGTAGATGGCACCATCATATTTTGTTCTGACCAGAGATCAGCTGAGCAACATGCTGACCAAGCACATTATCAGGCATCACTGTTATAGACTAAAACACTGAAATGGGTATTATTAGAAATAAAGGCACATGGATGCAAAACACTTTTTTTATTGAAAGTGTTCAAAATATTATCACATCATCTCAACATTGACTAGAAGGTTGTCGGTATGAAATCCGGTGATTAGATTGAACAAGGAAGGTTCTCCCCTCCCTTAACAACTAGCAGCTCCACTGCTCAGTGGCCAACAGTGGAAGGATGAAAAAGCAGCGTCATTACCTTCCTGCAGTGTTTTATGAGCTGCATCCAAAGCCAGGTATCTCTGGTTTTCAAAACCAGACACAATATCAAATAGATTATTAGGAAAATGCACTTGAGAAACAACTGGTAAAAGTCAGCTCCTTTTCCCTGCTCAGAACTACAATGCACTGATTGAAAAATAAATTCCTGAGGCTGAGAGAGAGAACAGTGTCCTGGTGTCCGACAGTGTCAGCAGCAGGCGGTCCATGTTGCAGCTTGGTTTTAAGGCTATTGCTGAGTTCCTAACAAGTCAACGTCAGAAATGAACAATAAATCACTAAGAAAGTCAATGTCTTGATTCCATTAACAACACATAAGAAGGTCAATTAAGATTATGGATGGTAAAGATCACACAGTAGTGTAATAACCAACAAGTCTCCACAAGGCTCAGTAAAACATCATTCTCCAGTTAATGATGGACAACAAGATGATGTGCCAAATCTCATCGTACACTACTGTACTGAATGCCAGCGAGATTAAGACTATCAGGAGATGTTGACATTCTCATGGAAACTTATGACAACCAAAAGAAGGAACAATATGTTTCATGCTTCTTAGCACATTAGTCAAGTGTGTTGAATGTGCAAAAATGAGAGAGCATGAGTGCATCCAAAAAGTGATGCAAACATCAGCTCACATTTCCAAAAGTCAATACGCAGTGTCTTTGTCCTTGTTTGCATTTCATCCCACTATGCATGTGAAGTGCATGCGACGTCTGAACTGATATAGTACAGTGTGGCACATTTAAACAGTATAGCAGTTATACTATTTGAATGGGGACTTCAGCAAAATACTGCTGAGTGTGTGTAACAGTAGCCCCCATCACTAAATGGGCCTAACTGAAGAACATTAACAAGACTCCTGACCAATTCAGGACCAACCAGCAAGTCATATCACGTCTCGAGTTATGCTGTGGTTGGAGAGCGTTGATCCAGGTCTGAGGCTGTTGCAATCCAGCTGGTTTCAGAGTGAAGAGTCCTTAATGATTTACTATCCATGATGGAGGGAGGATTATTCGTCAGTCCAGAAGGAATATTGTTGTCAGGGGAATGTCTTTGCGGAGGGGGTGGATCTGAGCGTGAGAAGAAGTGAGGCAGCGTGCTCATGACTATGGAGCCCAGAATGAGGAAGCCGCCTGCTACTATGAAGGAGATGCTGTAGTTGCCTGTAATGTCTTTGAGAAAACCTTTGGATAGGGAGACAGGAGACACAGCATTAGTGGGAGCAAAGAGGAAGTAATTCGATTTACAGACAATATATGAAGAATCTCCCCTCCTCAATCTCCTCATATTTTATGTGCATGTGTGGAAAATCCCTGAGACTGTTGAGAATGAGATAATCAAAGAGCAAAGGGGAGCAAATGACATATAAAGGACCTATAGGGTCTGCACATGTTGGCTTCATGGTGGTGGAGGAGGGAAATGCTCATTGCAAGTAGGCTGCAGAGGAATGTGCAAGAAGAGAAGAAGCCCTTATGACATCAAGTTAAAATTAAACATGCTGGTGTTATATTTAAAGACTTAAAGTCTTTAAATATAACACCATCTTCTGCTGTAAGATATTCTCAGACATTGTGTTCTGTTGACTACAATTTGCAGCCGCAGGGAGAGAGACTGAATGTTTGCTTTGTTCCATTCCCACGACATACCGAAGGCACAGACCAGATGAGTGAAGTGTGTTACCCAGCTACAGTGGGTAAGGTTGCCGTGTGATTGTGAGAATTAAGAAAAACCTGTTTGTGAACAAGGTGACATGACTGAAAGTGCAAAGTATATTACAGACATGTACATGAACACCTAATAGACATAGAACAACTAATACTGAAGAAGAGATTCTGATCCCCCTTGTATAAGCTAGTGGTCCCTTTGTTCTTTTTGAGGAAATCAAACTATAAAGCCAGTTTTGAATGTTTTGCACTGGAGACACTACCCCAGTCTACTCCTCAGATGTGCTCTTACCTGACAGGGGTGGCCCCAGCAGTCCTCCCGTGCTCTCCAGGAGCTGCAGCAGCCCGAGGGCCCCCATCATGCGCTTCAGGCCCACAATTTTGGGCACCATCGAAAAGACCAGCGAGCTCAACGCCGCGGCACAGAAGCCATAGGCAAGGCTGATGACCAGCAGGGCAGGGGTAGGAGCCAGTCACGAAGCCCAGCGGCAGCAGCATAATGAACACGCCTGTCAGGGTGGTCCACAGGGTCAGCATATGGACCAGCCGCAAATGACCCAGGTCTGAGAACCAGCCCGACACTATGCGGCCCAAAAGGTCGCTGGCACCGATGGCTGACATGACGAAGGCGGCTTGGTACTCTGTGAAGCCTGCCTCGCGGCTGTGGGCCACCAGGTGGAAATACGGCACAAAGTAGCCAGCATTAAACAAAGTGACGGCCACAGTGTAGGTGATGAAAGGCCTTTCACGGAGCACCGACAGCTCCAGGTAGGAGTAGACCTGCCACAGAACAGACGCACAGACAGGCCTGCCCTTGGAGTCCACCTGGTAGGGGGAGGGAAGAGTGGAACGGTGAGTTACGCTTCACAGAACAACATTTCATCCTAGACTCCTATCTCTACATGACACTAAATGTGCAGTATTTATCCTTTTCATTACAGCTGCAACTTCACAACTCATTTCATAGGACCAATTTAGAGTGTTTGTCTAAATTATCACATACCCTCAACTGTCCCAAGAGTTCCCATGCTCCATCCCAAAATCAGTTACGGTATAGAGATTTGTAGAAGGCTTACCAAACACAATTTACACTCTTTGTGTAGAGGAGGCGGTCTTAAAGAGCAATTACTACAATCAAATGGCCATATTGCACCATTTTATCCATCCACTCCTTTATGAAGTGCTCATATTCTTCAGAGTAGCCAGCGATGTGATTTCAATTCTGCTACCAACACCAAATTAGAATGAATAAAATATATGAACTGTGCAATTATTGTGTTACTCACAATGTGCCTCAACTCCAAAGCTGTACACACACCATGCAGCCACGTACGTAGTGTGTGTGAGGTGGTGATCTATAGCAGCACAGCGGCAAACTGGGCAAAACAGACTGTTTGTCGAAGTGCAGCCAGACTTGCTGTGCTCATTATGTTGCTATAGCCTGCAGCTACAAAGAAACTGCTCCCGTTCTGCGGAGGCTTAACAGACTGCACCAGCCTCAGTCAATGTCTCAGTCACACACACAAATTTTTTCTTTGTCGTAAAATGATCATTGTATCCTATTCCATCTCATCTTTGCAACCCAATGGATTCACACCCCTAGTCAAGCCTTTTCCCACCTTTGCCGGAGCCTTAGATCGTCGCTGGGGACGGATGAGTGCCCCACAAAGCACCAGGTTGAGGCTGAGGCCCCCCAGGATGAGCAGGGCCCCTCGCCACGCATACGTCTCCACCAGCAGCTGGAAGATGGGGTTGAATGTGAAGCAGGAAAGGCCAATGCTTGAAAATCCCAGTCCCACAGCCAAGGAGCGCCGCCGGGTGAAGTTAGCCATGACTGTAGCCACGAGCGGAGTGAAGAGCAGCCCCCAGCCCAAGCCTGCCGGAGAGGGGGAAGATTTAATGCAATTAATTTTGAACCTTTCCTGAACCAGGTACTCCAAAGAACAGGGAACAAACCAGTTATACCACCCAGAAAATGATCATGGGAAAGTTTGTGTTCAGGATAACGTCACCACAGGAAACGAGACAATTATGTTATAAGACTCTGACGAAGCGTGCTACCTGAAATCACCCCCATGGTGAGATAGAGGTGTACGACACAGGTGGCCTGCGAGGCCAGTATGAAGCCGAGTCCAGCGAGACAGCCCCCCGTCATCACCACCACCCTGGTATCATACACATTACACAGCGCTGCAGCCATCGGACCTGGTAAACACACACCTCAGTCACTCAAGGCTCTTTGTACACAGTATCTTGTGTGCTAATGGAGTTCAGCATGTTAAGCATCCTGGCAAATATTTATATATTAATAACTGAATATGAACACACAAATGCAGACTGACTCACTGAAGAACTGCTGTGTAGCCAGTCCTATGGAGGTGATCCAGGAGATGGCCTGGGCGCTCTCCTCAAAGTACTGGACAAACTCCACGAAGAAGACGCCCAAGCTACGCATCAGACCAAACACGAGGGCTGAGCAGACGAAGAGGGCCCCCACCAGTACCCAGCCCCAGCCTCCGTCTGGGCCCTCTGCCTCCGAGGTCTGGGCTTTGGGCTTTGTCATGGCTAGGGCGGCAAAGAAATGACAAGTTAGCATTCAAACAGTGGAGGCGGTGTGTTGGGAGAGGGGAGGACGACAGCAATTTTTGGTCTCCACTACCATAATCATTAACTCCACCCGAGGCCAATAAATTCCCCTGTGGCACCACATAGGCAAAGTTCTCCATTGTATGTTACTAGGTTGCTTCACAAATCGTGCTTCGTTTGAGGAGAGGGAATAGGTGAACTCCAAGAATGATTGCTCATGAGTGTTCATGGATTTGAAACTGAATGTCAGCCAAACCTACTGACCTGAAGGGGATGACATGCAGTCGGTCATGACACAATAGTTTATTATTGAACTACCACTACAGTTCTCGTTATTTTTCACCTCTAATTCAATATTTGTGGTGCTGCAAACTGAGGTCATCTAGATTAGGTATGATGAGGCAATCCCCGGCTTGTTACCACTGCAGAATACAGTAGTTTGAAGACTTCTAACAGTAACCTAAGCTCATAAAAGGCATTGGCCCCCCCCCCCCCCCCGGAACCCGTTTTTTAGCATATTGGAGGTTTGTTTTACACCCGCCAACAACGCCTCAAGCAGCAGACAGGACAGGCAAAACTAGATTTGCAGCACTATAAACTTGTTGATCAGGGATGATAAACTCTCAGGTGATAACTTTCGTGACGACTGTCCTGTTTCACCTGGAGTGTGTCTTCCTCATTTGATATCGGTAGCAATCTACATCTGTTGTCATGACCCGGCTCATGTGGTCTGACAAAAAGGGAGACACACGCCTAACTGAATAAATAAGTAATTGATTTATTAACTAGACAAAGATAACAGATGTGGGTCAGTTATATCAGTGTAACAATTTAGTGTGAACGCATAATCACCTAACCCAGCCCTAACTTAATGCCATTCACTTCAGTGCTACAGCAATTTGTGCCCAAAACAGACACACACACACTTTTATAATTCACAAACCTGTCAGCAACTAACAAAAAGGAAAAAATAGGAAACACAATAATGGTAATTACTGGTAAGTGAATAAAATAAAAAATAAAATAAAAAAGCAAGTGACAATGCATCTAAATTGGTGTTTTCGGTGAGTTTTGAGAAGCACAATCGTGACCATGCTGAAAAGTCAAACCTCCTCTATGGGCAGATGGCACTCAGATAAGCTACAAAAATACAACAATCTATCTGAAAGAGGATTTCATATTGCATTCAAGTTTGAGAGCTTTGTGTCTGTTTTTTTACATATGTGTGTATGTGCTGTAGAATTAGTGTGATTGTGATTGTGTGGAATTTGAAACCTACCTGCAAGATGACAGGTGCAGAAGGATCACAAGCACCAGATTCCAGTGGTCCAAAAGCTGCAGGACAAAGAGAGGTTTCACATTAAGATAATACAATCGTGCTCATCTAAAACTTTTATTCTGCCATGCCAGGAAACCTGATATACCTGATATAATTTAGGAATTGTCACCAACAATTTTGCACGGAGGTTGGTTGCCAGATCAAAATGTGTGGAACAGGAAACATCCAATCCCTATTTTTATGATAGTGTGTTCCTACAGTAGATAGATAATAGATGGAGCGGAAAACTCTCATCTGTGAAGTACCTGGTCTTTCATTACATGTCAAAATGAACTGAGTAAATTCAGTGATTCCCTTTGGGATTGCATAGCGTGCACAACCTTTGATCCCCATAATCTTGCTCATCAGCAGATACACAGCTCCCACAGCATGCTACATGACCTTCCAAGTTGTTATCATCCACTGGTAAACTCAACATACATTTAATCCACCCAGCAGTCCTTACAGGGTGGGCACTTGTACACCTCGTAGAAGTCAACTACCATCCACCAACTGGAGGCTGGTGCACTGTACAGTCACATACCTGAAAGTGGCTTGGCAATTTTCTAACTGTAGTGGTATAGTCAATGAATGAATTAAATATTTTGTTCAGCGATTCTCTTAGTTACAACACTGTGCTACCACAGCACATTGGTGTTAACAGGGTCAAATGAAATGCTGGGACTAGTAAACAAGGCAGGGACGCTGGTCCCAGCAGCTGAAAGGTCCATTTGCTTTGCAAATTCATCAGAGCAAAGCGCAAAGCCCCTGCTCCCATCTGACCAGCTGATGAGTCATGACTGATGACATTATTTGGTCAATGTCATATTATTAGATGTAGGTCCCCAAACTATTCTACACACACATATTTTTTTTAGATATGGCTTTGAAATCATCTTCTGGCAATTTTGCTTGATCTTTGCTCTCCATTGAAATGATAAAAACTACAAGAACAAAGTTTGACTGAATTTCATACATTTCTGTCATATACTGCAATCTCTTCTGCTTGTTGACCTTCTGCAGATTCTGCAACACGCCTACAAGACCAATTCCTGTAAGACTTCTTCTTACTGTCAAAGCGTGTACTTTGGTGCCATATGAATTTCCCAGATGCCGAGCCAGCACTTGACTTCCTTCAGTCCCTCAAAGAAGTGACCTTTAACTACTGCTCCTCAAATGCTGACAGCCTTATGTCAGCCTTATGTATACCCTCTTCCACTGCGTTTTCTGTCTTCAACTAGCCCAGTTTCTTCAAATTTCTTTATCGCCGCTTGAACACCACATCTTCAACAAAATCCAGTTTAATTTTTTTGGTTATATTTAACAAATATATGAAATGGCTGGGGTGCCTTGAAGACAGACAGGTTTACGTGGATTAACTAGGCCTAACTGGATCTTTTGAAGATGCGGTGATCAAGAGGTCATTAAGAAATCAATGGAATGGCTAAATTGCTTTAAGAAGAGGCTTGGGAACCAAAACTGTGTTCTTCTAGCCATCTCACAAAATATCAAAAACTTTTTGGAAAACAACATAAATTCTTGTTCCTTTTTTTTTGTATAAATGTTTATTTGTATTAATTCTAATGTTATATAGTGTTTTCCCGAGCACATAAACAGGTCTTACTGCCCAGATAAATAGCTATAAACATCATTTTCTCAGGTGGCCTAAGACCTTTGCACAGTACTGTACAAAATGTAAATCCTGAAAACCAACTAACAGTTAATACATTCAACCCTATGTATGAAAAC
Source organism: Hoplostethus atlanticus (assembly GCA_034670405.1). NCBI lineage: Eukaryota > Metazoa > Chordata > Actinopteri > Trachichthyiformes > Trachichthyidae > Hoplostethus > Hoplostethus atlanticus. The sequence goes on along the minus strand of JAXDDX010000054.1, from coordinate 2,741,501 downwards.
AACACAATGCACACGGTCCTACCGTGTTGGAGGCACCAGACGGGTGAACACACCAGCCAGCCTCCTGAACCGTTTCTTCCACTAAGCTGACAGCCACCAAGACTCATTATGAAACACACAATAATGAACAGGGAGGTAGACGAATGAAATTGAGCGGAGTGCAGGCTACTTCCGCACCCAATCAACGGCATCTGTAACACGTAACACGAGCTACAAGACCAAACCGCGCCTGCGCATTGGCTGACCACCGGCCACACAGCTGTATGAAGCGAAAGAATGAAAATGTTTTATTTTCAATCGATAATAACTATAAGGATAATGAAATGTCATTCTTCCGCCAAGGCATATAGTTCCTCAACACTGCAAAGCGACAGTTATGTAGCAGTATGAGTGGTGACTTTTTGTTAGGGTTTTAATATTAAAATGATCTGTTTCGTAACCTGTCATTACTATCTTGACTAATCACGCGGCAGTGACCCAATGAGACTTGATATGACACGAATATGAAACCGGACTAAAAGTTAAATACGCCTAATGACTGAAAACCAGTCCGTGTAAACAAAGCACGTCCACTGCCTTGTATTTAAGGTGTGTATTTAAAAATATTACGGCTGTAATAACCGTTTCACCACGTTGGTAACGTGACAGTGGCCAGTACTCACCCCCAGTCAGGCTTTCAGTGGAGCTGCACATGGTCAGTCGCCACGATATCGGAGTTTAACGTGCTAAATGGCAAAAATGACAATAAACCAAGAGCTAAAGTTCACGTTCCACAACCCCTAACAACAACACCGGCCTGAGCGACGTGCGCGCGCCCGAATTAACACTATCGCAGGTCGCGCGCCTTCCTTTAATTTATGGATTAGTGAAAAATATCATAGGTCTAGTAGGTCTTCAGAAGACTGACGCTAGAGGGAGGCAACCACTAAGATTAAAACTGACTATGGCTAGTCTGTTTGTCTATTAGTCTGTTTGTCCTGCTATTGGCTGTAGTGAGTAGGTCCAGTCTCACTGTAAAAGGCTTCAATATGCAGGGCCTGGGACAAAACTTGAATTAATCAATACCTTGTATGGATTTATCTATCTATTGCATCATCACTGCATCACTGGCTATGTGACCCTTCAGCAACCCTTAAATGTACTGACTTTGCATTATGTGGGCATTAAACAATGTAGATTTTAAACATACAGTACGTTTTTGTTTGATTAATGTGCTCAGCTTAAGAAATTTCCATTTTATTTTCAGACCCTGGAATATGTTACACAAAAATGCGCCTTTCTGACAATGACCTGACCATTTTCATATTTAATCACTGGTTTTAAAAGTACAGTGCCCTCCCCTGCCATTTCAGCAATTCAAGCATATCAAAAGTCTTAGTCTGAAGTATTTGTTCTTTGTACTTGGAGAGCCTTGATAATATATCAATTGCCATAAATTGATGAGGTCAAACCAGGGACAAAATGTTTTGTCATATTAACTATTTTGTTGTACAATGGAGGTAGCAAGGAAAGTTGGAAAGTCCCTTCAAACTTCCAACGCTTGTCCGCTGAGCGCAGACAATAAGCTCAGCCAGCCACAACTCATCAGAGAACAGGAAGTTGGGATGACAGAGGGTGGGAGAGTTCAGCAGGGGTCTGTGGCCCCCCATCACCTTCAGGAAGCACCAGCAAGTTGACACACATGTTGCCGGGTGGCAACACGTGCACACGTATTAGGACCCTGCCGGAAACAGGTGCCCTGCCTTCATTGTTTCCACACCAACACCCAGAAAACAAAACAAAACCTAAAAAAATGGCGGGACACATTAGACTCTACACAAGACGTGATTCATGGGTTGAAAGAGCTAATGACAGGAAGGAAGTCAGGGGAGGAGAGAGGTTGAAGGAGGGAAGCATGGCAGAGAGAGCTAAACTTGCACTGCCATAAGAACTTGAAAATGCACTTAGTCAAGGCTTGCATTGGTCACAAACCGGCTGCGTTTTATTTTGGGACAGATTACATGTTGGCTAGACAACCCTTTGAAACCTTAGACCTTTTAGACAAACCAGACATGTTCTTTCTTTCACACTCAGTGGCTCTCTGAGGACATTTAAGTTATTGTTCATGACGTGATATTAAATGATACACCAGACACCAATAATCAAATTGATAGAAAAAAGATTTTATTTAATTTAAATTGTATAAAACCATTCTTTGTCCAGCAATAGAACTCCATACAAATGTAACATTGTTATTCATTTTCCAATTGCTTACAGTTGCCTTAACCATTTTTTGTGTCTGAAAACAATATATTCAATCATATTCCATACTTCATTTCTGTACAAGACAACAAAGTCCTTTGCCTGCTTGGACTAGGAAACACAGGTATCATTAAACACCAATTCCAACAACATATTTAGACTTCCATGAAGTAATATTTGACATGCTTATCAAAACAGCATGCAGGCCCCAGGCCTCCAGGTTTAGAACAATCTTAGTTAAATAACCATTTAAGATGGAAAAATGTCAGCATCTTAACATACCAATAGTCCAAACCCTTTTAGTCTGAAGATTGCACTGTATTTTTCTGATGAAGTGCTCCTCCAGATTTCAGTACTAAAACAGATGCTATAATTTAACTCGGCATATTCCTCTGATTTCCAAATGTATAAAAGTCAATCATATTTATTTTAAACCCTAAAAAAACCTACTTTCAAAGACTCCAACAGTTTTTAATTCACTTGCTCTACCCATCACCACGGCACCTCTCCTTCCTTTCTCAAACTTCATCCATCTTTCAAACATTCACCTACCCACACTTACTTTCTTCAGACATTCTCTGAACACAAAACCTCATTTATTTTACCCTCCTCTCCATGTCTATCTCAATCCCTTCTTTCTGTCTCTTCACCAACCCTCAGTAACACATTCCCTAACATCAACCTGCACTACAGAAATCCACCCAAGACTCCTAATGACCTTTGTTAGATTTTTAGTAACGCCTCTCCACTAATGTGTGTTAAATCAGCTCCATACCTCACCAACAACAGAGGAATGCTATAAGGCTCCACATCTTGCACATTCTAACCGGTTTTTGATCCCATATCACCTTCATACTCAGGACCCTTATAGGGTGGGTCAAAATTTTGTAAATTGCCAGTTCATGTCCAACAGGTAGAGACTGATGAAAGAACAAATTCAGATCTCTCACTGAACCAGGGGCAGTTGGCTCACATTACATTTGGCTCAGAAGAAACCATTTAGTGCGTGTCTGAATTCTGACCCACTACAGTCATGACAAATCACCAATGCTCATCACGTGAGCGTCCGGAGATCAGACCTCCTCAGCAGGCCTGCAGGAGAGGCTGGTAGGGCTCGGCCAGGACCTTGTAGCGGATCTTGGTGTTGGTGATGGCACCATGCTTCTGGCGCAGGTGAAGACGCAGCTGGCTCTTGTGGCGGAAGTGTAGGTCACACTTCTCACACTGAAGGGAACAGGGGTCAACATATTAGATGGCACGGACACAACTAATAATCATAATAATAATAATAATAACTTTATTGCCGCAGACACTCACAGTGTACGGCTTCTCCCCGGTGTGAATGCGCAGGTGGCTCTTCAGGGTCTGCAGGTGGCGGAAGCGGGTGCCACAGGTGTGGCAGGGATAAGGCTTCTCACCCGTATGGATCAGGACGTGGGCCCTGAGGTGGGCGACCTGGCACAAAGCACACAGACAGGTTGAGGTCAGAAAAGCACTACGCCAGTCTTATCAGCCTACATCATGTGACTGTAACAGAGAGGAGTATCACATCATCACCAATTGAGATGCTGTAGATTTGCCATATTTGCCGAAATGAAAATCTGATGTTGGGTATGGGCACTTCTCCACCCACACAAAGTGAGGAATCGAAAAACATAAGTTGCTTGATGCTTACCCTTACAAAATAATTAAAAAGCTCTTTATGTGTTTCTATTCAAGCTGTGACCAAAAAAATCCAAAATGGATGTATAGCATTTTGAATTGTAACCCATTAGTCTTTGTCTAAATCAAGAGTACACTTTTAAACGTTTTAACCATTTTGAAATCAAGTGCACGTATACACACACACACACACACACACACACACACACAGAGTTAGACCTCACTTGAACAAATCGTGCACCGCAGGTGTCACAGCGGTATGGTTTCTCTCCAGAGTGGATGCGAGTGTGAGTCTTCAGGTTGGCCGGTCGGTTGAATTGGGCCCCACACACATTACAGCGGTACGGCTTGTCACCTGCCAGGGCAAAACTCATCGTCAGCTATTGGTTCACAACTTTATCTAATACTATCCATCTGGTGAGAGAGAGAGAGAGAGAGAGAGAGAGAGAGAGAGCATTCATAGCTTTACTGCCTCACCTGAGCAGACGGTCTTGCCTCCACTAAGGTTCCCAGAATAGCAATATGGCACATAATAGTTCTCATGCTTGATTGTATGCTGGCTGTGATGGGCATCTTCTGGTTCAACGGAGTGTGGTTTTGGGAAAATGGTGCAGGGTGAGACTGAGGAGGAGGAAAAATATACAAACACATATTTAACACAGCTCGGTGTCATCTGTGATCGTTTAAATTACCAAAATTTGAGGCATAATATGTTTAATAAGTTAATATTTTTTGTTAATTTGTGCCTACCTGCTCCCTCCTGGTGTGTGGAAGGTACCACTGTGTGATCCACAGAGGGAGGTGGCCCCAGGGGAGGGGCTCGGCCAGAACCCTCATAGCAGGAGGCCTGCCCCTGTCTGATGGAGAAACCCCCCCTCTTTTTATTATTTTGTAGGTGCAACAAAAAACAGCGTCATAAAAACAAAAAAATGAATCCTTTCTTGCCTCATAATAATTTAATTACACATCTTTTTTTATTCCAGTTTTTCCAAGCATACCTATCAATCTGACCAGGCACTTCTCCAGACCACGCCTCTGTTGGTGCGTTGGGTGTCGTGCCCATCCTATCAGACGTGTGACTTTGCTGTTCCTCTGTCTCCTCCTCCTTCACCGCGGTCACAGCACAGAGCGGGTTGAGGACAATGTACTTGTATTTTTTCCAGTTGCAGGCCTTGGGGTCCGGTGTGGCTTTGGTATCACTCTGGATGAACAAACAAAACAACAGTCACTTACTTCCACATACCAATAAAATATATGGTGCCATGTAGTGAGAAAGATACTCTAAAAGCACATTGTATATGATCATGATATGAAAAGTGGGTTTTCTTGAAACTTTGGAGCCATACCATGAGGTGGTTAGTAAGGTTACAGGTGTTGGATTCAGATGGGGAGTTGGGGTGACAGCTGGAACGGGAGGGGCTGTCTGGAGATGGAGTGGGAATGCCCAAGACGGGCGACTCTGGCTCTAGTTTCAGTTCCTTTGACCTGGGCTGGCAAGTCGGGAAAGGCCCCGGGAAAGGCCCCGGCTTGAGAGGACCCTCCACAGGGACCCTGAAGGAGAAACAAAGGAAGTGTGTAATGAGCCAAACCTGCTCAGCAGACAAAGGCAGACACGAACAATCACAGGCATGGCTCATGCACCAGAACGGCCAAGCCAGCACTACAGACAGTTCAGGAATTTATCTGATCAAGAGCAACTTACAATGAGTGCAACAGGAGAATAAGTTTCAGTTCCTAGATCACCAATATTACAAGCAACCAATAGTAAGAAATCCAAGAGTTAGAGCCACAATACTCTCTCTCTCTGAACCATCTTCTACTTTGACTACTTTAATCCTTGGCAGTGACGTACATTCACTCTCTTACCTGCTTGCCCCTGCTGTTGGGATCAATGGCTGGGCTGGATTAGGCAGGTCTCCTCCTCGGGGGGCTACAGAGGCTACAGGCACCCTGGAGTCCAGCTCCAACTGAGGGGATGCCACACTCATCCTCTCCCTGTAGAAAAAAAATAAATTGTCCACCCCCCAAGTCAACATACAGGACTGTACTGTATCTATCCAATTTGATTCAAAGTCTTCATTGAATCACAGTGGGTGGACCTTTTCCATTCAAAGTCCCTTCATCCTGCAGCCCCTCACCTGTGCAGCTGCATGAAGGCCCGGCAGGTATCGGCCACGTGGTCCATCTGCAGGTAAGTCGCAACAGCGAGCACCCCGGGGGCACTGCTTGGTGTCAGAGGGAGACGGGAGGTGTACATGAAGTCGAGCAGCAGGGACACGCTGGATGGGTCCAAGGTGTTGGGGAGAGACACCGTCATGAGCTGCTCTCCGCCGCCGCCACGCCCCTGGAGCAGCACGCGGCGCGAGTACAGGGAATAGAAGAACCCGCTGAGAGAAAAGGAAGACAGAGAGAAACAATCATCTATCCATCTGTATGTGATGCAGTTGATTGAAGGAAATGAGGCACACATGGAGGGAAGAGGATGTGAGGAATGAGACAAAGAGCCTAAGAAAAGAGGGGAAAGCAGCACCGTCCGAGGACAGACAGATTGAGAGAGTGAAAGATGAGAAGGAGTGAGAGAAAGTCAGAGAAAGCTTAAAAAGACAATGAGATACGTTAGACATCAGATAGAAATATAGATAGAGATACGCTATAAAGACAAGAGGAGTGAGCCAACACAGGAGATATCATGCAGGTCCTGTGCACCGACCTGCAGGCAACAAGCACAGCGCAGTGCGCCCGTAGGTGAACGCCGCCGACAACCAGGGTGGCGTCGGTCAAGATGTTCCGGTGCCGCAGTTCATTCAGGTTCAGCAGGACATCGTTGGAGTGGCGCGTGAACTCCTTCACATATCCCTCCTGCCGACTGTCGACCCCGCATCCTTCCACCGCTTCCATCATGCTCATCTTCATTTGATGAAAGGAGGAAACAGATTGGTAGAAAAGGTCATAAGCAGTACAACTTGCATTTGTAGTGCATGAACTGAATGTATATTATAGTAATTGAATGTTCATATGGTTGATGATTTGATGCATTCTGATGTGCAGCAGTGACCTACCTATGTGTAATAGGCAGAATAAATAGACTGGAGTGTCCCAGACACATCTGTTAGGTGAGACCAGCTCCCTACTCGTACCTGTGTGAGAAAACAAATCCATGTAAACTTGAGTTTCACTAGGGAGAAAACAATGTGAGGAGAACAACAAAATCCCATGAAAAACATCCTAAACATAATTCAACCTGCAATGGAAACCTTGTTTTTGCTCTGGTTAAAAGAAGTCACACCTTCACTTCACTTGAAAACACGAACAGCCTAAATAAAATATACTTATCTTGACATAATTCTACCCCAGGTGATAGTTTTGCTATGATTTGTACATCAACAGTAGGTTGACGGATAAATCAACACTCAGAAAAAAAGGTCATTAACATCTCCACCTCACAAAAAAGTGAGTGACATTAATCCAAGTAAGCAGTTATCAGACAGCCCATGGCAAACATCTGAAAAAAAAAAAACCAATTAGATGGAGAAACATCTGCCAACTCACCCCGACCAGCAGGGACGAGAACTAGCGTGCACCGCGCTGACGTCAAACCCCTCAGGCTCAGTGGTCAGTCTACTATCTAAGAGGTCTCCGGTAAAGTTAGGTTCACCCACTGCCTCCACTGGCTCTGAGCAAGACTGTTGGGGGTGGCTGCAGGGAGGGAACTCTTTATAATGTCGTGCAGGAAGCCCCCATACAACCAGGGCTGCTCGTTTCCTCTTTCCTCAACAGCCCACGCGCACCCTGGAAGCAACGCAGGAAAGGCCCTAGCCCGGACCCTGGGCTCCAAGTATTTTTAGTGGGCTAATATTTGTTCTAACCCCATAGCTCGGAGCAAGGTAATGGCAGGAAAGCATAGTGTGTTTTTGTGCCGCGTTGAAAAAAGAATATATGAGGACCCTTGGGGAGATGAAGTACATGCTATCCAGGAGTAAGCCCGACCGAATCAACCTTCCCCCACCAACGCTTTCCTCCCGTTCACTCCTCTCCAGGACATAGGAAACTGTCTGAGAGGAAGCTGGAAGACTAACTACTTGTTGGATAAACAAGCTATGTGCCAAAATGGGAGAGCTGCCACACAGGGTTGAGGCTGAGCTTGTTCTTTAATCACTCTTATAAGTCATTTTGCTGCACAATTCCACAAGTGCAGAACATTTCATCCTTTCACACCCAGATGCCATATTGTCAACGTCTCTCGGGATATTATTTAATAAGAACTTTAGAGGCAAAGACGTTCAATAAGAAGTTGTGGTATTGCTGAGCTGACTGATTCAGGTGAATGTGGATTTATGGGCGAGGCGCCGGAACCTTCTGGCTTGCTGCCTGAGAGGACGGGCGACGTGTTATGGGGACTGAGAGGAAGGAAGGAAGAGGGGGAAAAATCGATAGGGCTAGATGGGAGACACCTCCTCCTGGTTGTGAAAAACAACCTCTGCCTCCCTCACTGATAGAAATGCAGCAGACAGATGTGCAGGAACTGCCGTACACACACACACACACACACACACACACACACACACACAGACCTCTGAATGCTTCCTGCAAGGCTGCTCAGAGACATGGATGAAAACGCCTGCGCAGGACATCCGTCAATAATAAACTAAGCAGGAGACAAGGGAGGAGGGGAGGAGGGGAGGAGGGGAGGGGGTGATGGAGAAAGGGGGACAAGGGTTCAGAGGTTGCCAATAACTAAAAAACAAGCGGAAACTTACCTCATCCTCAGTGCAACCTTGGGTTCACAGAGAACCAGGCACAGGACAGTTAATTGAGGGGCTGCAGAAGCGTCCCATGAGCTGTATTTCCTTCACATCAAAGTATTTAAGAAGGAGACCTTGAATGGGCTTGAGAGTGTTGTTCAATGTTGACCGAGATAAGTGGTGATGGTATAGCATTATAGTAATCTGGCTAAATGGAGAACATGGTTCTCTTATTTTCATTGATAAGGGGGTTGAGTTTGGAATTTGAATTTAAAAGAAAAATGTTGAATTTATATTTTTATTTAAGGCTGCCAATTCTAAGATGGCAAAATGCAGTTCATAGGCAGTAAAATATATTCTGTATGAATGCAAAGGAATAATCAAATTAGACAACATGACCATGTTTGGTTATAAATCCTTTGAAAATGTGAATCGGAAGCATAGTGTTTGCAAGGGGTGTTGAGTGCGTGTGTGTGTCCTTGCGCTTTTATTTGTTTGGATGGAGGCCGGATCAATTGTGTGGTATGAAAAGAAAAGAAAAAAGAAAAAAGAAAAAGGAAAACAACGATTAAGAAAACAGAGAGGGAGATGTAGGTCTCGGCTACTTCCAGGCATTGTGAGAAGAACGGATGAGGGGGGTGGTTGAGGAAAAGTGAGAACATTACTAAACAGGTTCACCAATAGGAGGAAGCCATTGAGTCTATCCCATTGGCAAGGCTGGGCTAAGCTAATAGTGACTTCCGGCATCTTACCCCGTCTGTCAGTGTCCATCAGCAAACCATTGATGTTACTGGTTAATGTCAAAGCCAGACCACTACTGTTCTGCTTGTGATAAAATGCATATTGACAATAGAAACTGTCACAACGATTAACCATCACATTGAAGATGCTGATGAATCTAATAAATCTAACTAATACAATCTTTTGGGTTGTTTTCATACAGAAAACATCTCCTCAAACAACAGACAAGGCATTGAATCTAGGGGAATCCCTTGGTTTTGTGGTTTCCTGGTTGCTTGGATAGAACCTAATATTGTTTAAGTGATAAGGCGTGTGCTAAAACCATGCTTTGACTATGTATTCAACAGCTGGTGCCAAAGTGTTGACAACTATGGGCCCTACAACAATAACACACATCTCCATAAACTGTCTCTTCCTGTGATTGCAGAGCACTCTGGACATATAAGGGCAAACAGTAAGCGCTACTGGAAGGAGGAGGAGAAATGGGGGATATCCCAGGGAGGAGCCTTGGTTGTTTGTCCTCTTTTTGGCAACGGGAATGGATTGAGAAGTAAAAAAATAAAAAATGTTTCAATTAAAACAATAAGGCCAAAAACCTCCTTTGAAGAAGTGCCTTGGAGAAACATGAGTGGGCCAGCAGTATGCTGCTGGGTGGGGCGGTAGAGGAGGGGTATAGAGGAGAGGAAGAAGGACAGTTCAACCCTGTGCCCTGGGCCTTCAAATAAGAAAGGGAGCAGGGAGGAAGAGGAAAATGTTACAAACCTCTATATTTGACCTCCACACTCACCCCTCCTTGCAAGGTAGAAAACTATTAGCAAACAAGGAAATGCACATAGAGTAAATAGAAGTGGCCTTGATGTCAGTTACATTTCAAATGTATATACTGTTGGCTAGCATGATAGATAGATAGATAGATAGATAGATAGATAGATAGATAGATAGAGAAATTACAGTATCAGTCACTATTATTTTGTACTGTAATGCTCAGGTCATGACTAGGGTTTAGATTTCATGATATATATAAATTATATATGGTCCAGTTCTGTACCAAGAATACTTTTAGCAGGACAGGAGAACAACTCACTTTTCTCAGTTCACTGGGTTGCTGTTCCTTGGCTTTGTAGTAGCAGTAGAACAGGTTCATATGGATATCTGGGATTTCCATTATGAAAAAGAGCTACAGTAATCCTATAACAAATACAGATAGAGAGAGTTTAAATACATTTAAAACAATACATTACAATTTTCCTACTCAAATGTCTCACGGTATTGGAGAAATGACAGGCATGTATCCCCATCCCACGCACGCACGCGCGCACACACACACACACTTCACGACCAGAGACAGCAAACTACGTCACACATTTGGAACGCAGTGACGACTGCTGCTGCTGCTGCTGAAGGCCTGTGACTGACTCAGGATCCAAAGTAGGTTAACGAAGCTAAAGAAAGTTGTTGTGGAATAACTTTCGTTGACCTTTGGATATTTAAAGGAGTGTGTATTTTATGTTTACGTACCATATTTCTAGCGATAGGGGGGTTTAGGTATTGCCTTTTTCGGTTGGAGGCTTATTCAAGTTAGCCCGGAGAGACAAGGCACGAGCTTAAGTCGAGTCGCAGTTAAAATCAGGCTATCAAACAAGTAAACAAACATATCATTAAAGTTAACGGTTGCAATTTAGCCTTCATTATATGTCATTTACATCTTTGAAGTGGTATATTTTGCATAGTTATGTCTCATAGAAGAGTTGTTTTAGACGAGAAACGAGGCAATATGAAATAGGTTCTCTGTTCATTTCGAATGTTTGCCCTCTCATGGTGAAGCTAACGCTAGCAGTTTGAGTTTGCTGTGCGAAAATCTAACAAAAAAGCACACTTTTCTGGCCACCTGTGACAATACAACGTCCAGTAGGCTATGTCGATCTACCCTTTTAATAATGCTTGATGTTGATTTGTAGATGAGACCGAAGGGAAGAAGAGAGGCGCTATAGAGGAACTGTAAAGGTAAGAAACGCTAAAGGTAGCTAATATTGATTGGCGCCACTGTTTCTGGACATGGGTTTATTGTATTTGTCATATTGTCTTACTGTATTTTACAGTATATCATGTTAACGGCGACGTATCGCTGCAATTCAGCAAAAAAAATTCAACTGCGTTAAGCGAGACAGAATTTTTCAGAGTTGGACCAGAGTTGGGCGATTTGCCTTCAGAGTAAAAGCGTAAAAAATATAAGTATTGGGGAATATAGAACAAGGGCAATTATGGTATGCTGCGAAAATGACATTTGGAAGGAGGGAAGCATAATTTGCATGTACATCCTATCTTATTTCTTTGTGCGTTACTCTTACTGAAAAACAAAACCGTTAGGTCATTTTACTTTGGAAAGTCATTTTACTCGGAAGTCGTATTTGTGTATTCTTGTGAACTTGACACTGGCCAATGGAACAACTTTGACACTCCCAGAGTTGCTACGCGTTTCCTTCATTCACGAAGAAATGCTAATAAAATTGACAAATAAATTAGCTTTGTATCGCAAACCACATAAAACCTCAGCAAGCATCTTTAATCACAGAATGATAAAGCCGTTGGGATTAATTTCCTGGCCCAGCAATCCTCGGATTTGAGTGTGCGCTCAGCCGGATTTAGAAAGGGGTTTTAATCAGGTCGGTGGTGGGGCAGTCACTCTGTTTTTCTGGGTAGTCACTGAGTAGTGGCAATCAAATCCATGTTGACACTGCATGGATCTAATGGTAACTGCAATAACCCAATGGACAGATCCCTGGGAAGACTTGAAAGATTCAAACAAACCACAACTAAATCCAGTGTTGAAGCATTGTATCCCTGTAGCCTCCATCATCCTCTCACCCAAGGCCTCTCAACCAAGGTTATAATCTTCTTACCAACAAGGACATTATTCCAGCCCCAGGACCCACATACAATCAATTTGAGTGGCCGATCAATTTCACTACTTGAAGCGTACTGATTTGCTGTAGTTTCTCCCAGTTGTTGCGGTTCATTTGGACGTTGGAGACCCATATTAGATATTATACCTTTCACACACTGGCTTTTCAAAAAGGGTAAAAAAAAGTGAATGAGAATGAAAACTGGCACACCTACGGATTGTCTTTGGGACAAAGACTTGAATCTATTTGCATACTTTTATATTCACATTTTATATGTAGTTGGCACATTTAAAAAAAAATATATATTTTTATTTATTTTTTTACATTTTATTTTTCCCTAAAGAAGACCAGCATCTTAATGGTCGGAGTCCCTCAAGAGAGGGTCACCACTTTGTCAGCTGTTATTTATCCCTAAGAGGATACATAATATATTGTTATGAGCCAGGTGCTTATGTATGTACAGACACATACTGTATCATTACACAACATTTCCTGTCTTGTTTTTGTCTCAGCTTCATTTGGAAATCATGATACTAGTGTGTAAACAGACAAAGACAATGACTATTGTGGTGGATAACAAGCAAGGGGTAACCATGGAATCACACCTGTGTGTCTGTGTGTGTGTTGGAGATCTTTTAAATGACTATTTGTGTCACGAAGTACACAAACACACACACATGTTTTGGCGCACTGTGCAAGGCTGCTGGAAATCCCCATGCCTTTCAGAATGGTTGCTCTCTTCCTGTCCTCAGTTGCCATAGGAAACAAACGATGAAACATCCCTTGGTTTATATACTACATATATACAGCTATGCTCATGCAAATTTGGGTGAAAGCTTAAACATAATCTTGCACATTCACTGAATAGGAATCGGTCATAGCAAAGTCAATATGATAGAATGGATTGCAATTACGGTTCCAGTGTACTCAGATGGAGGAAAGGCACTTGAGAGAAAATTAAATGCAACATAGTCATCATACAAGATACAAGTAAACTATAAAAAGGAGGTCAAAAACAGGAAAAGATCATTACATAACAGCAAGTAAAAATTAGTTTTAATGAGTAATTTAAAAGATGAGACAGATTTATGCAGCCTAAGCTCCTCAGGCAGGTCGTTCCAGAGTCTAGGAGTATAGGCCCTCAAATCATCTACTCTAACAAAGTCTGTCTAAATAACTATGATAAAACATACCAACCATTTTCCATTGTCACTTTGGCCTCAGAAGCCTGTTATGTCCGGTCCTACCTGGCTGCCACCAAGGACTCTGGATAGCCCAGAGAGAGCCGTCCCCCAGATGTCCCACTCCGGAGGGGCAGCCATCTACCGAGCCCCCAATAAGAAGGGCCCGTCTGACCCCCGGCCGAAATATGGCCTCTACGACCAGAACGGAGGTGGAGGAGGAGGCGGAGGAGGAGGAGGGATAGCCAACAGGTACATGGCTACTGGACCCACAGGTAAGACCATAGCATGAGTGTGAAGTGAAGTGAAGTGAAGTGAAGTGAAGTGAACAGTTGGTTATAGGTGTACGTGGTGAGAGCAATAAAGATAGTCGCTATGTCCCTTGCTCAAAACGCAACATGTCTAGTGGCTGAAGTGCGTTATAGTCCATTGAGGCTACTGTCAATGGAGAAATTGGTATCTCTGCCGCTTCTATGATGGATCTCTCCCTGTGTGATTGGTCAATGTCGATGCAAAATGATGATGTCTAGAAAAAGCCTTTGATACTGAGCGGTCAAATGTGTATACTGAATAGTTTTCCTTTATTGTGCCTATTTTCATCATGTACACATATGAAAAGATTAGATAATTTGCAGGAAAGGATGAAGGATGATATCTACTTTGAAACGTTTCAGTCTGAGTCAAAGATTGTGATGGTTCAAACTGTCCCGGACAAACAGTTTTGATGTCTGTTCTCCAAACAAAAGGTGGGCCCATGCATCACCCATCTAGTGACCACTATTACCCACCTCCCAAAGAGGACCGCAACTGGAGCCCTCACATGGACAGTTATGAGCTGATGGTAGGTGAATGTTGTGTAGTTTTACCACCAGCTGTGGTCATTTTCTACGCATCCAAACCGTCATCTGCAAAGATTTCGACAGAAACACTGGGAAATGATCACAACATCATACACTTGATTGAAATATTGTAAACGTTCTGCTCTTAGCACCGTGGCCCTGAAAAGCCAGTGGGCCATCACTCCAACATTGATGCTGAAATTGACTCGCTCACCTGTATGCTAGCCGATTTGGACAGCCACCCACATAACTCCAGCACACAGGTATGTCAATACATTCACTGACAATATTTCCATTTAATTTCAATGAAACTTTTCTTGAGAGCTTGCGTGGAGCTTTTAATTTTATAATCTGTGTGTAAAATGTGCCATCAGAATTAAATTTCTCAACTTTCTGACTCCCCACAGCTGTACGACAATGTGCCTTACAACAAATACCTCTCAGGAGACCACTACAGGCCTGCAACCCAGAGCGTCGCTCCTCCCCAGTCTCGGCCATCCATGGGCTACCCCCCTCATCCCCAGAGCCAATACCACCCAGCACCCCCCTACCCCAGCGAGCACCAGGCACCTCAGTATCCCACCTCCCACCAACAGGAATACTACACCTCCTCTTCAGCCCCTAAGCCCTACCCTCAGCCTGTCCCGGCCTCCTACACCACAGCCTCTACTCCTACTGGGCCCAGGTTCAGCGTCCAGGTCAAGACAGCCCAGCCTGTCACCTACTCTCAGACTGGGAGGCAGGCTGAACAGGCCTATACCCCGCCCCCTCCCCGGCAGCATGCATCACGGCCCCAACCCCAGACAGGCCCACAGGGCTGGTACCCTCCGCATCCCAGCTCCCAAGCTCAGGAGATGCACTCTGAGACAGGGTACAAGGGGAGTGGCTCAGGGTCTGGAGGAAGAGCCAACCAGGGTCCTGTGTCCAAGAGAGGCCTGGAAAGCAATCAAGCAGGATCAGGGGTAGGACCGAGTCCTGCCTATCAGTCTAGCAAGGTAGGATGGCATATCTATGTCTTTCTAAGGCTACTGGGCGAACTGCTTCCTTGCCTAGTGATCCACTTAATTCACATTTGAGAAGGAACTAGGAATTTAACACACAGCGTGAGCTTGTGTAATGAAATTCTGCATGTTCCACTACTTGCAAATACGTTCTTGTACCAGCAAATGCAGGTTCTTGACCCATATTTCCTCATTCCTTCACCAGGGAGCAGCTACATCGAGACCTGAAGAGGAGTTGGAGCGACTTACCAAGAAGTTGGTGTACGATATGAACCACCCTCCTGCAGAGGAATATTTTGGTACAGTCCCAATTGATGCCATAAATCAGTTATTACACTAGAAAAGCTGCATTTTGCCATTTTAACATATTATAAACTTGGCTGTGTCCCATTCTGACTATTTCACTCTAATATAGCAATACAGTAGGTCTCATTTCACCCTTGCCCTCTCAGGTCGCTGTGCCCGTTGCGGTGACAACGTGCTTGGCGATGGAAGCGGCTGTATCGCCATGGAGCAGGTATTCCACGTGGAGTGTTTCACGTGCATCACCTGCCACGCCCGTCTCCGAGGCCAGCCCTTCTACGCCCTGGACAAGAAGAGCTACTGTGAGAGCTGTTACATTGTAAGTGGAGGAACGACAGACGTGAACAAAGACCTCCGTTGATCCCTTTTGCAGTCTTTCTCTGGTCTTTACCTGTTCCAGTTTGGGGAGATAGGGTATTCCTAGAGGTTTAGAGAAAGTGTCCTGCAGCTGAAAGGACACAAGTTTGATTCCCACAACAACAAAAGTGTCCTTGAGCAAGTTACTGAATCCTTACCTGCTCACTAATTGTCGTTCTGGATAAGAGTGACAGCTAAATGCCTAAGATGAAGTAATATATCTCAGGATTTTATTATTGTGCTGTCTCTTACTGTGTTGCTCTATCGCTCCCACTCCGTTAGAGTACTCTAGAGCGCTGTTCCAAGTGCTCCAAGCCCATCCTGGACCGTATCCTGCGGGCCATGGGCAAGGCCTACCATCCTCGCTGCTTCACCTGCGTGGTGTGTAACTGCTGCCTGGATGGGGTTCCCTTCACCGTGGACGCCACCTCTCAGATCCACTGCATAGAGGACTTTCATAGGTACATACAGACACCACGCTGAAAAGCCACATCATGCTATTGTTACCAAGCGAACAGATGTTTAATCCATATTTTCATCATAAAGAGATGAGGCATTAAATGAGACTCCAGCATTAAATGTCAATCCTGGTGCTTGTTGTCCCTGACAGGAAGTTTGCCCCTCGCTGCTCGGTGTGTGGGCAGGCCATCATGCCAGAACCCGGCCAGGAGGAGACCGTCAGGATAGTGGCTCTGGACCGCAGCTTCCACGTCAACTGCTACATCTGTGAGGTGAGTTGACTTTTTACCATCAGACCTAAAATACCAAAGATATGAGAAGATGAATATCAAGAAGTCGTATGAACATGATCAACTTTGAGTGGAGGGTAACGGGGACGGGCCCAGAGGTTGTAGGATTCATTCAATTTGCACCCTACTACATGTGAGAGTAAGTAAGTAAAGTTGAACTGATAGAGTCTGTATCCCTCAGGAATGCGGCCTCCTGCTGTCCTCGGAGGGGGAGGGTCGTGGCTGCTACCCGCTCGACGGTCATATCTTGTGCAAGAGCTGCAGCGCTCGCCGCATCCAGGACCTCTCCGCCAAAATCTCCACCGACTGCTAACACACCTTTTGTGATGTGAATCAAAACATCAATCCATTGAGAGTCTATTATGGATTATTGATCAGCAATCGAGGGTAACATTTTTATGCCTCTTATTTTTTGCTGTCTTGTCTATTCTTTATTTTTTTTGCTTTCTTGTCCATATTGCCTCATTGGAAGTGGTGGATTTTGTCACTCTTAACTATGGAATTGACAAAGAAATCGCTACGGCTCCCTCTGGTGGTATGCATTTGCAATTTCATTTATAGAGGGACATTCTAGTTATGGTTAAAATCGGGAGAGAAACATTGTGCTGGAGGGACCACCACTTCAGTTGACTTGACTTCAGGTTTCCCACCATGTGTTTTTTTTTTTCTTGGGACACTGTGTCTTCATGTTTAGTCCTATATCAGTGCTACAGTGGCCCTGACCTGCAGGCAGCTAGGGCTCCACTTACCATTCATTCACGCTGACACTGCTTAACTGGCACATTATCATCACTTGAATCCTCCCTATTAGAGACAATGAAGATATGGAAGCAGTTCAATGACTCAATTGAAGATGAAGATTAATTTGAAAAAGCATGACTTTGCTTCCCTCTGTGGCGTGACCAGTCTAAATGATGGGACTTGGATATTTGGAAAACACTCAAAACAAGCATACTAAGAGTACATAATACAATGACAACTGTGACTGTACATAACAGGCTGTTTTTGGTTAGAGAGTGAAACCGTTTTGTGGGAAAGCATGTAGTTATAGTGCAGTTAATAACCTCATAGGACAAGAAATGTAGACCGAAGGAATGTGTAGTGAGTTTCTTTTTGCTCTTATTGTGTGCTAGCACAATGTTTGCTAGTACAATGCTAGAACAGGTTTGACAACTACAATCATACCCTACAGCGTTCAAGTGTCACATTATTATATTGACTGGTCTTAAGGGCGTTTGCTTTATTTAAACCAGCCCACTCAGCATTTTAGGAACGTTTGTTTGCAACACTATGCCCTTATTTCTTTTCTTTTTTTTATTATTATTATTCATATTTGTTGTTGGTTGATACTTGACTGTTACATTGAAGATGAAGGTGCAATGAAGTCAAACGCTTTCCACTGTCTAAAGGAAAACAGGGTGTTCAACGCTCACTCGGGGGGGCCATGAAAACATCCTATTGTGTAAATGTTTGCTTGAGCTTGATTTGAAGAGTTCCTGTATCCACCATTTTGGGGGGGGAAGTGACACGTACAAAATGATAAAGCAAAACTAAAACAAATGAAATGATGTTTTAAATGATATTGGGTAACGTCTATCCTTGTTTGACACAATTTGTTTACTTTTACAGTTTTACAGGAAATTCTACATGTTAGAGATATTGAATGTTGAATTTACAGCGAGGACTTTTTTCCCCCCCAAAATGGATATATAATGTTTTGTAACTCTTCACTTGTGGTGTTTGTGTTCATCCTTGCACTCACGTTGGCCCAATTTAGTAATATTTTCTGAGACTTTGGAACGACAGTATTTATATTAAGTTTGGATTGTGTTTAACCTCTCGTCTTTCCGTCCTAATTTTGTGTATAACTTCAAGGGCTACACGTTTTACAGCCTTACCTCGAGGATGTCACTGACGATAATCCTTTGAAACTGAATCTGTGTCTGGTAACCTTCTCGCTACAGAACTTGGATCACGCTAAAATGGTTTATTAGCTCACCGGTCACATTGTACTTTTTTGCACACATTTTTCACCTCTGTTAATTTATTTCATCTCATGATGTATTTCAACGTTAACCTGTGATTTTGTATCAAGGTAATTATTTCAATCATGTTCAACAGTGTCATTCTAAAATCCCATACCCACGCCAACTCTGTGTCATAGAAATATTACTCCTTGAAATGACTTGCTTGTTTTGTGCCGTCGTACAATTCCCCACTTTGTTGGTTCGTCGTCTAGCCTCGATGGCCAACACCTGATGTAAAGTGTGAAATGCTGTGAATGCAAACTGGTTGGTAGTTGTAAGCCCACGGTACTGCAGCAGACCTGTCCACTGATGGATTCACGCTGAGAAGGAGACCTTTTTGTAAACAGCTGGTTGAGTTAGTATGCAGTAGAGACCCCGTGTAGCAGAGTGAATGGGAGTACATGTGAACCCATGTGTGGATTTTCTCCTAATGCAGATTGTAGTATATAAATGATACATTAAAATGTCAAGTTTTTCAGCAAGTTCACTGATGCGCTTGTGGTTTTTTTGAAGTAGCGCCGTGATGTGCAACGCTCTTGACGTGAAAGGAGAAAAAAAAAAAAAACGGTGTAGCCTGAGAAACATTCCCTTTTTAATTGGAGACAGTTTTACTTGCTCAACCCTATGACAGCCTTGTTCTTTACACCAAAATCTTACCACAAAGACACCCATTTTAAATCCAAAGTGACATTTAACACCTTTTTTAAGAAGAATGATGTACAACACAAAATAATTATACAGAGAATCTTTCAGTATGTGGACGTGAAAATAGTCCAGCACAAAGAGCTCTTGTGTTAACACGAGGTGAACGTCTTCCAAAAGAAGTTCCGGCAGCCCGCCTTGCGCTCTCTCTGGGAGAGGGGAAGGTGTCGCCGCACCACCTCCTCCCTGATTCCCGATTCCTCCTCCAACTCAAGTAGTACCTTGTTTTCTCTCGCCGCAACCAGATCGGACACAAACTTCAGAAGGTCCTAGAGGAAGAAGTGCAGAAGAGGGGTAGGAGGGTGAAATGAAAACATCTCATACCAAATTGAAAGTTATTTACTCAGAAATAAATCTCAACAGGCATCTATTCCCTTGTAGATTAGGCTTAATCTCAAAACTGACCCAGACATTGAAAGATCAGTTCCTATACACCCTGATTTTTATGTCACAACAACTAGAGTACCCTGTCACAGTACTTCCATTTCCTTATCTTAGCCATGACCACTAGTTGAATTCAATCAGCCACTCACCTTGTCCTTGGCGAGGTCTGCTCTCAGTTTTTCCGTCAACATGTCTCTGTCTGGAGCACTGCTGACTCTGGCCAGCAGCACAGAGGAAAACAGAGTGACCAGAAATACCTGTAGCTGGGAACGCAGCATCTCCGCCGCAAATGGAAAACTGATGAATCTTGTTATAATATCCCCTTAGGCTGTTTCCCACACTAACAATGTGCAACGGTGGTCCAAAAATTGGAAAAAAAAGACGAGCCAATGGGTAGAGGAGCTGAATGTTTTCACTGTTTGAGTTCTCACCAGTCACAAGCTAATAAATAGGTTTCTTCATCCTCGAATCTTCCTCATCCTCAAGCCAACAAAAGGACGTGATTGGCTGAGAAGAATGGCCGCAAGGGGGATGAGGAGGTGAGGGGTGTGGGTGTGTGTGTGTGGCAGAGGTTTGGTGTGAAGGAAGTGTCAATGCACAGGATAAGGTCACCGTTCGCCATGACACAGAACAAAACAGCACCCTGCTTCTGAATCCGACCAAAACCCAAACTTCTGACTTCTAAAGTGCTTCTAAAATATCAGCAGTATACCGGATATGCAGCACGTTACAGTAACTTTAAACCTGGGACCCGGTGTGCCAGGTCCAATAATAGTGTAGTTCAAAGTCAGATCGGTTCAAAGAGTATGCTGACGTATGACTTCATTTGGGGCCATGCTGTGTCAGGCAGGATTAGCCAGTGTAACTGTCCCGGGCACAACATGAGGTCTTGCATGCTGCGCAGTGTTAATGACACAAAGTGACTCAAATGTTAATCAGACCTGGCCACTGATAACCAATCGGCACCCCCTCCCATCCCCACCAGCCTTTGAGTCAATGGAAAATGAACATCTAAAAAGGTCAAGGGAGTAAAAGTGGAGGAAATGATTGTTACTTCACATACATTTTGTTTATAATCTCCGAGGGGGGCAAGTAGATATATGATGTGGAGGTATTTCACCTAACATTTACCCAAAGACAATCATCTCATGTTATCAGCTCATAACAAGAAAGTTGTCAGATGTCAAAATAATGGAAATGTCCCAAGCCACCCAATTATGTTAACCTAAAGGCTATAAAACCTTATAGATTTAGAAGAGGACATTTCTTTCCATGTTTATTTCCTGTCCGTTAGGGCTCAGATAAGGTGCCCAAATGTCAGAAACCTACAGTGCATGAATATCACAAAATAATAAATAAATAAATAAAAACCACATCACTTTCACATCTTATTGTTGAAATGGATAATGACCTTTTCTGTGGACCTATCTCCTAATCCCCCCCACCACGGGGCTCTCGGATTAGCTCTGATTGCTCATTCCTTAATCATGCCACCTCTGACGCTCAGTAACATTTTCAAAGGAGTGGAGGATGTCATGACCACAGGCATCCCACTGGGCCTGGCACAGCCCTCGGGGGAGAAGGGGGAGAAGGGGGAGAAGAGGGGGGGGCATTTTACTGAGGAACACACCCATTATAATACCTCCAATGCCTCTATACCTACTACCTACCTGCATGCATACAGTGGGGTCCAGCAACTCCCTGGGGTCCTCGAGGGGGGGGTCACAGGTCACAAACACGTTAATGTAACGACAGTGTACAGTCTTAAATCCAGTAGGGGCAAGATCATATCGTGGCAGTGGCAGCTAGCAGCTGCCACTGTTAGTGGCAGCTGCCATTGACCTGCCGCTGTTTGTGGCAGCTGCCATTGACCTGCCACGGTAGGTGGCGCTGTTATTCTTTGTGTTTATTATCTGCCACGTTAGGTACCGCTGTTATTCTTTGTGTTTATTATCTGCCACGTTATTATTCTTTGTGTTTATTATCTGCCACGTTAGGTACCGCTGTTACCGCTGTTTGTGGTAGGTGCCGCTGTATATATGGCACATATTCTTTTTATTTTAGTGTTATTATTATTATTTTGTTTAGCTGCCGCTGGCCTCCCACGCTAGGTGCCGCTGTATATATGGCACATATTCTTTTTATTTTATTAGTGGGATTGCGCAATGCAATCCCACTATTGTAATCCTGTGTGTTTATTATTAGTGGGATTGCGCAATGCAAGCCCACTATTGTAATCCTGTGTGTTTATTAGGCAACTGCATTCAACTTCATTCAACATTCTACTACTACTACTGCTACTGCCACTACAACACCGACATCTTGGCTCTAGGCGGCCATTTTGACTCGAGACCCATAGACCTCCATGTATTTTGAACTCCCATAGACTTCCATGTAGTCTCATAGACTTCAATGTATTCGTAATGCAACTCCATTCAACTTCATTCAACATTCTACTACTACTACTGCTACTGCCACTACAACACCGCCATCTTGGCTATAGGCGGCCATTTTGGCTCGAGACCCATAGACCTCCATGTATTTTGAACTCCCATAGACTTCAATGTTTTTGTAATGCAACTCCATTCAACTTCATTCAACATTCTACTACTACTACTGCTACTGCCACTACAACACCGCCATCTTGGCTATAGGCGGCCATTTCGGCTCGAGACCCATAGACCTCCATGTATTTTGAACTCCCATAGACTTCAATGTTTTTGTAATGCAACTCCATTCAACTTCATTCAACATTCTACTACTACTACTGCTACTGCCACTACAACACCGCCATCTTGGCTCTAGGCGGCCATTTCGGCTCCAGCTACTACATGTTAGCAATGACATATTAGACCCTAGCAACGACTTATAAACAACATAGCATCCACCTAGGACACCCTAGCAACCAACTATGACACCCTAGCAACAGCCCAGGACACCCTAGCAACCGCCTATGACACCCTAGCAACACCCTAGCAACGGCCCAGGACACCCTAGCAACACCCTAGCAACGGCCCAGGACACCCTAGCAACACCCTAGCAACGGCCTAGGACACCCTAGCAACGGCCCAGGACACCCTAGCAACGGCCTAGGAGACCCTAGCAACACCCTAGCAACGGCCCAGGACACCCTAGCAACACCCTAGCAACGGCCCAGGACACCCTAGCAACACCCTAGCAACGGCCTAGGAGACCCTAGCAACGGCCCAGGACACCCTAGCAACACCCTAGCAACGGCCTAGGACACCCTAGCAACACCCTAGGACACCCTAGCAACACCCTAGCAACGGCCCAGGACACCCTAGCAACACCCTAGCAACAGCCTAGGACACCCCGGCACCCACCTAGGACGCCCCGGTACAACAGAGTCACATATACTTGGCGGTTTGCCCGTCCAGCAATCCCACGCATTTTCCGCGGGAAATGCATTTCTAGTTAGTGGGATTGCGCAATGCAATCCCACTATTGTAATCCTGTGTGTTTATTATTATTATTTCACTTCCGTGCGCTTTTTTTGCTCACCTGTAGCGCGAAAACCGTGTGTATCACATACATGGTTCAGGTATCGCAATCTGCGGAATTATGCAACTCGGTATGGAAATTAGAAACGAATGCAGAAATTCGCACGATTCACGAGTTATCGCAGAAAAACATGGTTTTTAAAAAACGCGGTTGAAGTGCTACTTGTCCCGCAATTTTCGAGCGACGTGCACGTGTCATATGTCAAAATGTCCGGAATTATGTGGGGAGGGGTGCTATGTCTTTTATAAGAGATACTAGTAGTACTTTAGGAATTATGCAGGATTATGTTGTTTGCTGACTCGGCAAAACAGCCGAAAACAGCTGGGACTGGATACACAATCCGCCATCTTGGGGCTTAGACGGCCATTTCGGCTCGAGACCCATAGACCTCCATGTATTTTGAACTCCCATAGACTTCCATGTAGTCTCATAGACTTCAATGTGTTTGTAATGCAAGGGCATTCAACTTCATACAACTTTCAAGTACTACTACTGCTACTGCCACAACAACACCGCCATCTTGGCTATAGGCGGCCATTTTGGCTCGAGACCCATAGACCTCCATGTATTTTGAACTCCCATAGACTTCAATGTTTTTGTAATGCAACTCCATTCAACTTCATACAACTTTCAAGTACTACTACTGCTACTGCGACTACAACACCGCCATCTTGGCTATAGGCGGCCATTTTGGCTCCAGCTACTACATGTTAGCAATGACATATTAGACCCTAGCAACGACTTATAAACAACATAGGATCCACCTAGGACACCCTAGCAACCAACTATGACACCCTAGCAACAGCCCAGGACACCCTAGCAACCGCCTATGACACCCTAGCAACGGCCCAGGACACCCTAGCAACACCCTAGCAACGGCCCAGGACACCCTAGCAACGGCCCAGGACACCCTAGCAACACCCTAGCAACGGCCCAGAACACCCTAGCAACACCCTAGCAACGGCCTAGGACACCCTAGCAACGGCCCAGGACACCCTAGCAACACCCTAGCAACGGCCCAGGACACCCTAGCAACACCCTAGCAACGGCCCAGGACACCCTAGCAACACCCTAGCAACGGCCCAGGACACCCTAGCAACACCCTAGCAACGGCCCAGGACACCCTAGCAACACCCTAGCAACGGCTTAGGACACCCTAGCAACGGCCCAGGACACCCTAGCAACACCCTAGCAACGGCCTAGGAGACCCTAGCAACACCCTAGCACCCACCTAGGACACCCCGGTACACCGGCTGGCACACCTTAGCGACCGCCCGGTACAGCCCGCATGTACATACTTCGCGGTTTGCCCGTCAAGCAATCCCACGCATTTTCCACGGGAAATGCATTTCTAGTTATTATTTCACTTCCGTGCGCTTTTTTTTGCTCACCTGTAGCGCGAAAACCGTGTGTGGCACATATGTGGATCAGGTATCGAAATGTGTGTAATTATGCGACGCAGTATGGAAATTTGTAAGATTTGAAGAAATTCGCACGATTCAAGAGTTATCGCAGAAAAACCTGATTTTTTAAAAAGCGGTTGAAGTGTATCTCCTCCCGCAATTTTCGAGCAACGTGCACGTGTCATATGTCAAAATGTCCGGAATTATGTGGGTTGGTGTGCTATGTCTTTTCTAAGAGATACTAGTAGTACTTTAGTAGTTATTCAGGATTTTGTCGTTTGCTGACTCAGCAAAACAGAAGCTACTGTCCAGCATCTTGGATCTAGATCCAAGATGGCCGATACAGGGCCATAGATCTCCATGTATTTTGAACTCCCATAGACTTCCATGTATTTTGTAGTCTCATAGACTTCAATGTATTTGTAAGGCAACTGCATTCAACTTCATTCAACATTCTACTACTACTACTACTACTGCGACTACAACACCGCCATGTTGGCTCTAGGCGGCCATTTTGGCTCGAGACCCATAGACCTCCATGTATTTTGAACTCCCATAGACTTCAATGTTTTTGTAATGCAACTCCATTCAACTTCATTCAATATTGTACTACTACTACTACTACTGCCACTACAACACCGCCATCTTGGCTCTAGGCGGCCATTTTGGCTCCAGCTACTACATGTTAGCAATGACATATTAGACCCTAGCAACGACTTATAAACAACATAGGATCCACCTAGGACACCCTAGCAACCAACTATGACACCCTAGCAACCGCCTATGACACCCTAGCAACGGCCCAGGACACCCTAGCAACACCCTAGCAACGGCCTAGGACACCCTAGCAATGGCCCAAGACACCCTAGCAACACCCTAGCAACGGCCCAGGACACCCTAGCAACGGCCCAGGACACCCTAGCAACACCCTAGCAACGGCCTAGGACACCCTAGCAACGGCCCAGGACACCCTAGCAACAGCTTAGGACACCCTAGCAACGGCCTAGCACCAACCTAGGACACCCCGGTACACCAGCTGGCACACTTTAGCGACCGCCCGGTACAACAGAGTCACATATACTTCGCGGTTTGCCCGTCCAGCAATCCCACGCATTTTCCACGGGAAATGCATTTCTAGTTGTTATTATTATTCTTTACTTTATTATTGATTTTTTTAATTTTCAATATTATTCTTTATTATGTGTTTATTATCTGCCACGTTAGGTGCCGCTGTTAGCGGCAGCTGCCATTGACCTGCTGCTGTTAGTGGCAGCTGCCACTGGACCTGCCGCTGTTAGTGGCAGCTGCCATTGACCTGCCGCTGTTAGTGGCAGCTGCCACTGGACCTGCCGCTGTTAGTGGCAGCTGCCATTGACCTATTATATACACAGCTGCCGCTGTACAGCGCCTACTAGTCTAGGTGACCTCTACATTTCTCAGTGCATCACAGGATTCTAATTTAAAATCATGTACTAAGGGCTTTCTATCAGTGAATATATTTAAAAAAAAAAAATCTGTTATTGAGTTAATACAGTCATGACTTTTAGATGGTGCATTACATGGGAAAAAGGTCACAGTAATGAAGACACTATTCAGCCGTTGTTGTTCATACTGCTCTTTATTCTCACGAGGATGATTCAGGCTTCTCGAATCTTGCGAACAGTTTGTAGTTCCTTTTATCCACCAGTTCTGAGCAGAACTTCTCACAGTCCTTTTGTTTTTTGAAAACAAAAGTGAAAAGTTCCGCTGGAGAATCATCATCATCATCCTCACTGCGTTGCAGGTCCTCTAGGGATTCCTTTATCTCCTCATCGTCCATCGAAAGGACAGCGGGAAGTTTAAGTCCTCCTTCGAATTTAGTATTGCGGCACCAGTCAGCTGCCGCCCTGGTATCCCTCACCATAATGTTTACCTGCAGTAAAGAATCAAAAATGGTCAAAGTATTTAGTGTATATGATGTTGTTCCCAACTAATGCGTCAGACTCGTAGAGTACATTTACAGTACATCATTAACAAATAGATTATATTTTGTAACTACGAATGTTGTCTTTATCAACATTTGTGTCATTCAACACCTTAAAGTCAAATCTCTATTTACAGAAATAAGCAATGGGTATGTGATTGAATGAACAAACACTAACACTAAGTGGATTCCATCGAGAGCCTTTCAAACTAAATGCCAGTATATAATCAGATCTACCTTCATTGTTAATGTAAATGAATACTTAAAGCAAATGGTCGCAACAAATCTCTAGCCAGAGCTTGATCAATACGCACCAAGTACCACTGTTATTAATTGTGTCCTAGGAGTGCACAAAAGCTGCTTCATGTTACAGTAGTGAAGTGATGCTGTATTGTCTTATGATCAAGCAACAGACAATACCTTCATATGATACATCTTATGTGAAAGGCTAAATTACATTCATAACGGTCTTTATGTTCACTGTTTTTTCATTTCCCGCTGTGAACTGTTTTGTGTTGTTTATCTGGGACAATGTTTTTTTTAATTAAAAAAAAAAAAATTCATTCATGTACCAGGTTTATATTCAGCTCCATTGTTATTCCTTTACATACACACAATGCATATAAAATAATCTGCCAAAATTTACAGATGTCTATCCAAGCCTCAAGGGTCATAATTTCATATTTAGGAAGTTCTGATGTTTGTGAATGTGGTGTATGGCTCCCGCCATTAGGTGTCGCCCTTGAGCTTGGGTTTGAAAATGTCTTACCTGGTCTGTGCTTTTTGTGTCACCTGTTGTCGCTGCAGCGCTGGAAAAAAAGAAAATCCATCTGTAAATGAACCGGTGCCACATTCCATCATTACAGTTATGTAAAAGTGCAAAACCACTATATGCCACGACTGGATTTAGTGATGTTGCACATGGGCATGCACAGCCACAACGCAAACAATGTCCTGTACCTTTTCGTGTCCTTGGAAGATGTGCTCTTCAGAAGCACAGATTCCGCTTGGTATCGGCACATGTTGCTGTTGCTTTGCAACCACCGAATCAAAACCTACCAAAAAATAAATCAATAATAATAATAATAATAATAATAAGCATGTGAAAAATTGCAGTTTGGATTCTAACATCTAGAGATTACTTATACTAGAAAGTCATGCTTCCATTTTGTTGTAGTTGTGGTATATATTCTCCAAATGGTGTTCTCCAAATATGCCAGTACAGATTTTTCTCATGTAAATGTAATTCTTGTACTAATACTCTATTTGGTACACATCCTCATTGGCTCACCTCTGGCAAAATGACCTCTCTAATGAATAGCTGCTTCTCAGCTACAGTTCCGGGCACCGACAGGATTTTTTCCAGTCGCTGGATAATGTCATCTGTCTGGGGTAACAAGTAAAGAAGAAACATGGAAACAACTGTTTTATAGATTAACAATACAAGACTTAAAAAGCTGTGTGAAATTGTGTACTGGCAAGGCAACATTTTCTCGATCTATGTATTCCCCCCAACCTCTCTCCCCCTCCCTCTTTCTCTCTCAACCCAACCGGTTGAGGCAGATGGCCGCCGACCCAGAGTCTGCTTCTGCTTGAGGTGTCTTCCCATTAAAAAGAGAGTTTTTCTTGCCACTGTCACCAAATGCTTGCTAATGGGGGAATGTTGGGTCTCTGTTAATGTCAAGTGCCCTGAGATAACTCCTGTTCTGATCTAAATCAAATTTACCTGACTTGACTTGTTAAAAATAGTGATATTTTGACATATTTACATCGTCCTTTTTTTTTAGCTGACCTGCTTAAACCAAATAGGAATATTTATTAATAACAACAACAAATTATATATATTGTTAATTCAGGAGGTTATGTGTATCCCAATAAAGTGAGATTTTTCACTACATTAGCAACAAAACCCCATTAAAAAAAACAATTTCAAGATATCTTTCAGTCACATACCATTGCTTGCAATTGTTTGAAGACCGGGAGTTGTCTGTACAAATACGACAAAAAGAGAACACTCTACATACCTTCATGGCATTGAATAAAGTGAAATGTTCACTGTAATGTTGTCGAAGTGCTGAATCATATCCTCTGTGTTTCCACAGATACATTCTGTTGGAGAGAACATGCCCACTCTGCAGGTTTCCTTCCAAATCCTGTAATATTAGATTTAGATTAAGTTTTTACCAGCCTGAACTGTATGTATAACTGGTGAATGCCATTTAGGTGACAAAACTTTGTACAGCTCACTGTTGAAAATGTATAATGCATGTTATTACCTTTATCTCTCCATCTGTCAGAATGTCTCCTGCTTTAACAGACACCAGGATGTTGTCTCTGTTTAAGACAAAAGCATTGCCTAAATTAGACGAAAATCTTTACAAGTTTTACTTTGACAACGTACACCTTGAATTACAAAATATATCAAATTGTAAATGGGTTATACTGTATAAAACTAGCCTGTTGCCTGTTTATGTAGAATAAACTCTTGTAGAATAATCTCTTGTGTAAATTACTTTAAATTTAAATATTATGGTCTTTAATTTTGGTATGTTTATTTATTTAATTGTTAAATAATTTTACACTTTAAGGTTTTCGGTAATAATGCCTACTCCTGTGAACCCCAAATGATGTAAAAGATATTTCTCTTTAATATTAAATGTAAAGAAACTGAAAAAGATTGGACACATTAAGGGAAATTCCTCCCTAGTCTTCTTTATCAAACACAACTATAACAATTATCACTTTGATTTCAATGGCAGCCATGGGTCTGACATGTATGAGATTATTCTTACACATCTGGGGTAAGGTTGCATCCACAAAAAAAATCCTTCGCCGTCCAGTCACCCTCCACACCAGCACACTGAAAATGCAGCCAGTTTTTGCAAGTGCTGCATTGTACCCATTGGTACTGCTTTATGTGGTCATGGAAAACACTGGTGAAAAACAGAATTGGGACAACTTTACCAATATTCCACAATACCTTTTGAAGTACTATCAAGTTTGTCCATTTCAAATATTCCAAATTGTGTTTTTCCATATAATCATAAGTGACTTAACTATAACTGACCTTGTCAACTGTGTTGTGTGCTGTATAAATAAAGTTGAGTTGAGTTGTTATTTGTACATACCTGTTTGTCCCAGTTGCTCGCTGGAACAAACAAGACTTTATTTTCCAGGCCAGGCAATGGCTGCTGGAGTCTGGCTTTTTTGCTTCAGCGTCCTGTAGTCTGATTTCCCTTTTTTCCATCTTTAACATTTCTGCCATGGTAGGTGGGAAGTCCTGTGTAACAAAGACCTTTGCTGTAACCACAGAATTTATCTTATTACCAGTATAGATTTTGACATATTAAGACATCAATTAGTCTAACCTCAGCATTCACATTTTTGAGCATTTGGGTAGCATGGTGCAGACGAAGAGTCCTGCATTGGTTGAGAGTCAGAGCCTCTACGGTGACCTCAAGATGTAGCACTTCATTTTCAGCTGCCTAGTTGGGGGAAAAAACAATTCACTTTGATGAACCTACAGACCACACATGCACTGAACAGGAAGACAGCTCACAGAACAAGCTACTCACAGAACACACGAAAACTCCACAATTAACAGAGTCCTGCTGCTTCCACTGTGGAGGATATGCCACAGCCCAACCTTGAAGGCCACCATAAAATCTGAAGACATTTCTACAAAAGAAGGTGGCAATAGTTTAGTATGATCATATTGTCACATTACCATACCAATACATGATAAATGTTGTTTGTAATGTGACTCTCCCTTTACCTGAGGATTTCCATGTCTTTATCACTGATTTTCGAGTAAATTGTGAGTGAATCATAGATTCGAATCTCTTTGGCTTTGAAGTCCAACACCTACAAGGAAATAAATCTGTCATGACTACATTCCAAAACATATGACAAAGTTTTAGCTGAAATGACATAAATTTAAATGTAGGTCATGGCTTTTGATGTTTCTGCATCATTTAATGTAGGCTGCTCAACAAAACCACTTCCCCCAAAAATGTCATACAGACATATTTACCTATCCAATTCTATTAAAGCCAAATGATAGAATAAAACCTTTAAATGAATGGTGGCTCACCCAAAGAATAAAATGGTTGCCCGTCTCTGGAGAGGAATGACCCACAATTCTTGGGAGGAATATCTTGTCTGAGAACTATAGCACAACAATAACATCAGGTAGGACAACACAGTCCATGTTAAGAGCAGATGTGTTTTGTTAATTTCTACATTGTCTTCTATTATGCAAGAAAGAGACACAAAAAGGACCTACAGGGATGCGTTTCACAACGTGGTCACCGACTGCTCCACTGTTCGTCCATTCCCGGTGCCACAAAATGTAATCAAAGTGGCCAAAAGAACTACACTATAACAGAAAACGTAGAATTAATATTTTAGTCAACCTTGATAAGGTATTAAAACATAATATAAGGAGGAAATTTAAATCTATTACCATGTTTTCTTGAGCCAGCTGTGCCACTCGATAGTTAACGGCCTGGAATTCAATAGACTTGTTATAATACCACTCTGAATATAAGGTAAACATTTGTTTTACAAACACTGCTGTAACTGTCATTACAGTTCAAATTATTTCAGATGTTGCTTCCAAACCAATATTATTTATCTACACTTACATCATCAGTCAGCCATGGCATTACAAATGAAGACTGTCCCAACAACTCCAGTGGGCAAATACTGCCAATGTCCTTTATTGAGACTGGAAATCTCCTTGAGGCATGAGCCAGGGCTTGATTTTCATCACGTGATCCAGTGAATAAGTCCTTGAGTTTTACCTTAATACACACATTAAGACAAAACAGTAACTGTTAACACCTTTAATTGATAACTTGATTTAAGACTAAAGGAAAATGGCACAGATCTTGATTAATTACCTTGTCATTATCATTGATAGCATACGATTGTGCTACAAATGAAGACTTCACAACGCTGTCAGGTTGGATGTTAAGATTGCCATCTGAATCAGGCAGAAGATTGTCCTTACCCTCTAAAAAATAAGAACAAATTATGATTTTCTGAAAAACATGTTTGCTTTGTTACAACATTTATGTTTTCACCAGTTTGGGCCATACCAACAGGATTAGATACAGTTGTAGATTATGGCACATTCTTTTTTATTTTCCCACTTCCACAACTTTGACATTGTTATCAGTTATTATGTTATATCATATACTGACCAAACTTACCAGCAGACTGCAGTCCCAGCATCCCATGCAGGCCAAGAGACAACTGCGTGTTGCACAAGGACTCCATTTCTGCCTTGAAACTCCTGTTGATCTTTTCGTTATGCAGATCGATCAACACCCTTACAGTCTGTTTGAAGTGTGCCTCATTCATTTGGCACAATGAGTACCTTACAGATGCAAGTTCACGATTGAACTGCTCTGCAACTGCTGAGTTCACTTCTGTTCGTAGGGTGGGGCAGATGTTGAGGCTTCTCAACTTCTCTTCTGGACGTTTCTGTTTTTTTTGGTGGAATCTATCATACAGGGAGTATCTTTCACGTGTCCAGTGATTGGATGTCTTGCTGCCATTCTGTCGCTATCCAGCTTTCCCTGTAGTGGGAATGGGTACCTCAGGTTCTTCACCCACTGCGGATCAACCAGTAATTCCTTCTTGGCTGCCAGTTTTATATTATCTGCGGTTGGGGCACAGAGTCTTCCGTCATGTGGTTGGAAAAGAAGCTGTTTAGTGCGGTTGTTGGTGTGGCGAGCAACCTGTCCAGCTACATCAGAAATGTAACAGGTGGGAAAGTGCTTGAAACTTAGCAGCCCGTCAGTGTGGTCTCTTGCTGACTCCGTCCAGAAGAGAAAGTTCAGATAGTAAACAACACCATGCACACAGGAGAAATGAAGGACACCACCTACAGAATAGAAAAAAAAGTTTTTACAGCACAATCATGTCATTGGAAGGCCACTAATATACAGACAAATCATATACCAAGCTATTTCTCACCACCAGCTTTCTGTAGCTTCACGAAAAGCTTTGGGTATACATCCTTAAAGTTTAAGAGTTCCTGAAGCCTGTTCATCATGTCAGCAATGGACCCCTCCGAGGACACACCCAGGGCGTAACAAACGTCCTGGAGTTCCTTTTTTTGAGGCTGTGAATTGAAAAGACCCATATAAAAAAAACAAAAAAAACAATAACAACCTTATGAAATATGAGAAAACTGCATGGAGGGCTATGTCTATATAGTCCCAGTATACTGACAAACCAGTAAGATTAGCACAATGTATACCTTCTTTGACTCAATGATTTGGAGTATTATGTCCTCATTTATCTTTTGGGGGGGATGCTTGATGTCATCAGTTCTTCTTTTCATTGCCTTTTTGACCTCAGTTTTTGGGAGAATGTTTCCAACTCTGGTGTGCTCTCCCATCCATGGTGCCAAAGTGGAGTGGCGAACAGATGTGCAGTATGGGTTTGCCACAGATGTTCCTATTAGTAAAACATATAACATCGTAAATGCATTTGTTCAAAGATTTTGCTAGTGTAGCATAAGGTTGATACCATTGTGCTTGAACTTCTTATGCTTTTGTACATTTATGATAATATAGAGCACTGTCACTATGTAGTCCAAACCTGAAATGAGTCCTTCCGCTATTAGTGACCTGTCCAGATCCGACCACGCCTTTACAATGTCCACTTCTAAGTCTTTGTCAGATATGGTATCTGGATCAGGCCTTTTAAATGTCCCAACTGCAAAAGACATTTTTAATACAATTACAAAGGCATGACAACCACACTACCTTTCACAGAGAAGCATAGAGTCACTGCTACCTACAAATATGTAATTCCAACAAAGATGCAAAATTTTCCATAGAAATATTCCAAAGGAAGTTATTAAATACTTAATCCTTGCCCACCTAACATCGTTGATACAGGCAGATATCAGATTATTCATTACAATGGATGAATTACAGATAGCAAAAATATTCTTACGTGGGACATCAAAGGCCAGTTTCCAATTAGCATCCGCTACTACCACAGCTGGGTGGTATCCGCACTGGTAGCACGAGAAGTCAAACTGAAATGTAGTTAATGACAAGAAGTGGTGGAATGCTCTCCTCACTATTTGGTGGTGGTAACGGTTGTCATTGAACAATGATAGAAGTGTCCAGCATGCGTCCAGTGGTTGTCTTGTTCTGTAATTATACAATACAGTAAAGTGATACCCATTATCAATAAATCATTGCCAAAGTTATTTATTTACAAACTTGGATATGCTTAAACTTTTTCTGATATACAATTGCTGGCTGAAATTGTATTACATAAAGCATTTATAGCTGTCTTACCGCCAAACCAGACAACAGAAGCTCACACAATGGCAGTGTTAGGATGACACGGTTGTTAAAGTTGTGGAATCCAGAAGAATATTCTTGGAACCTCACAACGTTACCACACGTTGGGCACTCTTTTACAGCGACAGAGACACCTGTTAATTGAAAAAAAATATATATATTTTAATGTGTTAACAAAAACTTAGTCAAGCTGTATTATATAAACACAAAATCTTCAGTTCTTTAACGTAACAGCTGTCATTGAAGCCAGATATGAATGTGATATCATGATGGATACATCCAAGCAAAAGTAGCCTATAGACTTACTTTTTATTGACTTACCTTTTTGGACATGGTTCATCCCATACACCACAGCTTGGGTGGTTAGGACTTTGTAGGGATTAAGTGCTGGAGGGGTGGGCCCTGGACAGTAGGGGCAGGTGTTTTCGGACGGGACAAAACATGGTGGTGGTTGTTGTTCCCGAGATCTCAGCTCCAGGGGTAAGTCCTGCAGGCATGGGATGCGCTTCTGTGTTGTTAGGTATTCTGTCATTAGACAGATTTTATGAGTGTCCACATTGTGTGGACATGCAAGATGGTCACGCTTTGAGTCCACGTTCTCTGTGGAGTCATCTGTGATATTATGAGCTTTTCTTTTTGAAGTGCTTGGCTTCTCTGCAAAAACAAAAACAGCTGTTAATGTAAAACATTTAAACATTGATAAAATAGTTTAAATGTTTCATGTTTAAACCGCCATGTCACAGGGATAAGATAATTGATAATGGTCTCTTGAGTAGGTGGAGCCCACCTGTATTTAAAGGACAAGGCTGGAGCACCAAGGGGAACCAAACCTCATAAGAGAGAACAACCAGAGAGAGACAGCTACAGACCACAGCTCCTGCCTTGGGCCCAGTATTAGTGGCATAGCCAAAAGTGCAGATTAGAGTTATTTTCTGTTTGAAATATTACTTTGTTATTTTCCTATTTTTGGGAAAATAGTTTATTTTTGTTTTTCTTCATTTTGGCCGACCTACTTTAATACACTGTAAATATCTGTACGGGACTCCACTGCTGTAAATAAAGTCATACTATAGTATTTTTCAGTTCAAACGTAATGTGCTAAAACGCATAGCCAATACATATAAAGATATGCGACTTACTTTCTGAATGCACAATATAGCTTTTACATCATGTGAAAGATACTGTAGTATTACTAATCACAATCAACATCAAATTTAGTACTTTAGCATATTTTGAGATTTGAAAAATAAAGAATAACAACGAATGAGAAAGAAATGGTGCCATGTATTACCTCGTCTTTTTTCCGATTCAATACCTGCAGGAGATAGACATTGTGAAAACGCGGCACACATTAGGATTACATAATTATAGGTCACAACATTAAAGTTGACTTTTTTACAAATAAAACATGCACCCCAAGATAAGAACAAAATAAAACAAACTGATTCACTAATGTGAGTATTATAGGGTGACCAATAACAAACACAGTGCAAATCGCCAATGCCAAGCCAACATAACAAAAAAACAACTTATTTAAGAGAAAAGAAAACAGTGATAGGCCACTCTACTTAGGTCACAACCTTCCCTTTTTTCTTTGTGACCAATGTTCCCACAGCTCTACTTGCTTCCTCTCATGTGAGGCCTAGGCTGGGAGCTATAGGCTAAATATCAATCACATTAGTGGACCTAACAGTAAACAATTGATTAAAATGAGAACACTAAACGTTAGGGAATAAAAGCCTACCAGGGGATGCACAGACACATGGGCTTCCCAAACACTCCAACTCAGGCTTAGGCAGGAAAGGAAAGCCCACACCCTCTCGCAAAAAGTATTGCGAGATCTCGCAAAAATACATCGTTTTTTTTTTTTTCATCCATGTCACTTCCCGGGCTCCGTACTAAAGCTATCAAAGCTATTGTAAGTGATTTGTTGTTGTGCCTAATTACATAACTTAAACACTTGATAATACATTTTCTCTTAATAAATGTAGGTCTCTTGATAAGTAATATTGTTGATCATTTGTATATTCATTACTTACATTCCACTATTAATTTCACATGGTCATTTGTTTATTCATATTGTTTTTCTGAATGCTCAACACATGTTTTTAACAACATTTAGGTTATTTTTAATTTTTTTTTATTGAATCTACCTGTCTATTTGCTTGGTTTTCCTCTGACACATGAGGCAATGTCAATTAAACCACTCTAAGATCAGTCCCCCGCGCTTGTCTATCCCACTGGTGAGTGCTTGAGGGGGTCTTTTACAGACCCTCGAGCCCATTGTGCATCATTTTTTTATTTTTTGACACAAATAACATTTTGAGCTCTTGCAACAACCTGCACACGCACATTTCAGCAGAGCACAGAGTTGATTCTATTTTTATTTTTCATGGGTTTACTGATTGGTGATGTTGGTTGACATAGAGATTAAAGTGTTTGTAGATGCAGCAGCAGAACACTTACCATGTGAGCCTTTTAAATGCTGTATGAAGTTGCCTGCCCGTGTAAAAGTTCGATATTTACAAAATGGGCAATGGTAATGGCTTCTGGATTGTTGTCTGCTGTCCTTGCAGAAGCAGGCCACTACAAATGTGTCTGAAAAACAAGTTCAAGAAATTGGTAAAATGCATTACAATCTCCAAATTAAAACTATTAAATCACATCATACACCTCTCTATAGT
Organism: Hoplostethus atlanticus; assembly: GCA_034670405.1. Taxonomy (NCBI): domain Eukaryota; kingdom Metazoa; phylum Chordata; class Actinopteri; order Trachichthyiformes; family Trachichthyidae; genus Hoplostethus; species Hoplostethus atlanticus. The sequence continues at coordinate 2,704,763 of JAXDDX010000054.1, read as the reverse complement.
TCAGCTGTACTCCATACCTTGATCGTTTTCCAAAAAATAAACTGCATCTCTGAGATGCTTTTTGTGAAGGTGATCCTTATTTGCTAGTTCCTTTTGCTGGCAGAAAACACATTCAGAACCAGCACAGGCCAATAATGATGCAACATCAGAGAACTTCTGATGTGAACCTGTGAAGAAAAATAACAATTTAGGTTACGAAATCAACACCCCCTCCCCCAAGACATAAACTTTCTAACTTTGAAATTACCTGAAAAAGTAGGTATTCTAAATAAATCAGCCTGATTATTTTCACATTGTGTACAATTTATCTTACTATTTCCTTTCATTTACTTGAAAAATGTTGATTTACGCTGAAATTACTATTTCTAGCCCTTCTCACCTTCCATTTTCCAAACTCGTTGTAGACGCAAACAGCCACCAAGTCAAGAGTCTGTGGATACATTAAAGTGAACAAATGAATGAATGACACTTGTCCTAGTACATAAAGACCCAGAATTAGCTGTACTTATAATACATAGCAAACCCATAATCTATTATTTATATCGAATGTTTTTTGTGTATTGTGGTTCAATTTGAATTTTAGTGTAAACATTTTAATTGGTGTAAATAATGGTTTTAGTTTTCCATGACATTTTTCTGCACAGACCGCTCTGCTTTTGTAAAATTCTCACACATACATTTTCCCAATCAAACCCTTCTCACTCAACAATCTCACACAACAATCCTACTTACATTATATACCTAATTATATTACTTTTGATAACGCATATTGTAGTTAGAACCGCCAAGGCGGTCTCACAGACCATCATACATCATATTGTCAGTTCAAATTAACAAAATTAACACATTCTCAAAACATAAAGGCACACATCTGACTAAATGTTATTACCTAACAAGGTCTCTCCAGTCGTCAGGGTATATCTTGGGCTTGCAGAGAGAATTATTAAATATCCTAAGGGCTGCTCTGACGTAAAGGTGGGCGTGATCCCCTTTTTCCAGTTGACGCCCTACAGGGTTGCCAGGTATGGAAGGTAATTTAAGTATTGCAGCTTAAAATCAAACCAAAATTTGGCAGCAAAAAGGGTTATGTTATAATAATCGTATCTGGGAACTATGTAGTAACAATTTCCCACATTTTCAAAGGCTACATTTGTTACAAATAATGAATTTAGTACTTACCTTGCCTTTGATCCCCCTTCTCTCCTGCCGCCTCTTTCTCATTAATAAGGTTTCCAAAAATTCGGCATATTGTCTTATGTAGGACTATTCGTACATGTACATGTATTTACGACTACTTATAGCCTAACATCTAGCCTACATTTCCAATGTGACCTTTAAAATGGCCAATCACCTCATGCCACTTGTGTCATAAAGTGTCATACCCTATCATAAGTGTTGCTTTCAATGGGCATTTTCGGCCAAGTTTTAATGGATAAATGAAGTGAAATCACCCTACAAACAACACAAAACAATGCACGAAATTTTCAATCAGGGTTGAGCATTCAATTGTCCAAAGTGACAAGAGAAACACAAATCTGGCAACCATTTAAATATGCATTCTGTAAGTTAACAATGTGTGTCGCAAAAACGTAATTTTGTACCTCACGGACACACACATATATAATATATATAATATAATTGATTCTTTCAATTCAGTTTTATTGCAGAAACTGTATTCAGATGATTCATAATAAGGCAATGGAAAGTTTATGTCTGTGGCACATTTCATACAACAGGGGAACTCTAAATGCTTAACGTAATCCATTAAAAAAAATACAAAAAAAAAACAGCATAAAACATTAAAATGAAAATCAAAAGAATCGGAATAACAGATATATCATTATTTTATGCAATATACAATCCACTCTGAAAATATTAACTTAATAATGTCAGAGAACATACTACACATCTTGGTACAGTAAATATTAAAAAATACTGTGTTGTTAAATGCCATAAACAAATTTCAATATGTTTGTAAGATACACAGATATGTTATAAAAAGACAATGAAAAACAAGCATCACTAAATGTGGAATCTGTAAATGCAACTAAGACTAATGTGTGCCAATATTTACAGGGTGGCACATAGTATGTTATACAAATGTGTTACTCGTGCATAGGATTTGCTTCATATCCGAACAATCATAACGAATGTGATACATCACCTAACAAGCAACACAAAAAACACACACACACAAACACGCGATACACAACAATACAGAATAGGCCAACATTTAAAATAAAGACTTTGAGGTACACACAAACATATATTGGGGGAATATTTCTTGTCTGATTGTCGATGTGGTTACATGTGCATGATTGTGAAGTCGTGAGGTATCACGTACAAAGTACAGACACAAGTGGAGCGGGCTGAGATTGGTTTGACAATAGTGACCCCCTTCTCATTGTGGAAAACATACTGTAGGAGATGGCCAAATTGCAGCCACCAGACTGTTTCATCATCTTTCTGATTGTGCTTACTGATTTCACAGCATTAACAATACAGTACATAGGCACATTCTAAAGCATTATTTGATGCATAACAATAAACATAGCAAGAGAAGAATAAAGACAAAACAATAAAAAAAACAAGTACTGTAAAAGGCAAAGGTCAAGAATACAATATAAAATAGAGAGGTGGGTAGTTGTGGAGGGACCCAGGCCCCTGCTGTGGTGGGGGAGGTCAAGCTGGCGGGAAGGAGATGGTGGGAAGAGTCACGGGATGGTGTCAGACACCCACCACCTTTCAAAGCGACAGTAGTGAGGATTAAGGTCATTGGCTAGGCCAAGTTGTTAACAGAGTGGGGGGCTTTAGCTTTGAGGTTGGTGATCTGCCTGATCCCCTGCCAGATAGAGGCCGAGTCCAGTCAATTGTTGTTTGAGTTTCTCAGAGTACAGTCGTTTAGCCTTTGTCTCCACTCCTCCTCCACGGCTGAAGATCCTCCACACTTCTTAGATGTCCTCACAACAGGTTTAGAGAGCTTTAATCTCTGCCTGTACGTAGGAATCAGGTGGACCCAGTGACCCAGTGCAGCGTGGGACATGAACAAAACCAGAAAGCAATAATATTTTTGAAATTTCGTACTGAGTTCTCTTACTACAGTGGGAGTCATGTATATTATGGATTATGATAAAAAAAAAAAAAAAGGTTGGTCTTTGACTGTTGAGTTTAAACCTGTGATTAAAAACCTCAATTGATGTTTCTTCAGATTCAGAGGGATCAAATCAAATCACATTTATTTGTATAGCCCTTAATCACCGTTCCAGTCTCTAAGGGCTTCACAGTGCCCAACATGTGAAACAATAAATGGTTAGTACATGACATCCCCCAGCCTTGGACCCTCACAGAGGACAAGGAAAAACTCCCACAAAAAATATCCTTTTAAGGAAACATTGGAAGAAACCTCTGGAGGGGCTACTCAGAGAGGGATCCCCCTACCAGGACGGTTGGGTGTGCAATAGATGCCGAGTTTGGGCAAGCAGCGAATACACAATGTATAAAAGTTTATTATGGTGGGACATCCAGATCTGATGTGGGGCATCACAGCAAATGGCAGCTCAGTCAGTGTCATCATAGGACTGGGGACCATGAAGGCGCCAACACCGCCCAGATAGGAGAACACAGGATTATATTAAAGAGTTTAAGTCCAAAAATGCAGAAGGCGGGTTCCCAGTTGGTCTGATGTGTTGTCATTGTGAGCAGTAAGTCTCTGGATATGAGGTCTCTACAAGAAACATATTTTGGCAGCATATCAATTATAAAGCCTGGGGGAATGTGCTTGACTTAAAGACATATAGTATGGAGTCATGGTCAGTTAACTGAATTCATGTAAAGAGTGAAGACACCCACTTTTCCTGGTTCCAGCTTTTCAGATTTGTTCATTATTTCTCAATCACAGCACTGTAAATTAATACCCTTAGGATTTTTAGACTCTTGGTCAGAGTAAATAAGGAGTTCGAAAACGTATGAGAATGGGTGCTCAATTAAAATTGGTAATTGGTCATGGAAAGAGTTATTAGTTTGAGCCCTACCTGTCAAAAAAGAATGCAAATGCCTCTCAGCAACTAGGGGAGTAACATTAAGTCATTTTTTTTAAATGTTAGAATGCTGTTAAACTGAAAATGGCAATGAAATCCTGTCACAAGGAAACCACTTGGGCCCAGGTCTACTTCATGATACTAAATAAAAACTGTTTTATATGCATTTGGAAAGTAAGATTGCAATCACTGATGACAACCAATTTCTTTACCTGCAGTTAACTGGGAGCACAGTCTGTCTTTGCTGTCTTGTAACACATAAATAAAGCTTCTGTTTCATCCTAACTGTAAATACTCCTCATAACAGCTGCAAAGCCTAAAGCCTCTCACGCCCTGTCATTTTGCACTCTGCAGCTAATGTACCTGTAGATGGTGCTGCAGGTTGTGGCCCTAGACCTGCTTGTGTTCTGCTGATCAGGGTCTGAAAATAAAAGAACAATAATGTGAAGATTGAAAAACTAAAGGGCATAGCATTAATATAGATCCTCTAATGTGATCATGCTTTAAACTCTGAGAAGTAATAGCATTTCAATGACAAGTAATCACAGTAGTATTACACTGCATTTGTTATTTAAAAAGATATCTACCTATATGTATGCCATTTATTTCTTTCCTCAGCATTGCAACATAACAAACTGTGATATAAATCAAATGGTGTTATCAGCACACACTTTATTTAATTGACTTTGACTTGAATGAATGTGACACCCGACATTCATTATCTTCGCATTTGAAAACCGAATTTTAGAATAACATTGTAGTACAACTGTATGAATGTCTTGCTTAAAAAACATCGATAAAGAACACCAAATAGTTCACCTTCAGAAATATTGAGAGATTAATCAAGGAAACGTTGCAAATTAATGCAAAAAGCCCGTCATGGAAATGCTAATTCTAGCGAGTCTAATACAACATTGACGACTGTTAACATTCATAAACTATAAACTTCAGAATCTCACTGGCAAACAGCGGCAGGTACCGTGGCAGGTCAGTGGCAGATGCCAAAACAGCGGCACCTAGCGTGGGAGGCCAGCGGCAGCTAAACAAAATAATAATAATAACACTAAAATAAAAAGAATATGTGCCATATATACAGCGGCACCTACCACAAACAGCGGTAACAGCGGCACCTAACGTGGCAGATAATAAACACAAAGAATAATAACGTGGCAGATAATAAACACAAAGAATAATAATAAAATAAAAAGAATATGTGCCATATATACAGCGGCAGGTACCGTGGCAGGTCAGTGGCAGATGCCAAAACAGCGGCACCTAGCGTGGGAGGCCAGCGGCAGCTAAACAAAATAATAATAACACTAAAATAAAAAGAATATGTGCCATATATACAGCGGCAGGTACCGTGGCAGGTCAGTGGCAGATGCCAAAACAGCGGCACCTAGCGTGGGAGGCCAGCGGCAGCTAAACACAAAGAATAATAATAAAATAAAAAGAATATGTGCCATATATACAGCGGCACCTAGCGTGGGAGGCCAGCGGCAGCTAAACAAAATAATAATAACAACACTAAAATAAAAAGAATATGTGCCATATATACAGCGGCACCTACCACAAACAGCGGTAACAGCGGCACCTAACGTGGCAGATAATAAACACAAAGAATAATAACGTGGCAGATAATAAACACAAAGAATAATAATAAAATAAAAAGAATATGTGCCATATATACAGCGGCACCTAGCGTGGCAGGTCAATGGCAGCTGCCACAAACAGCGGCAGGTCAATGGCAGCTGTCAAAAACAGCGGCAGGTACCGTGGCAGGTCAATGGCAGCTGCCACAAACAGCGGCAGGTCAATGGCAGCTGCCACTAACAGTGGCAGCGGAAGTGCCACTGCTAGCTGCCGCTGCCACGATATGATCTTGCTGTCTCTCCTTAAATCGACGCTCGACGTTCACAGCGCATCCGCGAGACTCCCGCGTGACACCCACTAGGTGTCAGCCTAAGACCGCGTGTTTATTTGGTTCCTCGCCCGTCATGTCCCGGACCCAACAGCGTCCTGAACGCCTTATAAACAGATCGATGTGTTTTATTAAGTGGCTTGCCGGTTATATGTCATCTGTGTCTCTATAGTAACCGCCCGCTATAGTACCGCGAGCCGTGTACCAATTAGCTTATCAATTAACTCAACCAGGTGCGGTGATCAAAATGGCGACATTTCTGGAGGTAAACAAGTCTGACAAGTCGTAAAAAGAGTTCAGTCAGATATTGATATTGATATATAAATCAAATTTTGTGTTCGTTTATATCAACCAAGCATGACCGTACACTTTAAAATGATAAAAGTAATAGGTTGGTTCAATGGAAAGCTTATTTCAATGACTTTGAAATCTGTATTTGTTTCTATGTTGCTCCTCGTTGCTGTGCCTATCTGTATTGCCAATCCCGTGCCAGCAGGTAAGTTTTGATCGGTGATGGCTTTTTCCACAACCATGACAACTGACAGACCACAACACAGGCAACCTAACCCCACTCTGTAGTCCAATTATTAAATCAGTGGTGCTCAAAGTAGGGTCCAGGGACCTCCAGAGGGCCATGACAAGGTTCCAGGGGGGGTCCCAGGCAAAATCAGGAGTAGATCAACTTAATTTTTGTTTAGAATGAATCATAGGTTTCTGTCACCCAGCTATTATCAATTATTACTTCCCCATTTACAGTGACTACAGCTTTACGTCAACCATTAAAAAATTCCCATATGTGGTCAAAACCTAACCAAATAGGGGTTCGAGACATGACAATGCTTGGGAACCCCTGGTTAAAATGTGCAGTACTTCAATTGCAATTATGACTTGGTATAATATGATGTGGGCTAGGATAGCACAGAATTCCCATTGCCAGTGAACCTCTTCTCACAATACGTGGAGAAGGGTTAGGAATTGATTCCATCCTTAATATTTCCAGGAACATTTCGGACTGGATGCCATGAACGTCACTTCTGGCTTTCCATCAAGTCCAGCTTCCTCGGTCCGATGATCCGGTTTGACTTCGAAGGTATGCGTGGTGACCGTTGATTTTGGGGACCGTCACCAGAGCACTTGTCTCCACACCATGGGTAGCAGGGGAGGGTGTTTGTAGATGGAAATGAATGGGAAGGCTTGAGTGGTTTGTTTTATGATCTACTTGTTCGTGACCTTTTACCGTAAACTACTGATGTCACCAGACCAGCATGGATTCCACGTCCTGTCTGACCGGGAGGCCACGCTATGTGGCTACACTGTCCTGCTCAATCACGCGGGAGACCTGGTACTCCGCGCCTCCTTCCTGGCCTGCCACGTCCACAGCCAGGTAGACTTGGTTGAAAATCTCTTTTGTATACCATCCAAACGTACAGGCACATTTTCAGATAAATTCAACAAATTTAAGTTCAACTTGACTCTCCTTCTGTCTGCAGAGGGACACAGATTACCACCTGCGTCTTTGGTTCGTGAACCGCCAGGCCGATGGGAAGGTGGCAGTCTACCCTCTCCAGCTCCATTGCGCCCTCCAGTGGCCGTGGGGGACCAGGGAGATGGTGTGTGAGGAAAACTACATGGAGGTGAATGACTTCCCTGAATTAACCAAGACGCCATCCGGTTAGGTTTTATACCAGAATGCCAAGCCCTCCATACGATCACCCCCCTGGTCCTGACAGAAGATTTAAGCCATGTATGAAGGTTTGTCAAGCCATATGTTTTTCCTCAGGTGTCCATCCTGCGACCCATCCTGCCTGCTTCCTCCAAAACTCAGAAGGTCAGTAAATGGCCTAAGTGAGGATAAAGTCAAAGGTTAGGCACCTAACTGAATATACTTTTAAATTATTTTGCTTCTGTTATAATCATAATACACAACAAACAAACAAACATTCCTATCCATGTTTTTTTTATAACAAAGTAGGTCTCACACACTGAAATGTGTTTCCTGTTTTTTTCGTCCTGCTTTACATTGGGATGTGAATGTTTTTACTCTGCTTTGTTTGTTATTTTAGATTATTTTTGGGGCATTTTTGCCTTTATTTGACAGTAAAGAGACAGAGGGGGATGACATGATCCCAGGATGCCAGAGCCACCAGGACGTCCCTTATCCCCTCTTCTTTGTCCCTGAGCAGGAAGCTGACGTGGCGGACGTGGCTGTGATGTTCCACAGAGCAGGCCAGCCGCCTGAGGAGGCCAGAGCCCGGTCCATGACAGAGGCAGCCGCCCTGGGCTACCACATCTCACAGGGTGGCTCACACCTCACCCTCCGCTGCGCCTACTCCTCTCCTCTCTCATACACTGTTAAGGTACTAAAAGTTTCATATGGGGATTAGACCTGGAGCAGTCAGCTGTCTGAAATCCCTTCTTTCTCTGTTGTGGTGTGCAGGGTTAGCATCATTTATAGAAATCCAAGATGAGATTTTTTCCAGATTACTGTACATGATATGTTTTGGAAATAACTTGTATAGTTTTGTTTGACATCAAGTACATTTGTGTGTGTTTTGTCCAAGGAAAAGGGAGTTGATTTAGAGGTGGTCAGCGCCACCATCCTGTCCCCACTCCAGGACACTTTCCTGGCTGTTGATGCCACCGTTGCCTGCATTATGAGTAAGGCCCATCAATATCACATTATCCCGCCACTGCATTATACTGGAGCCAAATCTGTAAGCCCTGAGGTATGAATCCCTCTCCCGTCATCCTCTTCCCTCCACCCCTCTTTCTCCTATCTGTTTTACTTTTTTCCCTCTTCCTCTCTCCTCCCTGCCTCTTTCCCTCCCTTGCTCCCCCTTCTCTCTCCCCCCAGATGAGGCTACATCAGACGGGTCCAACCTACTGTGGCCTGTTCCCCCATGTCCTCTCTCCTCTGGTCCAAGGGGGGTTCACGGGACAGGGGCATGAGGATCGGAGTGGAGAGCCTAGCTCTGAGTGAATATGACATTAAAGAGAGGGGATACCGGATCGACCTGAGGGAGGGGCTGCTGGAGCTCCGGATTCCTCTAGGAGCCCAAGGCGGGCACATCAAGGTATATAAATACGACACACTAGAGGACAGACAGTGAAAGAAACACAGGTCGTAGATGCCCTCTTCTTACCCGGTGGTTGGAGCAGGAAGAATCACACATAAGATGTAGTTCTATATCGACTGAAAGCCTTCAGACACGTTCTTTGATTTCTTAAATGTTTCTTTATCAAGTACATTTGTCGCTCCAGTGTACTTGTTGCTATAGAGAATTATTAAAAAAATCAAAATAAAGGACACATTGAAGTGTTTCATTGTGCAGAAGAATATTTTTTTTTATCTTTGTGTAAGTAAAATAAACATGATAATCTTCTCACATTGACTTGATCAAGGCATGTAAACCTTTCAGATGTTTTGAAATTATGATTGTAAGTTGTCCCAGTTTGGACTCATTAGAAACACTAGAGGTTTTGTGTTGTTGGGTATCAGATATCATCACATATGCTCCATATAGCGTGACTGACTGTGACAGATGTTTTCCAGAGTGGTGTTGTGCAGGGCCAGTACAGCCAGTCCATGTCAGTCGACCTGTTCTTCATGCATCAGTGGGAGGACCAGCGCTGGCCTCTCACGCAGCATCGCTCCTTCAGGTTCCTCAAGACCCCCTTCGTCCCGCGGGCCCCAGTCGTCACCAACAGTAGGCTTTTTAATAAAAATGACAAGTTTACCCAAACAACAGAAGCGGGTCAGAGCTAGGTGATACCTCCCTCATTCGTCTCTCTCTCCCTCCCCAGACACAGTCCCGTCCGAGGGGGTCTTTTCTGTCACCTTAGGCCTCTTCCCTCCTGACGTGTCCCTCCAGAAGGTCACAGTGGAGGGCGGTGGTGACCCTCTGACCTGGACCCAGAGCCACCGGACTCAGAGTGACGAGGACCTGAGGGTGTCCAGGCTCCCCCACCCCAACGGGAGCCACTCCTACCAGCTCCGTGTCCCATTCACACACTCAAACGTAGTCCAAGAGGTGAGACTGGCCAAGGTCAAGTTAAAGGTCACGTGGATGTGCGTGGTCACCCATGAGCGTGGATGTGTATCCTCCTTGTGCTTGTCGTGTGTGTGTGTGTGTGCTCTATCCCAGTATATAGATGGTGGCTATCAGAAGTACAGCCTCCCTCTCACCTTTGCTCTTACCGTCTCACCCCATGGCGAGGTCTTCTACCATCGAGCCACCGTAGAGAGTAGCGTTCAAGAACAAGCAGGTAAGTGATCGATCTAGTTTTGTTGACCCCCCCCGAAAAGCCAAACTTCAACCTCCTGCTCTCTCCAGCTTCTCCCAGGCTAGAGGGGAAGTGTACGGAGAGGGGCCTGCTGGTGCTGCTGCACCACGGGACCCACGCTGAGATGCAGTGGGAGCTCTTCCTGGGGCCCCGCAGGCTGGACTGGGAGCTGGTGGAGATGGGGGGCTTCAGGGTGAAGGCGGAGGAGGACCACTTCAGTGTGGAGATCCCCCTCTACAGCCCCGGGATGACCTACGAGGTGAGAGTAATGTATCCTCCCCTTTCTTTCAGATAATTGTATCTTACCTGTGAGTCTTGTACCCTATTATTGAGTTTCTAGTTCCTTTATTTAAGCATCACATTTGGGTCCATTTGGAGGTTTGGGGTCTTATTTGTTCAGTGAAAACAGGGAACAGTCCTGGTGCTTCCCAAAAGCACCTTAATGCAAAGACCCCACAAATGGAGGTTTTGAACACTTCTGGGATACTTTCATAAAACCAGCCAGGTGTTACCGCCCAAGCTTATCAGAAACATGTAATGTGTTTGTTTGCAGTGTAATTCAACCAGAAACCACAATGTCCCCTCCCTTTTGTCAACTCCTCTCCCACGTAGGAGCTGACATTGCGGGGTCTGGTTGCCAGAGTGGAGGTGTCTGTGGTGGATGTGGACTCTCTGAAAGTGGAGGACCGTCTTGTTCAGAGATGCACATTTCCTGTCGGAGAACTACTAGGTGCATGCACACACACTCACTACACACACACTCACACACACATTGATGACCTGGATGCAGCAGGATGCCACAGTTGCATGCATATGGTGGAAAAGCTCAAACACACACACTTACTTTGGCACATGAATGCAGTGTATTTGTGTACCCCTGACAGTGTGCTTGCCAGAAGGGAGGATGGTGGCAGTAGTAGACACAACCCACACCATCCCGCCCACTTGGCCTAACCGAACCACCCTATTGGACCCCAGCTGTGTTGCCATGGAGACAGACAGTGCCAGGGCCCTATTTAGCTTCAGCCTGGACTCCTGTGGCACAACTGTAACTGTGAGTGAATCTGACGGTCGAACGGTGATGCAGCGGTTAAGCAGTTTTGTTCTAATGCGTTCTCGTCTTTGTTCCGCTTTATAACGTCTTCAGACCGAGGGAACCTTCCTGGTTTATGAGAACGAGGTGATATACCCCCAGGATTTTCTGCCTTTGGATGATCCTCTTATATACAGAGATTCCCAGTACAGGTGGGAACCAACCAACCACAAGCACACTCTGACCTAAATCTACCTTGACCACTGTTTGTGACTAAATACATTAGTGCTGATATCAGTCTCTTCCGTCTCAGGCTGACCATCCAGTGTCGCTACCCAGCCAATGATACCAGCACCCTCGCTTTTCAACACCCTTTGAACCCAACGCTGGACCTCTCACCCCCGCCAGTCAAACGCACACGCAGAGAAGCCACCAACACAAGTGTGTGTGTGTGTGTGTGTGTGTGTGTGTGTGTGTGTGTGTGTGTGTTTGCATCGTAGCTACATGGATACACTAATTGATTATTTTATCTGCTTAGATTCACATTTATTTATTTCACTATATGATATGTACTTTTCCCACCCCTTCCAGGTCAAAGGAAATGGAGGGTCAATTTGGATGGACAGCAAAAACATTCTCTAGGTAGTGTTGGTGTAAAACTTACATCTGTCCAGTAGTCATTCTTATTGCTGTGTTTTATTCTGATCGAATATCTACATTACCTTCTACTCATATTTCACTGTATAATAGACTGGTGGTACTGTGGAGAGTAATCACGTCTTATGGCTCTTATATGTATTAAGAAGTAAGTTGGTTGAAGTTACAAGGCTTTGATCCTCCTCCATCTCGTCAGTGTATATGTCTGGATTCTCACTATGGATCACGAGGACCCTGGCCTCCATCCTGCTGCTGTTGGTGTTGCTCTGCATGGGGATTGCTGCATACTGGACCCCGAAGAGAACTACAACACACTAAATATATCAATGCATTTAAACACACCAGTGTATTTTTGTTTTCTGCTCCTGGGACAATTTATTTTTTGCTATTGTCTTTTTTTTTGTCAGTTCTTAGGTATGAGAAATTGTTTCTGATCTTTTGTAGACATTTATTCTACTCTGTGATTTTGTTTATGTTCATTAAAAAGACCAGTTATTAACGCGACTGTTGTGAATGTTTTGGCTTCACAAAATACTAATACTCTTAAAAGCCTGTTTCTATTATAAGCCTATACAGGAATGGAGCCCTACTAGAAATAAATGATGATTATAAGCAAACTTTTTCAGTTTGTGAGACAAAATCGTGGAAGCTAAAGAACATGCATACTCTTTCAAGCATTTAACAACCCAAGGTGCTTTTAAGCAGAGGCAGAACCTTATGAGCTTAATTGATTGGAAGATGGTTCAGTCACTAATGAGAAACACATGTGCTTGTTACACCTGAGGGCCTCTGGTTGGTCAGTGAGCGTATAAAAGCCTTTGCTGGCAACAACACAACAACTGCCAATTTAGCCAGGATATTGCAAGGGAGAGGTCACTGTTAGCTTGTGGTGGTTTGCAAGTGTAGTTTTCTAGCTGTCGGGCTAGCTTTAGACACTGCAGCACGTCAGTGGCTATGGCATTTGGTTTCTGGCTTGGGTAAGTTGCTTGGGTGGAAATGTATGGACCGTTCACTGCTGTTTTTGATTGCATGTGCTATTCTTGTGTCCTACAGGGTATCCTTACTCTTGTTGGTGTGGTCAATTACAAAATGTGCTGCTATTCCAAATGGTAAGGATTATAGCTCTGCTTTCATATACCTACAACTATTAGTACTTGTATTTTCATCCTTAACCTGTTTATCCATATAGGGGTACTTGACATGGAGTGCCGGGATCGATACTTCATGATCGCTGTTGATCTCTCGTTCACTGGGGATGAACCTCGCTTTGAGGCTGTTGGTAAGTGTTCATCTTATAACGCAGTCAGTACAGTAACTCTTCAAACCAATGATACTGGCTGTTCCTTCCTAGATGGTACAGGCGTGTACCCCATCACTGGCCCGTATGCAGCAGAGTGTGGCTACACTATCAGTGTTCTCCCTCTACCGGGCCACGTCGAACTCCGAGCCTCTTACTTCAGCTGTCACGCTGACAACAAAGTATGTATAAACGCAACACGTGGATGTTTTCTTCAGATACAAAACTACGTCTATTTAACTGGTGTCTCTTTTTAGGATGACAAAGTGTTCACGTTTAACTTCAACCTAATTGCGACCCATGATGAACGAAAGGTCACCTATGCTCTGAACAAAACCTGTTCTCCATCCCTCCCCTGGTCTCCCAGAGAGGTTCTCTGTGAGATCAATTACATGGAAGTAAGTCGGGTTAAATCTTACCTCCTTAAAGTAATTATGGTTTCAGTGGAGGTGTTTACTAGCTGTGGTTCTCTAGGTGTCTGTGAGGAGTGACGTGACCTGCCCATCTGGGACCAAGCAAGATGACTGGAATGCGGCTCTCACAGCTGTATGTTTGACTTGAGTATAGCGGGCACTCAGGTGACGTAGCACATCGGCTGGTGGCCATAGTGGAGGGCCACTCAACTCTTGGGCAGCAAGTTTCCAGATACTATGGCTAACCATTGTATCTGGTCAGCCAACTATGACCTGTTAAGAACATGGCATGCCGTTAATTAAAGTATCATAATTCGTATGACCTGAGTTGCTTCAAACTCTTCCCAGGCCTACACCTCGGCTTCTTCTGACTGGCAGGTGATGTTCCAGAGGGAGGGGCAGCAGCTGACGCCCATGAACATCTCTGAAGCTCGTAAGAAGAGCTACGTGTTTGACGTGACGGATGGAAGGCTGGTATTTCGTACTCTTTACGGACAGCCCGACTCAGTCACCACTACGGTAAACCATTATGTCTCTGGTACGTGAGCAGCTAGCACAGAACTTTAATTTAATCATCACTTCTTTACACTAGTATTGTGTTAGTTTAAAGTAAAAGTCAAGATGCCTTTCAAACATAGATTTTTAAATGGTAGTCTCAAGACTTTAAATCGGGGAAACACTGGCTGCACATTGCACTGAACTGGATGGGGACCTGCAGAACCTCAAAGTAGGAGCTGCCATCTTTATATAGTCTATTAAATGCCAAGTGAGTCACCTAAACCCTGCTCGGTAGCTGTACTGTTCACACATGGCTCTGGTGGTAGAAGCATTTGCTCCAGAGCAGCACTTAAGTCCATCTCTCTCCAGGTGGATGGTGTGCCAGTGGAGGTGGTCCATCCAATCCTCTTCTCCAGACAGAGCTGGGTTGTCCTCATGGTGGACTTGGTGGCTGCTTGTTCCATGCGTCAGTACTATGCTCTAGCTCTCTGCAGGTTTCATATTTTTCAGTGTAACTCAGTTATCACGTGTGTAACGTTCTCATGCTGTGTACAGATAAAGGCTCATCCGATGGCAGCAGTGTGGTGTGGGAGACTCCTGAGGTGCTGTCCCCCCTGGTGTCTGGTCTTTCTGCTCTAGACAGCAGAGAGGTCAACATGGGGGTCAACGGCGAGCTCGTGGAGAAGCCAATTGTAACGGAAAGGGGCTACAACATGGAGAAACATGGTGCCATAGTCCAGATCAGCATCCCCTATAATGCTGAGGGAGGATACAGGAAGGTTGGAAGGCACAATGACTATGTACTACAGCTGCACTAGGCAAGACTTGCTCTAAAATACACTTGTCTCATCAGTCAATTACAAATTAAGGCTGCAACAGAACATCCTATCTCCACTAACAGACATGTGGTAGACAGGCTTGAGTCGCTTCATGACTCTGTCAGCAAAATTGCACCTTGAGATTTACTTCCGTGCATGAATTCAGCTTTAGGCTATTCCCTCACTAGACTGCAAGCTGCCTAGTGCAGGTCATCTTTCAAGATATTGATGCTGCTTAGGTTTGGCGTGCTTAACCTGACTCTTCCCTCATCAGAGCTTTGTGATGGACAACGTGTACCACGAGCTCTACGTCTTCAATCTGTACTTCGAGCAAATCTTTGTGGATGAGGAGTATGTGGACACCAGAGTCCGCTTATTCAGACCACTTGCAACACCCCTGATGTCACGCTCTGTTTTCACTGTGAACCGTAAGTCCACTGAGGGTATTTCTGTCCAGTACAAATGGCCATAAGCTGACCAGCTTCTCATTTCAGATACGGTTCTTGAGGAACGCATGTTCTCTGTCTACATTGGCGACTTCCCTGAGGATGTAGCGTTGGCAGCTGTTAAGTTGAATGGACAAGACTTTTCTCTGCCCTTTACAAATACAAGCAGCTACAATATCTCTAAAGTCCTTCAGCCCAATTACACGACTGGCTACATTCTCAAGGTGCCGTTTGAGGACCCCATCGTCATAACGCAAGTAAATATAATGGACTCCTTGAGAGAAGTGGGCTTGTAATTGTGGATTTCAGCTGCCAGCCTGTTGTGGTGCGGTTGTCAGGACTGCATTTCCTGTCTCTTAGCTTTCCAACGAGGGAGTGCTGCAGCATACACTGGACATCAACTACACACTGACCATTCTGCCTGAAAGGGAGCCTTATTACCACCTAGCATCATTTGTGGCATTAATGAATAATGTCTGTAAGTAGAGTATCCTGACTATTTTTTACTTATCAATGAGCCTTGAGCAGAAGGACTCACTTGTACTGTGCTTTTTCTCCAGTTCCTCCAACCTTTGCTGCTGTCTGCGCTGTGTCGGGAATCTCCTTCGTGCTGGATCACCGACCTTTTGACTACCTGTGGGTGGTATACATTGGCCCAAACATGCTGACACCAGAGCTGGCAGCCCAGCAGGGCTACATCATGCACAACAACAACCGGAGTCTGTCCTTGGACGTGCCACTCTTTACAGATGGCTACATCTATGAGGTGAGCTGACTAATCATTCAACCTCATTGGAAACGTCACTTGTGTTTTGTATCCCTTGTCATCAAACACAAACGGGTTAAATGGTTTGACTAGATTTGACTGAAACATGGGGCGCAATGACGTAAGACATGTCTTCCTCTTGTAGGACATTGGTTTGAAGACCTTCTTTGGCACCTTCGCGCTCCAGATCCACGACTCAAAGACCTTGGAAGTCCAGGGGTCCTCAGTCAAAACATGTCAATTCTCAACGTCTGAACTTATTAGTAAGACAGCATCTTTTCTTTTCATTGGTGTGTTTTCCTGTTAACATGTAGATGACTCAACGCTTTTGTCTGCAGTGTGTTCAACTGACGGGAAGATGACTGTGGTGGCTGACGTGTCTATGGCCATCCCTAGTGGAGAGAGTGCCACTAGAACCTCCCTCCTGGATAGAAAATGTAGACCCAAAGAGGCAGATGACACCAGGGTCCTGTTCACTTTTGGGTTGAACAGTTGTGGAAGCAGGGTTACGGTAATGCACTGCGTTAACTTCACTGACATTAATCCCAATTTATGTAATGGGCTTAAAGTTCTCTATTAACTTCAAAATGTTAACTGAGAAACTTCATGAACCAGGGAAACGTAGGGTCAACAAACTAGCACATCACTCAACAATTAAACCGGCTAACATAATTCTCTGCATGCCTAACAAATAATCTGGGTGAAACCAGTTTGTCAGATCTGTCATTTACTTTTAAATGCTCTCCCCAGCTTGCCAAGGATGCTGTGACCTATGAAAACGAGATTGCCTTCAACCCCAAGTTTCGCACTGTGAAAAACTCAGCTTCCAGGAATGCTACTGATAAGTGTGTACCCCAACTACACTTGTATTAAACCAATCTCTCCTGAGGCCCGTGACTGAAGTTTTCCTCTTCACCTACAGGGTGACACTGCAGTGTGTCTATCCTCTGACTGGCCTCATGCGCCTCTTCTCGGCGCACAAGTTTGTCTCGGACAATCCTGGTGTAGGAAGCATCATGCATGCCACGCGCCCCGTGGAAAGTAGGTGGTTCTCTTGTGCTACATGACCCATTACGCTTGTCCATATTAAATGTTGCGCGTTTCTACTGTCTCTATACTGTAGGTTCGCAGCTGCGTCCCACCGTCAAGCCCACTACAACTCCTGACATGACTA
This sequence comes from Hoplostethus atlanticus, assembly GCA_034670405.1. Taxonomy (NCBI): domain Eukaryota; kingdom Metazoa; phylum Chordata; class Actinopteri; order Trachichthyiformes; family Trachichthyidae; genus Hoplostethus; species Hoplostethus atlanticus. The sequence goes on along the minus strand of JAXDDX010000054.1, from coordinate 2,687,419 downwards.
TGGCCACTACCAAAAGACCCATCAGGAAACTGGCTGCCCTGCAATCCTCTGTTAGTTACATCGGGGGCCAGCTCTTTCAAGTACTCCGCCGAAGCCTTGGCAAAGAAAAAAGTGAACTTAAATCAATTTCTTGACTCCCAAAATTTGGTCATTTTCACATGGTGAAGAGATTGCATTTGTTCCAATTTGTTGTTGACCTCTCTTCACAGGTGCTAAAGTTTGAGGAACTGCCCCAGCATTTCTGAAGGATTTTGACTGAATATTTTAATGTAATAAAATTTTTCTATAAACAAACTTGTATTTTTTAACCATGGTGTAATTTGTCACAGACTTCAACTAACTGCATTTACTTTAAGGGGGGGAAAGTAGTAACTTGGAGGCAAATATCATGGAAGGCCACTGGGGGCTTGTTGACAAGAGCAGATTGTGGTATGATAACGCAACTTTAATGTAAGGACTCATTTGTAAGGCAGGTATGGTAAGCAAAGGTAACTGCACCTCCCTAAACTGGGCTAAAATCTGACAGCCTTATCAAAGTGGACATGTCAAGAGTTTAAGTTTTAATGACTGAAAAAGATATTCTATCTATTGACTGGAAAGCCTTCAGACACATTCTTTGATTTCTTAAATGTTTCTTTATCAAGTACATTTGTCGCTCCAATGTACTTGTTGCTATACAGAATTATTTAAAAAATAAAGGAACACATTGAAGTGTTTCATTGTGCAGAAGAATATTTTTTTTTATTATCTTTGTGTAAAATAAACATGATAATCTTCTCACATTGACTTGATCAAGGCATGTAAACCTTTCAGATGTTTTGAAATTATGATTATAAATTGTCCCAGTTTGGACTCATTAGAAACACTAGAGGTTTTGTGTTGTTGGGTATCATATCACATATGCTCCATATAGCGTGACTGACATGTTTTCCAGAGTGGTGTTGTGCAGGGCCAGTCCATGTCAGTCGACCTGTTCATGCGTCAGTGGGAGGACCAGCGCTGGCCCCTCACGCAGCATCGCTCCTTCAGGTTCCTCAAAACCCCCTTCGTCCCGCGGGCCCCAGTCGTCACCAACAGTAGTAGTAGTTTTTAATAAAAATGACAAAACTGACTGACTTTACCCAAACAAGAGAAGCGGGTCAGAGCTAGGTGATACCGCCCTCATTCGTCTCTCTCTCCCTCCCCAGACACAGTCCTGTCCGAGGGGGTCTTTTCTGTCACCTTAGGCCTCTTCCCTCCTGACGTGTCCCTCCAGAAGGTCACAGTGGAGGGCGGTGGTGACCCTCTGACCTGGACCCAGAGCCACCGGACTCAGAGTGACGAGGACCTGAGGGTGTCCAGGCTCCCCCACCCCAACGGGAGCCACTCCTACCAGCTCCGTGTCCCATTCACACACTCAAACGTAGTCCAAGAGGTGAGACTGGCCAAGGTCAAGTTAAAGGTCACGTGGATGTGCGTGGTCACCCATGAGCGTGGATGTGTATCCTCCTTGTGCTTGTCGTGTGTGTGTGTGTGTGCTCTATCCCAGTATATAGATGGTGGCTATCAGAAGTACAGCCTCCCTCTCACCTTTGCTCTTACCGTCTCACCCCATGGCGAGGTCTTCTACCATCGAGCCACCGTAGAGAGTAGCGTTCAAGAACAAGCAGGTGAGTGATCGATCTAGTTTTGTTGACCCCCCCCGAAAAGCCAAACTTCAACCTCCTGCTCTCTCCAGCTTCTCCCAGGCTAGAGGGGAAGTGTACGGAGAGGGGCCTGCTGGTGCTGCTGCACCACGGGACCCACGCTGAGATGCAGTGGGAGCTCTTCCTGGGGCCCCGCAGGCTGGACTGGGAGCTGGTGGAGATGGGGGGCTTCAGGGTGAAGGCGGAGGAGGACCACTTCAGTGTGGAGATCCCCCTCTACAGCCCCGGGATGACCTACGAGGTGAGAGTAATGTATCCTCCCCTTTCTTTCAGATAATTGTATCTTACCTGTGAGTCTTGTACCCTATTATTGAGTTTCTAGTTCCTTTATTTAAGCATCACATTTGGGTCCATTTGGAGGTTTGGGGTCTTATTTGTTCAGTGAAAACAGGGAACAGTCCTGGTGCTTCCCAAAAGCACCTTAATGCAAAGACCCCACAAATGGAGGTTTTGAACACTTCTGGGATACTTTCATAAAACCAGCCAGGTGTTACCGCCCAAGCTTATCAGAAACATGTAATGTGTTTGTTTGCAGTGTAATTCAACCAGAAACCACAATGTCCCCTCCCTTTTGTCAACTCCTCTCCCACGTAGGAGCTGACATTGCGGGGTCTGGTTGCCAGAGTGGAGGTGTCTGTGGTGGATGTGGACTCTCTGAAAGTGGAGGACCGTCTTGTTCAGAGATGCACATTTCCTGTCGGAGAACTACTAGGTGCATGCACACACACTCACTACACACACACTCACACACACATTGATGACCTGGATGCAGCAGGATGCCACAGTTGCATGCATATGGTGGAAAAGCTCAAACACACACACTTACTTTGGCACATGAATGCAGTGTATTTGTGTACCCCTGACAGTGTGCTTGCCAGAAGGGAGGATGGTGGCAGTAGTAGACACAACCCACACCATCCCGCCCACTTGGCCTAACCGAACCACCCTATTGGACCCCAGCTGTGTTGCCATGGAGACAGACAGTGCCAGGGCCCTATTTAGCTTCAGCCTGGACTCCTGTGGCACAACTGTATCTGTGAGTGAATCTGACGGTTGAACAGTGATGCGGCAGTTTTGTTCTAATGCGTTCTCGTCTTTGTTCCGCTTTATAACGTCTTCAGACCGAGGGAACCTTCCTGGTTTATGAGAACGAGGTGATATACCCCCAGGATTTTCTGCCTTTGGATGATCCTCTTGTAGGAAAGTCCTTGTTAAGAGGAGTTGGTAATTGTCTCTGCTCCTTAGATGACAATTGGGAGCCTATTTGCAGTTATTGCATCACTGGCCCTTTAAGAGGAGCAGTGTTCCGGCTCTGACCAGTGCGTCTGTTTTGCTGAGGAGCTTCATGTGCTTTCTTCTGTTTCAGGGAAGTTGTGTGTCAATGACAGATGTAAGTAGAGTATTTATGTTTATGCCTTGTTTCACTACTGTAACTTACTCTGGAGACTATGTTTATGTCAATCCGTTTCGGAGTTGTTTCTCTCTGCTAGTTATGGTCGCTAATTAGCTTAACTGAGTGCTAGCTAGGCTAGACATGTGGACCTAGATTTCTGTTTGTTACTGAAACATTGAGCTACATTGGTTTACTGTTTATGCACTTGTGTCTGTATTGCCTAGCTTAGTCCCCCCGCATAGCCAGTCAATCTACATAACTATGTTTAACATTGTCTGTAGCTTCTAACTACGGGGACTATTGCAACTCTAGACAACAGTGTTGTGTTAATGTGTGTGCATGTAGAATCGTGTTTCCCTGTAGAACCACATTCTTCCTTGAATTAAAGACCCTTAAACTGAAGCTCCTCCTTTGTGATTCTCTGACCGGAGTCACACTCCCATAGTGTTCACCAGCTCTATTCCGCGCATCTGTGAGGCCTCCTAGACCTCTAATTCATGGTCCTTCGAGCCGGATAGAGCTCCTCCAAGATGCTATGGATCCAACAGACCAGGAGATCACAGAGACATCCGTTCGTTCCCGCAGAGAGCGACACCTACCACACCACCTAAGCGACTTCGAGGTGAGCTATGAACCTCAACGATCAGATGAACCTCCAAAGGCTCTATCCCATGCACTACAACAACGGGCTAGCGAGACGAGGGCCACATCTGTGAGGAGCGAGCACCCACATCATTCGCCCACATCCGGACACCCGATTAGCGAAGTAAGGGCTCCATCTGAGGGAAGTAGGTCCTCACACACGTCGATTCCCAGGTCTGCCTCCAGGTCAGGTGTTGGCTCCCTTCGTTCATCTGTGGGTGAACACCCTCGACATGCTCTGTCACCACTCCAGGAAGCTATCCTTCAGGAGAACATCCACCGCCTGGAGCTCGAGGAGTTACAGTGCCAGGCCCTAGAAGACTGCAAGGCTGACCTCGAGTGTCAGCGCCTCGACACCCAGGCCCGGGAAGCACAACGGCAACAGCAGGAAGCACGGGAAGCTATCGCCAAACGTCTTGACAGGCAGAGACAACTGAAGAAGAAGGAGAAAGAACTTCAAGTAGCCAAGCTGGTCACCTCACTCCTTCAAGAGCCAGAGAGGGAGGGACCACGTAGTGGTGCATCTTCTCCAAGGAGCTTCCTTTTCCCACCTGCCAACATCCCTGCCGGCTCACCCCGCCGTCACTCCATCCCTCAGCTACACTCTGGACCCCCTCCCGTGCATCCAGCAGTATCTGAGCTGCCCTATCCTCCACCTGGGTTTCAGCACCTTGCAGTGGCTCCTGGGCCCGAGTCTTCTCACAAGGGAAGATCACCCCAGTTAGAGTGTCCTACCGCGCAGCGGAGCATGGATCCCCCGCCGGCGCACCCCGCCGTCGTCCCTTCAGAGATCCAGCCGCCAGCACAGGCAATGTCTCTCTCAGCTGCAGCTCCCGCATCATCGTACCCTACTCCTATCATGCCTGCGAGGTCACACCAAGCCTCTGTGGCTACACCTGGTATCCAGACCCAGCAGTATCACGCCGCAGGACCCACTGCAGTACAGACTCCGACCTACAGAGTGACCACCTCTACCGCAGCTCAACCATACCACCACATGAGTTCCGCTGCACACCACATGGCCACTAACCAGCCGACAATAGGCCAAGGGCATCCCCAGCATCCAAGCTCAGAGATGCTGATTGCCTCGCCTTACGGCATCCCCCAGCCGATGCTGCCAGTCTTCGAGCGTGACCGCGAAAGTGACTTTGCTCTCCTCAAGATAGCCTTGGATAACTTGATGGGCAGTCACGGGCACCTGACTGAACAGTATAAGTACCAAGTGCTCCTCGGCCACTTGAAGCTTCCCAGTGCTCTCCCCCTGGCTAAAGCCTACATGTATGACATTCGGCCTTACACCGCTGCATTGCAAGCCCTGCAAGACAAGTACGGTCAACCCCGGCAGCTCATCCAGTTAGAGCTAGGTGCCATCCTCAACTCGCCTGCCATCAAGTTTGGTGACTCAGAAGCCTTTGACTCCTTCGCCCTGTCCATACAGTCTCTGGTGGGCATGCTCGGGACACTTGAAGGTCCAAATGGGTACGAGTTGAGATGTGGATCTCACATCGACCGGCTCCTAAGCAAGATGCCTCCGTCATTCAGGGACGGATTCATCGAATACTGTCTGAGTCGCGGCGTTCTCCGGACAGGGTCCGACATGACATACACCCTGCCTGACCTGGCAGCCTGGCTTCAGATGAAGTCACAAGCTAAGTGCCTCTCAAGCCGAGCTGCAGCACTCTATTAGTGTGATGCACCCAAGCCAGCCAAGAAGGACCAACGTGTCACTCATTATAAGGAGAAGACCACGACCATAATTCTCAACGCTGGGGAAGTCGCTAGCACTTCAGAGCCTGTTGCTCCAAGACCGCCTTGTCCCTACTGTGACAATAAAGAACACTTCCTGAATACCTGTAACGACTTCAAGAAGTTGTCCAACAGCCAAGTTGTGAAGTGGATCCGAGATGGTAAACGGTGCTGGAAGTGTGGTGCAACCACGCCGCTGAAGCTTGTACTCTGAAGCGCCCCTGCAAGACATGCAAAGAGCAGCACCTCACCATTCTGCACGACTCCGTCCAGCAGACGCAAACCAGTGTCAACATGGTGACTACACCACCCGTCAGGGTCTACCTCGACCGGCCCAACCGACCACAACAGGTGATGTTGAAGGTCATCAAGGTCATCTTGAGACACGGGGACCAAGCCTTGGAGACCTACGCCGTGCTCGATGATGGCTCAGAACGAAGTATCGTTCTTCCTCAAGCTGTGCAGTGCCTGAACCTTCCCAGACAGCCACAGACTCTCCATCTACAGACAGTCCAGCAAAACGTCGAACAGCTCCAGGGCAACTCTGTCTCCCTTGACGTTTCTCTACTGTGTACGCCCTCCCAGAAGTACCGGATCCACCAGGCCTTCACCGCCGAAGGCCTGCACCTTGCCGAACACTCCTACCCAGTGGCTGCATTACAGAAACACTACAAGCACCTCCGCGGTCTGCCCTTATCGCCAGTCGACTACGCCCAGCCGCTGCTTCTGATTGGTTCAGATATGCCACACCTCCTGATCCCTGTACGGCCAGTACGTGCAGGCCCGCCAGGTAGTCCTATCGGCGTCTGCACCCGACTAGGTTGGTTACTCCAGGGTCCTACTAGCCTTGCCCAAACTACATCTTCACAGTGCCTCCTCATCTCCACTGTCTCCCCTGCCACCGAGCTCTTCAGGAATGTTGAGCGCCTCTGGCAAGTCGACACTCTTCCCTGCGCAAGCAAGAAGGCAGCCACCTGCTCCAAGCAGGACCAGCAAGCCATGGCCGTGCTTCAAGCATCCACCACCAGGGTCGAGGTTGATGGGGTCGAGCGGTACGCTACCCCCCTGCTTCGGCGAGCGAACACTACCCCACTTCACGCTCCAAAGGAAGCTGTGCTGCCGTGCCTCCGCAGCACAGAGAGAAGACTTGCCAAGGACCCTAGGCGAGCAGAGGTCTACTGCAACGAGATACGGAAACTGGAGAAGGCCGGCTATGTGGCAAAGATAACCCCTGAAGAAGCCGACCAGTCTGCAGAATCCTGGTACATTCCACACCATATGGTGAGTCACAACGGTAAGGACAGGATTGTCTTTAACTGTTCGTTTCAGCATCAAGGCCTGTCCTTAAACGACCTCCTGCTCCCTGGACCTGCACTCGGGCCTACCTTGCTCGGTGTCCTCATCAGGTTCCGCCAACACTCCGTGGCGGTGAGTGGTGACATTAAGGGCATGTTCCACCAGATCCGCCTGCTGCCCACTGACAAGCCAGTGCTACACTTCATCTGGAGGAACATGGAGAGAGAGCAGGAGCCAAGTAGCTATGAGTGGCAGGTACTTCCCTTTGGGACGACATGTAGTCCCTGCTGTGCCATCTACGCCCTCCAGCAACACATCCAAGACAGTGTAGAGGGCAGTCCTGCCTTGACAGAAACAGTCGAGCAGTCCTTCTATGTCGACAACTTTCTGCACAGCACATGCTCCACTGAAGAGGCCAAGTGCCTCGTCGACAACCTCCGCCAGCGCTTACAGACCGGAGGTTTCGAGGTTCGCCTTATCGAGCACCTCCCGCCTGAGGCCCGCCCTGAAAGTAGCGAACTGTGGCTCTCCAAGAGCAGTAGCGACCTTCAGGAGCCTACTCTGGGCCTACGCTGGAACTGCCTCAGCGACTCCTTGGGGTACAAGCATCGCCCTGTGGAGACCTTAGCACCCACCATGAGGAACCTTTACCGAGTACTTGCCTGTCAGTACGACCCCCTTGGCTACATTGTACCATTCACCACGAGGGCTAAGGTTCTCATCCAAGACCTGTGGAAGGAGGAGGTCGGTTGGGATGATCCGATCTGACCTCAAAGTCTTCTCGACAGATGGCGCACCTGGGAACGAGATTCCTTACCTCATCCACCTGGAGTTCCCCCAAGCCTACGCTCCGCCACACGTGGACGCTTTCACGGCAACCAGGGACCTCCACATTTTTTGCGATGCGTCTGAGCGTGCATACGGCTCTGTTGCTTACATGCGGACCGTGGACCACCAGCAGCAAGTCCACGATTCCTTCGTGCTTGCTAGGTCTCGGGTGGCCCCCAGGAAGCAGCTGTCGATGCCCCGCCTTGAGTTGAGTGCTGCCCTCATAGGTGCTCAGCTCACCGACGTACTCCAAGCTGAGCTCACTGTGCCCATCCAGCGGGTTGTCTTGTGGTCCGACTCCACCACGGTTCTCCACTGGATCAAGTCAGAGTCCTGTAGATACAAGGTGTTCGTGGGCACGCGAGTCGCGGAGATCCAGAACCTGACTGATCCCGATAGCTGGAGATATGTGAACTCTGCCACAAACCCAGCAGATGACATCACTCGGGGTCTGACTCTGAAGGAGTTTGCACAACCACATCGATGGCACCAAGGTCCAGAATTCCTCTATTTCCCTGAAGAGCGGTGGCCTACTATGCCCTCTGCTGATCCTAAGTCCGATGACAGTGAGCTGAGGAAGTCCCCCATCATCGGTAACGTGACCATTTCCCCCGGGTCCCACCTCCCTGCCGTCGAAGACTTCTCTTCATGGAAAGAGCTCGTCCAAGCAACAGCCAGGTCCCTTCACGGGGCGGCTGACCCCCAGACCACAGATCAGCCTTGTGAGGCAACTGACTACCTCAACGCTGAGAAAGCCCTCCTCGTACGAGCCCAGCTGGACTCATTCCCAGATGAGATCAAGGCTCTCAAGTCTAACCGGCCTCTTCCATCTGACAGTCGCCTGGGCTCTCTATCTCCGGACTATGACAAGGCTACAGGTCTCCTCAGAGTTGGCGGTAGGCTACGCAGAGCCGAGAATTTGGAGATGGACGCCATCCACCCAATCGTCTTGGATCCGCACCATCCCCTGACAAAGCTGCTCATTCAAGATTATGACCAGACTCTTCTCCACCCCGGGCCAGAGAGAGTACTCGCCGATCTCCGACGTAGATTCTGGGTTCTGCGTGGAAGAGAAGCTATCCGCAAGCATCAGCACTCCTGCCGAGAATGTCAGCTGTGGCGAGCAAAGCCTGATGTGCCCAAGATGGCAGACCTTCCACCCTCTTGCTTGCGTCTGTACAAGCCCCCGTTCTATTCTACAGGAGTGGACTGCTTCGGGCCATTCCACATCAAGATAGGACGCCGGAACGAGAAGAGGTGGGGGATTGTGTACAAGTGTATGACTACGCGCTGCGTACACCTTGACCTCCTAGAAAGCTTGGACTCCGATGCCTTCCTGATGTCCCTGAGGCGCTTCATCTCACGGCGTGGCACACCGTTTGAGCTGCTCTCTGATAACGGCACAAACTTTGTCGGAGGAGATAGAGAGTTGCAGGAAGCCTTCGCCGAGATGGCACCGAGACTGAAAGAACAGTTGGCCAAGCAAAAGATCACGTTCCGCTTCAACCCGCCAAGCGCACCTCACTTCGGTGGAACCTGGGAGAGAGAGGTGAAGTCAGTGAAGACTGCCCTCAAGGTCATCCTGAAAGATCAGACAGTGTCCGAGACCGTCCTCCGCACAGTTTTCATTGAAGTGGAGGGTATCATGAATGCGAAGCCCTTGGGCTACCTCTCCTCGGATGTTGCGGATCCAGATCCCATCACTCCGAACATCCTCATCATGGGACGCCGTGACTCGTCCCTATCACAAGCGGTCTACGACTCCAGTGACCTCCTTGGGAAACATCGCTGGAGACATAGTCAAGTGCTGGCTGACCATTTCTGGTCCACCTTCATACGCCACTACTTGCCAGGTCTACAAGAGAGGCAGAAGTGGAGGAAGGACGGCAAGGAACTGTCAGTTGGCCAGGTGGCCCTCATCGTTGACCCACAGCTTCCTCGGGCACTCTGGCCTGTTGGGAAGGTCACTCAGACGTACCCTGGAGCCGACGGGCGCGTCCGCACTACGGCTGTACAGGTGAAGGACAGAACATACCTGCGCCCTGTGTCCCGGCTAGTGCAGCTCCCGAGTCTTCCTGATACAGAGGATCCCTGAGAGACTTTCCTGTTTCTGTTCAAAATGCCTAAGTAGACTTTTGGGGGCGGCTGTGTAGGAAAGTCCTTGTTAAGAGGAGTTGGTAATTGTCTCTGCTCCTTAGATGACAATTGGGAGCCTATTTGCAGTTATTGCGTCACTGGCCCTTTAAGAGGAGCAGTGTTCCCGGCTCTGACCAGTGTCTGTTTTGCTGAGGAGCTTCATGTGCTTTCTTCCGTTTCAGGGAAGTTGTGTGTCAATGACAGATGTAAGTAGAGTATTTATGTTTATGCCTTGTTTCACTACTGTAACTTACTCTGGAGACTGTTTATGTCAATCCGTTTCGGAGTTGTTTCTCTCTGCTAGTTATGGTCGCTAATTAGCTTAACTGAGTGCTAGCTAGGCTAGACATGTGGACCTAGATTTCTGTTTGTTACTGAAACATTGAGCTACATTGGTTTACTGTTTATGCACTTGTGTCTGTATTGCCTAGCTTAGTCCCCCCGCATAGCCAGTCAATCTACATAACTATGTCTAACTATGTTTAACATTGTCTGTAGCTTCTAACTACGGGGACTATTGCAACTCTAGACAACAGTGTTGTGTTAATGTGTGTGTGCATGTAGAATCGTGTTTCCCTGTAGAACCACATTCTTCCTTGAATTAAAGACCCTTAAACTGAAGCTCCTCCTTCGTGATTCTCTGACCGGAGTCACACTCCCATAGTGTTCACCAGCTCTATTCCGCGCATCTGTGAGGCCTCCTAGACCTCTAATTCACCTCTTATATACAGAGATTCCCCGTACAGGTGGGAACCAACCAACCACAAGCACACTCTGACCTAAATCTAGTTTGGCCACTGTTTGTGACTAAATACATTAGTGCTGATATCAGTCCCTTCCGTCTCAGGCTGACCATCCAGTGTCGCTACCCAGCCAATGATACCAGCACCCTCGCTTTCCAACACCCTTTGAACCCAACGCTGGACCTCTCACCCCCGCCAGTCAAACGCACACGCAGAGAAGCCACCAACACAAGTGTGTGTGTGTGTGTGTTTGCATCGTAGCTACATGGATACACTAATTGATTATTTTATCTGCTTAGATTCACATTTATTTATTTCACTATATGATATGTACTTTTCCCACCCCTTCCAGGTCAAAGGAAATGGAGGGTCAATTTGGATGGACAGCAAAAACATTCTCTAGGTAGTGTTGGTGTAAAACTTACATCTGTCCAGTAGTCATTCTTATCGCTGTGTTTTATTCTGATCAAATATCTACATTACTTTCTACTCATATTTCACTGTATAATAGACTGGTGGTACTGTGGAGAGTAATCACGTCTTATGGCTCTTATATGTATTAACTTCAAATTAAGAAGTAAGTTGGTTGAAGTTACAAGGCTTTGATCCTCCTCCATCTCGTCAGTGTATATGTCTGGATTCTCACTATGGATCACGAGGACCCTGGCCTCCATGCTGCTGCTGTTGGTGTTGCTCTGCATGGGGATGGCTGCATACTGGACCCCGAAGAGAACTACAACACACTAAATATATCAATGCATTTAAACACACCAGTGTATTTTTTGTTTTCTGCTCCTGGGACAATTTTTTTTTTTTGCTATTGTCCTTTTTTTGTCAATTCTTAGGTATGAGAAATGAAAAGATATTGTTTCAGACCTTTTGTAGACATTTATTTTACTCTGTGATTTTGTTTATGTTCATTAAAAAGACCAGTTATTAACACGACTGTTGTGAATGCTTTGGCTTCACAAAATACTAATACTCTTAAAAGCCTGTTTCTATTATAAGTCTATACAGGAATGGAGCCCTACTAGAAATAAATGATGATTATAAGCAAACTTTTTCAGTTTGTGAAACAAAATCGTGGCAGCTAAAGAACATGCATACTCTTTAAAGCATTTAACAACCCAAGGTGCTTTTAAGCAGAGGCAGGACCTTATGAGCTTAATTGATTGGAAGATGGTTCAGTCACTAATGAGAAACACATGTGCTTGTTACACCTGAGGGCCTCTGGTTGGTCAGTGAGCGTATAAAAGCCTTTGCTGGCAACAATGCAACAACTGCCAATTTAGCCAGGATATTGCAAGCGAGTGGTCACTGTTAGCTTGTGGTGGTTTGCAAGTGTAGTTTTCTAGCTGTCGGGCTAGCTTTAGACACTGCAGCACGTCAGTGGCTATGGCATTTGGTTTCTGGCTTGGGTAAGTTGCTTGGGTGGAAATGTATGGACCCTTGACTGCTGTTTTTGATTGCATGTGCTATTCTTGTGTCCTACAGGGTATCTTTACTCTTGTTGGTGTGGTCAATTACAAAATGTGCTGATATTCCAAATGGTAAGGATTCTAGCTCTGCTTTCATATACATACACCTACAATTACTAGTACTTGTATTTTCATCCTTAAACCCGTTTATCCAATAGGGGGGACTTGACAAAAAGTGCCCGGGGGGTCGTACTTCATATCGCTGTTGATCTCCTTTTATGGGGGTGAACCTCGCTTGAGGCTTTGGTAAGTGTTGCTCATCTTATAACGCATCAGTATTAACTCTTCAAACCAATGATACTGGGGTGTTCCTTCCTAATGGTACAGGGGGTATACCCCATCACTGGCCCCTATGAGCAGAGTGTGGCTACATTCGTTTCTCCCCTCTACCGGGGCCCCCGAACTCCGAGCCTCTTACTTTATGTCACGCTGACAAACAAAGTATGTATAAACCAACGGGAGTTTTCTTCAGATACAAAACTACGTCTATTTAAAATGGTGTCTCTTTTAGGATGAAAAGGGTTCACTTTAACTTCACCTAATTCGACCCATGATGAACGAAAGTCACCTATGCTTGAACAAAACCTGTTCTCCACCCTCCCTGGTCTCCCGAGGTTCTCTGTGAGATCAATTAAAAAGAAGTAAGTCGGGTTAAATCTTACCTCCTTAAAGTAATTATGGTTTCAGTGGAGGTGTTTACTAGCTGTGGTTCTCTAGGTGTCTGTGAGGAGTGACGTGACCTGCCCATCTGGGACCAAGCAAGATGACTGGAATGCGGCTCTCACAGCTGTATGTTTGACTTGAGTATAGCGGGCACTCAGGTGACGTAACATCGGCTGGCGGCCATAGTGGAGGGCCACGCTCAACTCTTGGGCAGCAAGTTTCCAGATACTATGGCTAACCATTGTATCTGGTCAGCCAACTATGACCTGTTAAGAACATGGCATGCCGTTAATTAAAGTATATCATAATTCGTATGACCTGAGTTGCTTCAAACTCTTCCCAGGCCTACACCTCGGCTACTTCTGACTGGCAGGTGATGTTCCAGAGGGAGGGGCAGCAGCTGACGCCCATGAACATCTCTGAAGCTCGTAAGAAGAGCTATGTGTTTGACGTGACGGATGGAAGGCTGGTATTTCGTACTCTTTACGGACAGCCCGACTCAGTCACCACTAGGGTTTAAAAATTTTTTTCTCTGGACGTGAGCAGCTAGCACGCATTTTCTGGATGGCCAGACAAACGTCATTTAAACACAAGTTTTTACACAGTTATTTAAAGTAAGTCAAGATGACTTTCAAACATAATTTTTAAATGGTTTAAAAAAAGACTTTAAAAACGGGGGAAAAATGGGGTGCACATGCACTGAACGGATGGGGAACTGCAGAAACCTCAAAGTGGGGAGCTGCATCTTATACATTATTTAAAAGCCAAGTGAGTCACCTAAACCCCTGCTTGTAGCGTTGTTCAACATGGGTCGGTTTTGTAGAAGCATTTTCTCCAACAGCACTTAAGTCCATCTCTCTCCAGGGGGTTTGGGGTTGCCAGTGGAGGGGTCCATCCAATCGCTTTTCCAGACAGAGCTGGGTTGTCCCATGGTGGGCTTGTGGCTGTTTCCTGCTCAGATTTGCTCTCCTCTAGGTTTTATATTTTTCAGTGTAACTCATTAACCCGGGAATGTTCTCATGCTGTGTACAGATAAAGGGTCATCCGATGGGACAGTGTGGTGGGGAGACTCCTGAGGTGCTGTCCCCCGGTGTCTGGGCTTTCTGCCTAGACACAAGAGGGGCAACATGGGGGTCAAAGGGGAGCTTTTTTAGCACCAATTGTAATAAAGGGCACACATGGGGAAACATGGTGCCAAGTCCCAAAAACACACCCCATACGCTGAGGGGGGATACAGGAAGGTTGGAAGGACAATGACTTTGTATACACTCACTACAAGACTTGCTTAAAAAAACATGTCTCATCAAACAATTACAAATTAAGCTGCAACAGAAATCCCATCCCACTAACAACATTTGGGAAAACAGGCTTGAAGGGGCTTCTGATTTTGCAGCAAAATTGCACCTTGAATTTATTCCTTGCATGAATTCAGCTTTTGGGTATTCCCCTTTACTAGAGGGGGAAGCTGCCTAGTGCAGGGCTCTTTCAAATATTGATGTCTTGGTTTGGCTCTTAACCGACTCTTCCCTCATAAGGGGTTTTTATGGGCAACGGTACCACGAGCTCTACTCTTCAATCGTATTCGACAAATCTTTGTGATGAAAATATGGGGGACACCAAATCCGCTTTTTCAGACCACTTGCAAAAACCCCTCCGTCACGCTCTGTTTTTTACTGTGAACCGTAAATCCACGAGAGGGTGTTTTCTGTCCATACAAATGCCCTAAGCTGACCAGCTTCCGTTTCAGATACGGTTCTTGAGGAACGCAGTTCCCGTCTACATTGGCACTTCCTGAGGAGTAGCTTGGACTGTTAAGTTTAATACAAAACTTTTTCTTTCCCTTTACAAAAACAAGCAGGGTACAATACTTAAAGTCCTTTAGCCCAATACACCCAAAAGGGTACATTTTCAAGGGGCCGTTGAGGGCCCCACGTCATAATAAAAAAATATAATGGACTCCTTTACGAAGTGGGGGGATGTCATTGTGGATTTCACTGCCCGGCTGTTGTGATTTTGTCTGACTGCATTTCCTGTCTCCTACTTTTCCCAAGAAGTGCTGCAGCATACACTGGCATCAAATAACATGACCCTTCTGCCTGAAAAAGGGGGCCTTAACCACCTACATCAATTGTGGCATTAAAGAATAATGTTGTAAGTTGATATCCTACTATTATTATCCAAGGCCTTTTGCAGAAAAGGACTTGCTTGTACTTTTACTGTTTCTCCATTTCCAGCCCTTTTCTGCTGTCTGCGCTTGTCGGGGAATCTCCTTCGTGTGGGTCACCGATCTTTTGACTACTGTGGGGGTATACATCGGCCCCACTCGGACCCCGGGGACCCCGGGAACCCCCGACGGCACGCCACCCAAGGGGTTTCACTTTGACACAATTCCCCCAGGGAAAAGCACTTTTTTTGGCCCTTTCTCAAAAACCCCGGGTTTAAAAGGTTTATAAATTTTTTGGGGGGCAATGGAATTTCCCCTTGAGGCTTTTTAATTTTTGGGGACCTTCGGTCCAATCCCCTCAAAAAACCGGGGTCGGGGCCCCAAAAAAGTCAAATTTACCCATTTTGAACTCTTTTTTTTTCCCTTGTGTTTTTTTCCTCACGGGAATGCAACGTTTTTTTTTTTTTTTTCTGCTTTTAACAAAAACGGGTTAAATCCCCCTAAGATGACTAGAATCCTCCCGAAAAATGGCCCAAAGACCCCAAAAACCAAGGGCCTTCCTTTGGGCTTTGGAACAGGTTGAATGACCTTTCTTGGCAAAACCTTTTTGGCCTTGTTCCAGAATTTCAAACTAAAAAACTAAACCAGGGAAAAGGGGCAAAAAACAGCCCATCACAAAAACCAATTAATTTTCCTCCTAAAAACGGGTAAAACCATTTGCAGATCTGTCATTTTTTTAAAAAGTTTTTTTTCCCCCCTTAAATGTGTTTAAAAAAAAGCCTTCAACCCCAAGTTTCTCACGGAAAAACTGCTCCGTGCCGTGGGTGGTTTCCCCACCGATTAAAAAACCCCCCGAGGGCCCTAGAATTTTTCCTTTTTCCCCCGGGGCCGAAATTTTCTACCAGGGAGGCCCATTCCCCGGGCCCCCACTTTTGGGGTTTGAATTGTGAAAGAAGTTCCCCCCCCCGTAAAAATAATGGCTTTGTTAAACCCCTTATTGCCCTATTAAAATTTCCTTCTATGCTTAACTGTAGTTAACAGTGCCCCACTCAAGCCCCTAAACCTCTCACATAGGGGCCCCACCCAAAAAACCCATAGAAAATGCCCCCTAAACCTCTTTTTAACGGGTATCCTTTTTTTTCTCCGCCATCGCTAACAAATCTTTTGGGTCCCAAAAGCCACTTTCCAAAAAAAATTCTTTTTTTCCAAATTTTTACCCCCTTCCTTTAAAGTTAAACCCCCCCAACTTTCAAGGTTTTCTGTTTTAAATTAAAAAAAAAAACGATTTTTTCCGGGGGTTTTTTTAAAAACCCAAAAACGTTTACTGTGGGGGGAAAAACTTGGGCTACATGGGGGCCCTGGTTGTTCGGGCGGGTTTTTAAAAATTTTTAAAAAACCAACTTTAAAGAAGGCCCCAGGGGCAGTTGTTGCAAAATCTCCCTCCCTAAATACTAAAAATGCCCCGGGCTTCGAAAAGTTTTAAAAAATGTGTTTTATCCTTAAAATTGACCCGGGGTTTCATCCTCCCTTTGGGCACAAAAAGGAAAAAAATGGGAATTTGTCAACCCATGTTTGGGTAGGGGCAGTCCAACTTTTAAAATGCAAAACCGCCCCTTGGGATTTATAATTCTTGGGCCCAATGGAACCAAACTTTTGCCCCCCTAAAATTAAATGGGCGTTTCTAATTGTTTGCTAAAATCCTCATATTTTTTTTTTAATTTTTTTTTTACACCAGGTTTTTTTTTTTTTAAATTTCCCAAAATCCCCTAATCCTCTCAACCCTAAATTTAATTTTTTTGGGAACAAAAAAAAGGGGGCTCAAATCCTGCCGAGGGCTTTTGTTTGTTTGTTGTGGCCCCCCCTGTTTTAAGGGGGGACACAGCATCAACTAGGCTCAAAAAGGGGCAAAAAAAAGGGCCGTTAAATTTTTTTGAAAACTCAACCTTGGTACTCCCCACCCAATCTTTCAAAAATTTTCCCGTATAAACCAGATAAATTCCCCCCTAATTTTTCCCCCCAATTTTTTGAAATTTCTTCAAAGGTGCTTAAATAAAAAAGAAATGGGGCCGTAATGAAATCCTTTTTTGATTTTTTTTTATTTTTTAAAAAAAAAATTTTTTTTTATTTTAAAATTTATTCCCCCTTAAACAGTGAAAAAATTTTTTCCAAATCTCAACTTTTTACCCGCAACTTTAAGGGGGGGGAAGAAATACAAATAAAATTTCAAACAACCCCGGGGGCCTTTTTTTAAAAAAAAGTGGCATCCAAAAAAATCAACATTCCCAAAAGAAACCAATTTGTTTTGGCAGGTTGTTTTAAAGTAATTCACCTCCTTTATAATTGGTACAACCCCGGGCTTACACCAGTATGGGAAGGTTTAATTTTAATTACTAAAATTTTTATCATTAAAAATTTAAATAAAGGGTAAAAGCCCTATTTGATTGCAAAGGGAAAAAAAAAATTAAAATTATTTTTGCAATTTTTAAAATTTTCTTAAAAACCTACCAAAAAAACGTTCCTATATTGTCCAAAAAGTTTCCTTTTATTTTTCACTGGTCAACCACAGGGGGGGTAGGGGAATTGGGCCCCCCACCAAAAAGACTTGGAAAATTTTTTTAACTAAAAAAAAGGGCAGGGGTTGTTGGGAGTTTTTCGGGATTAAGAATAACACATGCCATGAAGGGGCAAGGTTTTAAAACCGGGTTTTTTTTTTTTGGTATTAAACGGGGTCAAAGTAATCCAAAAAAGGCTAAAATTGTTTTAACAGGGAAAAGGGTTTTTTGGCCTTTCCTAAAATTCCCTATTCCTTTCCCCCGAGAGGGGCTTCCCCCATCTTGAAGGGGGTTTCCCCCCCCCCTTTGTTTAAGGGGTAAAACCGCACCAAAACTGGGCCCCAAAAGGGGGGCCCTTAAAGGAACCTTTAACCCTTTACTGCCCAAAAAGCACCATTTGTTTCCCCATCCTTCCCCAAAAAATTCCCGATTCCTTTTAACTGCCCCCCTTTTTGGGGGGGAAAAGGAACCCAAATAGTCCCACATTTTAAAATTTGGAAATTAAAACAAAGTTTTGGGGTTTTAAAAAATATGTATGGTAAGTGCCTTTTAAAAAATATTTCTTTTTAGTATTTAGGTAGTTTGGTTGGTTTTTTCAACGGAAATTTAATTTTTAATTTTTATTATTTAAAACTAAAGTAGTTTTTAATCCCCAAAAGTAAAAAGTTTTTAAATTACCAAATAGGGCAAATCCATTTACCAAGCCGGGAAAGATTCTTTAATAAAACCCAGACAAAAAGCAAAAAAGCCCAATTTTTTAAAAGGGTTTAAAAAGGAGTTTTTTGATGCCAAAAAATGAACCATCAAATTTTTTCCCAAACCCAAAAAATTCAAAGCCAAAAATGAAAACATTCTTGTTAAGAAATCACTGGGGGAAAAATTTAAAAAAATTGGGTTCAAACCGGGGCTTAGCCCAAAACCAGTTGGGGTTAAATTTTAATTTCCCCCTTTTCCTAACATTGCTTTGAAAAACAAATTTTAAATTTAAATCTGGGAATTCGGGCCTATTTGAATGAAAATTAACCTTTTTTTTCGGTACATTTCAAATTAACATTTAAATTACAAATTTTTCCAATTACCTCGTTTGAAAATTAAGGGCCCCCCCCCCCCCCCCCCCCCCCCCCCCCCCCCCCCCCCCCCCCCCCCCCCCCCCCCCCCCCCCCCCCCCCCCCCCCCCCCCCCCCCCCCGGGGGGGGGGGGGGGGGGGGGGGGGGGGGGGGGGGGGGGGGGGGGGGGGGGGGGGGGGGGGGGGGGGGGGGGGGGGGGGGGGGGTTGGGGGGTGAGGAGGCGGGGTCCCACACTCAGCCTGGCCCCCCCGGGGGGGGGGAAAAGCAAATGGGGGGCTCGGGCTATGGGATTTGCTAGCCCCCCACCCCCATGTGACTGACCCCCTCCTGCCTCTATACATGGCGGCAGGCTCAACGCAGCACCCCATGGACTGTAGCAGCCAAACAGGTGAGCCCTCCTAACCCTGAACCTGTGTCAGACCTTCGACTTAAACAAGCCAAGATATGTGACAGCTCATTCTGCCTGTTCCCCAGTCCTTCCCATAATCCCATCCGAGTTCTTCTACACTGACCCCACTGTGGGCGGTGGGGCAAGGATCCCCAACATAGTCAGCGAGTTAAGGGTGAGTGTGCAGCAGAGATGTTGAAAGACAATGTTGGGGGGGTTCACAAAAATGATATCTGTCATGTGGTAACCGTGATGCCTACTCTTACAAAATGATGGTTCTTTGTAGTGGATAGTAGGTAGTCCTGGGATGACAAAATGAACACGCTTTTACAGACTGGAATCTCTTCATTTTGGAGATGTTTAATGATGACCTTCAGGAAAACTAAAGTAGTATTTTATCCCCAAAATGGATATAAATAGTTTTGGAAATTAGCTGCTCAAATCAGCCAAGTCCAGACCGAGACCAGAGCAAATTGATTCGTATTCAATACCCAGACCAAAATAGGCAATAAACTGCGCACATCTTTTTCCAAAGGCAAAAATAACGACCAAGGAGTTTCTTAAGGATGACCAGAGATGTAACTCTACCCGCAATCCCTCTGTACTTTATCCTTCAACATCCAACAAATCAAAGCACAGGAGATGACAAATCAATGCATTGCCTCCATAGAAATACAGCTGGGGAAAAAATAAACCAAACGTCAGTTACAGACCAAGACAAGTCTCAAGTTCTCAAGGCCAGACTCGATTACTACAGCCCTGCCTCAACTGTGTGACTCAACGTGACAACACACAGTGCTAAAATTGAATCTGCAATGCGGCAGAACGTAGCCCTCTCTGCACAGTGAAAGGGTAGAGGCCTTGTTTGCCTCAGGTATCATTTCAAATCTCGAAGCATGTGAGATGCCTATCAGAAGTTTATCCAGATTACCACAGATTAGGAGAATGTAATGGGCACAGGTTGGGGGTGATGGAGGCGGTCCCACACTCAGCCTGGCCCCGGGGCCCTTGGGGTGGGGGTACAGCTTATGGAGGGGCTCAGACAGACTGGGTCATTTAATGAGATTTGGCTCCTATACTGTCAGACGGGGCTAAAACCCAGTCTAGGGGATTCAGAGGAAATTGAGACCACTTTGTTTTTAAAAATACAAATGAAAGAAATAATCAGGAGAAAAGGGAGGGAGGGAGTGTGTGTAATGGACTCTGCATCCAGAATGAATGGAGACACTGTAGATTTGCCCTGTGTGCCCAAATTAAATTCTGATGTCAGGAAGTGATGCATTGAAAGTGGAAAAATCTTAAAGTTCAAACTGAACTTTAAAAAGCTCAACAAAACGGCATGTAATCTAGACCGTATTAGTGTTCCAGTGTTACGTCTCGATGGATTTCCCCCATTCCTCATTGTCTTAAAAATAAATCGCTGGTTTCTTGTAATACCATGAAACCATTATAGTCTTTACTCACACCAGAATCGTACCATCAAAATCTATGCTCGCTCGTCCTTTTTGGTATGCTTTGGTAAAAAGCGGTCATTGACTGGCTGGGTTGGTAAACCTGAGTGTGCTGTGTACAGTTCACTTACTTCACGTTACAAGACTTCTGGCTATTTAAGTTCAGCTCTACATCACTGCATGACTATACAGTCTATTTCTCTCCTCATCAGGTTTTTGAGTGCTTCCGCCTCAACACCCCGCCACCAGTAATGTCCACCTGCCCTGCCCCAGCAACCCGACCGGATCCCTTCAGGTCTGGGCCGCACCCCACCAGGGATCTGGGCAGCCCCACCTGGAGAATGGAACCGGCCCTCCCGCCCATCCCGCCCGGCCGCGTCGTCCTCCAGCTTACCCAGGAGGAAGACCAGGCTATTACTAACCTCCTGAAACTGCACCACCAAGTGCCTCGACAAACACACGGCGACGGGGCCCTTACTGCTCCCCAGAAGGACCCTCCTAGTGTTGGTGAGTCACTGCTGGACAACATGGACATGGACTCCACTTCAGCTGAGGAAATGGATGAGCTCCTCCATAGTGATGGGCAGTATCCATGGACGGCCATTTTGGAGAGCCAGTTGCATCAGGGAAGACTTTGGTCCGATATAGAGCTTGAGGCAGCCAACACCCTCTTGACTCGCTTAAGCCTGTTGGAGGAAACTGGTCTCTGGAACCAGAACCAGCGTAATCATCTGCCTCTTGAGGAGGGTTCGTCAATGAGCACTGGAACCCAACAAGCATCGGAGAGTTCGCCCCCATTGATAAGTGGTTATGGCTTTGATCCTATCCAGAAAAACCTGGGCTACACCAATTTTGGTTGTGCTGGTAGTTTTGGCCGGGGAAATGGAGAGCCAGCGTGGGTGGATCCTCTGCCTGTGGAGGGCGGGAATGCTGGTGACGGTCATCTGCTGTCCTGCGAGGAGCATCTTGCCTCATTTTTACCAGCATCTTCATCACCGCCATCTTCATTGTCTTCAGACTCAGAAGTGGAGAGCGGGCCGAGTGTGTTCGGGGGTTTGTTGGGAGCGAGGGAAGGGATGCTCACCGAGTCTGAGGGGACCGCTGTGCACGCACTGCTGAGCCTCGGAGACCCTGGAGCCCCAGGCGCTCTGCAGTGATGTGGTCTTAAAACCCCCAGGGTTTCCCACGCCCTGTTCCATTTTTATCCCACCTTACTTAGCAACCTACCTCATTTTAGAAACTAGTTGGGTTTTGTGTACTGTGTGCCCTTGTTTTTGCACTGCTTGTTCTGAAAATGTTTGTACCGAGATTCAATTTGAATGACTTTGAGCTAAATATACCTCAAAATGCATGACTTTTTTTTAAATTTTGCACTTGAACACAAAATTGAGGTGAATATTTTTGCACATCCAACTTTGAGCAATGCTCATGCGCCTTGTAATTTTCTTACTACTTAATAAAAATGGTTCTCAGTTGAGCCTCTGTTGTGTAGAAACAAATGCCTCCCAGTGAAAAAGACAAGGTTTTATTAAGACTGTTTTGAAGGAGAAAATCCCCCCACTCAAAGAATATTTACAGCATACATTTACAGTGCAACCACAAAGATTGCCAGTCTTCATATTGACAACAACCTGCAGGGGGAGCTATTGTGACACTAGCTGACAAAATCTTGTAAAAGGAGAGCTTGAACACTGCAACAAATGAGCAATTCTGCCTAGCCAACATTTATATGCATCTTCAAGGATCTAGTGTGTTGACTGCTATCAGCAAATGTTGATTTTTACCAACATTTGAGTGACTTGCAAAAACAGATCTTGTAAAACTTGATGCAAAAGGCACTTCCTGATAAGATTTGTGCTTGAGATAGTATAGGGATAGGAATCTGCATTGAATCTTTCACTCAGAGCTCATGTTTCTTTTACAAGGTTCTTGTCACTTTCATGAAATGTGTGCACGACATATCCAGTATTCTGGTCCAGCTTGTTGACACGGATGAAAGGTTGTCAGGTATGGCAGGAATGACATGAACGTCCGTGTGCGTGAGGTGTTAAGGTGGAGTCTGTTTTAAGTCACTATAATCAATGGCACTGGCTAGAATGACTGGCATTTTAAATTGGCAGTGCCTGGGGAGATGTGTTAATGCAAGACTACATACTCATAAGAAGAGAGACGTTGTACAGCAGTACTGCTAACCCATGCTGTTCTCTCGTTCTCAAAGAATGCACACATGCACATACAGAGTTTCTTTCAGTGCAGGTAATAAATGATCCACCTGAAGGTCGCAACCACACACACGTAGCTTAAATAGCATAAATAGGGTGTTGATTGGCCAGTTAATTGCAGGTCCCGTAACGTGTCATCATTCTTCTCCTTTTACCTTTCATTTCCTGGTTCGTAGAAACTGACAAACTATTAACCCATAACCTCCCTGAATGATCTTTATACAAAGTTGCTCATTTCGAAGAGTTTTTTTTCCTGTTAGTCTGTAGGCGTTGTGTTCCTCGGCTCTCGTCTGTTTCAGCATTATCAAATGGTCTGGCAGCATTATGTAAACATCCTTTAGCCTGTGGTCCAGTGAGTCTAAGGAATGGTGCGGCCCTTGCTGGTGACAGCGCTTGCGGCCTGCATGACTCGGTAGCGCTCTCGCAGGTTGCGTCGCCTCACGTGCTCGTTGGTGATCTCTAGAACATTCCCCACAGGGAACCAGCCCTTCTGACCGTCAGTCAGACGGATGCCCTCGTACCAGCCTGGGAAAAATAGGGGGAAATGGGAGGAGAGGAAGAAGGAGAGAGGGAAGGAGGGAATAGGACAAATAAAGGGGAAGATTGGAGGTTTCTATATCGTTCATGCAAAATAATTGTCACAAATCAATAAACTGTGCTACAGTGGAGTATTGAGGATTGAGGCAAGCAATAAGGATCAGGGTGTACAACAAGCAGAGTTGAGGGGGGAGGGTATATTAAATATTACTTAATAGGAAACCTTACTATACCACATTTTAAACTCTAGAGGTACAAACATTGGTCAGGTTAGAGGTGAGACAAATGGATGTTAATTTGATATGATCGCTATTGGGCCGTTCCAACCGCAGAGAGATGAGATTTCCTTTTACATTGCTTCAGCTAATCGTAGTCCTGTGTTCTTACCCTCGTTGGTCTTGCGTATGACGTTGATGATCTCAGTTGGCTCCAGGGCGAGTTCGTCTGCCTGCTGGGCGATGTACTGCTCCACACACTGCACCTGGGGACAATCTGACACACACACACACACACACATATATATAAACATGACAAGAAACCTCATAGATACATCGCTCACGTGTATATGTGTGCGAGTGTGTGTGTGTGTTCTCACCCCAGTCCTCATAAATCACCTCCTCTTCATCTCCATCTGGTTTGCTAGGGTTGGGGAAGGCTGCCATCCACCTGTGCATGTCTGATCTGTAGACAGAGACAGGAAGCTAGAGATCAAAACGACAAGTGAACGGAGTTAACGGTCACACGTGTACACACACACACACACACACACACACACACACATACACACACACACACACTACTCACTGGGAGGGGGCTTTGAGAAGCCTCTCCATCATGCGTCCCTGGTGGTTTTCCAGCAGGGTGAGGTTGAAGCAGTGTTCGTAGGGGCTGGGGCCGCTCCCGCCCTCCTCTAAGGGCTGCACCTGCACCAGAGAGCGATGGGCGTGGTCCAGCACCACAAAACGCTCCGCACTGGCCAAGAGAAAGGAGGGTAAGTTGTTGGTTTTTTGTTTGTGTAAATCTCCACCTTAACCTCTCATTTAATGCGTATGTAAAAAGAAATATTATCCAGCGCTTTGTCATCTATACTCCCCATTTCACAGTAATGATAGGGTTAATTTCAGGTTTCTTGCCACAGTCATCTGCCAGGTTTCAAGTTACACACAAGACACTGAGGTGGGAAACCGATGCCGACCTACTTTTGAAGAAATCACAACAGATTGTGGAAGTCACATCCACTGGAGAGGTCCCTGTTGTACACTGTTGTCTTATTTACTGCATCTAGTATGTACTTCCTATTAGTTTATTGTATGTTGTTGCACTGGATTTTTTTTTTAATCTGCTGTCTGTGTTGCCCCGCTGGGATATTTGAGATTAGAGATCTTTTTTCTTTTTCAACTCTACGGTACATTGCCTCCTAGGACGTTTGAGGAACTGAGATTAGGGGTGTGGTCAGTGATCACACAACTCTCCATCAGAAGACACGTTGGAGAGACGTACTTAGCACAGCTTCATATCTAATCTAAAGTTTAGATGAAGGCTTTAGAGAGGAGGCTGCAGCCAATTTAGATTGTAAACCATCCAACAGAGCACCAGGATGAATCCACGGACCCTTCCTGCTCTGCTGGCATATTTTTTAGGTTTCTTCTAATCAATTCCGTTGACATAAAATACTGAGTACTTGAGAGGGACTGACCCCTTCTTGGCAGCAATGATGAGCAGATCGTTGAAGAGGAAGAGGTAGACGGAGTTGAACTTGGCCCTCATGTTGAAGATAGTTCCTCCTTTGGACATTTCATGGAGCTCTCCCTTCTTCTCCAGATAGCGTGCCTGGGAGATGATGGGGATGGCCTGGAGAGGATGAGAGCAAGAGGAAACAAAATAAGAAGAGAAAGCAAAGATGAGCAATGAGGGCATAAAAGAGAATGTAGTTTAAATAATAGAGGAAGTGAAAGGGGAAGCTGTGGGCGGGCGTGATCTGAATCTGAATCATATACCCGCATTGAGAGGTCATCGGTTCTCTGTAGTGTCCTGTCGAATCGTGTGTGTGTGTGTGTGTGTGTGTGTGTGTGTGTGTGTGTGTGTGCGCGCTCACCTTGAGCTTATCAAACTCCAGTGTTTTAGAGACGTGGATCAACTCCTCCACCTGCTTGATCGTCCCCACCTGGGTGTTACACTCCTCAATGATCTGTGCATGTTAGGGTGAAAAAGAGAGACGGGGAGAAAGAAATGTGAGATGATGAAACACACAAAAAAATCAAGAGATTCTTCTTCTCACACATTAAAAGAAAAAGCCCCCATCCGCCGAGCTTCTCATGTTACATAAAAGCTTGACGTCTCTCAACAGCGGTATCAGGTTCATTCCTTTCACAAACACCCTCAGACTCGTCCCTGTTTAAATAACACAGCGAAGTCTCTCTATCTCACGTTGTCCCCAGTGACACCTATGACTCACTGTCTCACTCTGGAGCTCACTCAATGGGAAATCCTCCACTCAGACAATGGAGGAGGCCGGTGACGTTCCTGCTCCGGAGCGATGCGGAACGCTACAGACTGGAATGATGATGGCGGAACGAAGGGCGAAGGGTTAAGGGTGCGGAGGCGTTTACCTTAGTCACCGAATCCAAGGCCTTGGAGGCGGTCTGCTCTTCGTTCGTCCCCTCCTTTGTTCGTTTCAGGATGTTCTGAAATGACAAACAAGAACTTTTCTATTTTTGGCACCCAACAAACAGCATCAGGATAAATTTTTCTGACAAAGAGCAAACACAGGTCATAAGGTCGAGGCCGGATTCGCTCGCCTGTTTGCTTATACGTCAGGAGGTAGTTAGTTAGTTGGAGTGGGGAAGATTATGCTGGAATGAGGACATTCCACAAAGCAACACACTGTGGTGAACTCAGACTACTGCCTTTCAATAGCATCTAGTAGGAGAGGAGAAGGAGGGGCCAGTTATGCAAGAGTCAACTGTGAATTGAATTGTTGAGAATGCTAACTGCACCGCCACACTCGACTAGCATTCCTGTGACTTTGACCTTCCCTGCTTTTGTCTCGTAGCAGAAGACAAACCAATGCCACACAGGAGCCTGTTGTCTTCTTCATACCATCTTCTCTTCTTACTCTTTAAGCCAGCAACGTTTCTACAGGTAGCAACTGACTGCTGCTGCCATGATCCCGCTCACCTCAATGAGCATCTTGATGCGCGTGATCCGCTGGAAGGGCAGCAGCAGGAAGGACATGAAGGGCAGCCGATGGCACTGAGGCGACTCTTGGAGACGACTGATGACTGTAGCAAACTGCACGTTGTTCTTCCTGTGGACGCAGACAGACAGACACATAGATCAGTGAATTGTAATACAGTTGTTCCTGTGGTTGTGAAATAAAAATGAGGGAGAACGGGAGTTTCAGAGGACAAATCTCTGAGACGCAACGTCTGGGGACTCGATTCCAACAACGCTCTCTCACTCCTGCAGAGTAAAAGACCTGACCTTCTTCTGTCAATCTGTCGCTCTCATCTCCTGCCATGTTGTTATTGTTTCCCAGCCATATTTCAAACTGTTGTGGACGAGAACAGCAACTGCAAAAATGTTCTGACTGTGACTAAGTGCAAAGAAAACACGAAGACTGCGAGTGAAGACTGGAGACCTGCTCCTTACATGAGTGAGGTGTAGGTCTTCTCCTGGTAGATCTGGTTGCGGACGTAGTCGATGTAGGTGGGGAAGTTGTGCTGGGCGTGGTATTGGATAATGTCACAGATGTCAGAGAGGACCAGGCTCTCGTCCATGCGGTCCTCCAGGTCTTTCAAGAACCTGAAAGATTTTAGACAACATTGAAACCCCCCGATGAAACTGTGTGTAATGGTACCAGATTGCCAAACCATGGAGAACTACTGGACCAAGGCTTACCATGCTTTATCTCAGAGTCAATTCAGAAATGATCCACTAAGTCTTCTTCTTCTTCTGTCCCTCCATTCATCTCTTTGTCTTTCTCTCATCTAGTGACCCATTGGCATATATCCCCCCACTTTCCCACCCCTATCTTTCCCTTTGCCTCTCACTGCGTGCCGTTTCCAGTCATGAATCATCCACTTACATCCCTTTTTCCTCCTTCCAGCTCTTTCCTCCCACATCAATCCCTTCAATCTCACCTTTCGCTGACCTCCCGGACCCTCAGGACGTTGGAGAAGAGGGTTTTCCTGTCCCTGATGATCAGCGTGTCCTCCAGCTCCCGGCTCTCCAGGAAGTGTTCGGTCAGAACGCGCAGGGATCGGAGGTAAGACGCCTCCGACGTCAGCACCTCAAACATACTCTACCAGGGAGGAGGGAGGGCAGGGGTCAGGAATAGGAAACGATACTGTGCTGTTAGTGACACATATAATATAACAATAATAATACATGTTGGGTTTACAAAGTGCTCTAATCCCCTCCTGTACTCACCTCCTGGTACTTGCACTGCTCGGGGCTGAGCTTTTCCAGCACACCACTCTCCCGTACGGCTGGTAGTTCCTGCCACAGGGTGCTCTGGCCTGGCGTGGGCACAGAACTGCCCCAGGGTGCCCCGATGCCCGTCCCGGTCCCGGTCCCGGTCCCGCTGCGGCGAGCAGTCCAGTCCATGGCGTAGTCCGCGCTGGTCTTGCTGATGTTGCGGCAGACTGTCTGGCGCCGGATCTCCTTGGTGATGACGGTGGCGCGATATGTCTGGTACAGAGGCTCTGGGGGGAAAGAGACAGAAAGGTCAAAGGTCAATGTACAATAAAGACCGCTATGTCCTTACTGGCCAACCCTCTTGATTTTCCTGGGAGACTCCTGATTTTCATTCTCCTGTGGTGTCATTTCTCCTAATTTTCTCCCATATTTTGATAACAATTTCAAAATCTGCTAATTTAATATATTTGTTAAAATTAGTAACAAAAATCTAACATAAAAAATCTAACATGAAAATATGGTCCAATTGTAGATACATAACAGTACACTCCAGTATGTAATTAAAGGTTTAAAAAAAAAGTACTAACTAGTAAATGATTCATAGCATTATGGACTAAACATTGCACAACATGGCTCAGTGTGGCAAGACGTCAGAGGCCATTAGAGGTCACTGAAGTACAGCACTGAAGATCCCCAGTACAGCAATGTGCACGCTCTCTACACATTCACACAATGATAATAATGCATGGCGTTGGTTGTATACTTCCTATGGCCTGATTCAACAATTGAGGTATTTTGATAGTGGTGTTTTGTTATGCCTGCGTCACAGGTGTCATATAGCCTTACCATCCTGCAGCCTGGATTCCCAGTTGAATGAAGACCCCCATCTGGGTGGAGCGACTGGACGCCTAAGACAGGAAAGAGGGAAAGAAGAGAAGAGGATCAGCCGGCAGGATGTGGAACAAGCCCGTCCAACTAAAGTGCGGATGAATGAAACGATGACAACATGATAGTCAAAAGAATATCTACGCTGACGTAAAAAAAAGGAAGTAAGAGGGAAAGGCAGGGAGGTGTGATGGGTGTGATGGGTGTGATGGGTGTGATGGGTGTGATGGGTGTGATGGGTGTGATGGCGGCATGTGGAAGAGAGATAACTGACCTCTCTTCCTCTGTGTCCTCTTTCTCTCCTTCGCTTCCCCCAATCTCCTCTTGTTCTAGAGAGACATAAATGATTGAGTGACATCCCTTTATACAGAAAAATAATAAATGCAATATATTGCTATGCTGAATCAGAGGCTGTTGTTTTATTTTGCGCCTCACTCAGTTAAATACGTGAACGACGATTTGTCAGTACCAACCTTTAGTCTGTGTGAGGGACTGCAATGAGGCACTGCTGAGTCTCCTGGGATCTGTCTTGGGGCATGGAGGAGGGGCTCTGTGAGGCAGGAGGGGGCTGGTGGGGGGTGGAGGGGCTGCTCGCTGGGGGGTCAGGGGAGTGGCAGTAGAGATGTTGGGGGATGAGGGCCGCAAGGAGCGCCACTCCTCCGCCGTGGGCTGGGGGAGAGGAATACCACCTCGGTGCACCGGCGTGAGGTTGCGAGCGTTTTTGCTGCTGTCCTGAGCCATGGGCATCCGAGGTGGAATGGCAGGCGCCATGTCGTCTGCGCTTGAAACGGGATCTCCGTCAGTCTGAAACTCTGATGTGGGGTCCGAGGTGCTGGAGGACAGTTTAGCCTGCCGGACCGGTTTCTGCACCTTGATGAGAGGGATATTCAGTTCCTGACACAAAGGTGTCTTTTTGTGCGTGGGCTCAACCACCAATAGCGTGGCCTCGTAAATGTCTTCTTCTTTGTTTTGCGGGGGTCTGAGATGGGTTGCGGGGGACTGAGCGCATTTGGGGGGGATGGGGGGAGACTGAGAGCGTATGGAGGTGAGAACAGCGTTCGGGCCCGGGTCCGACCGCCTCCTATGACCCTCGCTGATGACAGCGTCCAAAGCGTGGTGGAACTTTGCCTTTTGCTGTTTCACCACGCACTCCTCACGCTCCTCACCCAAAGAAGTCCCATACCCATCCTCCTCCTCGTCCCCTGCCTCGCTCTCCCCTTGCCCTCCTCTCTCCTTCTCCTCCTCCTCCTGCTCTTCTTCTTCTTGCTCCTCTGCCTCCTCATCCTCCTCCTCTTCCTCTTCCAGTTCAATCTCATCCTCCTCCGCATCCACGGGCACCCATATCAGTTTCATGCCAGGCCGCTGGAGGTGGCACACACAGCTGCAGGTCGGGTCGCAGCTTGGACTGGGAGGCGTGTCTGGACTTTGCGCCGCCTCCGCTTCCTCTCCTCCAATCAGCTGAAGCTCCACCTCCTTTCCATCAGGGGCTACATGAAAGGGAGGGACAGAAATTGACTGGTTTTCATTTTTTTCTGAAAGGGGAAGAAGTGGTTTTTAAAGGAAGGAGAAGCAAATTTACATACAATTCAGGGAATAATGACGTTGAAATCAATCACACTGAACTTCTTCAAGTTGCCATAGGCAGGAATGTATCCTCATTTTTCTTCCCCATCTCAAGCACCCTTGCACACCTGAAACTCTCCATGTTAAGCGAATGGGCTGTTTCCTGCCTGGCTGTTTCCTAAATGTGCCTCCCTAGATCGGCCTGTTCACTTTAATTAGGAACCTTTTTTTTTTTTTTTTCATCTGCTCTTCTCATAACACTGAACTGTCAAGTCAGCAGTTGATCACTATGCACATACAGCAAATCTGCAGTGGATAAGTGGTGTCTTTAAATATTGATGAAAAGTTAGGATCGGTGCATGGGCAATAGGAAAGGGAAGTGAGGGGGGGAGGGAGAGAGAGAAAGGACAAAGAGGATAAAGGTTAAATGGGGTCAGTGAGTAAGCATACGAGAGAGAAAGAAAAAAGACGCTTTGTCACTCTTTGATAGAGCGCCAGATCATCCTGACGGTCTCGTTCTCTGGTAGTGCTGACAAGAAACCAAAACAAGGAAGTGATATTGTGTCTAGCTGCGAAAGGGAACAAACAAAACTCAGATAATAGGTTATCTGATAATAATCAGATAGCCTATTGTCTTTGGTTTCTTGTTAGATGAAATAACAACAATGCTCATCTGACATAGCAGGAGAGCAGGGAGAAGAGACAGCGCACATATCAGTAATGGAACTGTGTGTTTTGCTGTGGGGTTGTATCGGCACCAAGCGAAACAGCATTGACAGGCAAGAGGAGCGAAGGCGATGAGGGATTACACCTATCAATACTTGTGCATTATCTCTTCATACTGCAGTGAATTCATACTGGCATCTCTTCCTGCACTTACTCACTCTCATGCACACGCACACACACACACACACACACACACACACGCCTATATAGGTGAACAGCTGACTGACAGAACCTGTTTATGGCCGGATCAGCCGACAGCACCACACCTTTCTGTTTGAGAGTAGAGAGCAGAGATCTGTGGGTGTTTACCGTCCTCCAGACCGCAACGATGGGACAACGCACTGACTACACAGCAGATTTAACTTGCAAACCAATCAGTGCACACGTACTCGTATGCAGAGGTTCACACACGTGCACACACACACGTTTTGCATCAACTAACAATGTAAAATCCTGTTTTCTTTGAGTACTTCTTTACGGGCCGGTTTATATCAATGAAACACACAATTCCAAGAAATACTGACCCAGCCTTATTTTGTGTGTCTTCGTTGAGGTTTGTTGTCATGTTATAATTAACACTTCCCTGTAAATGTTATTTGGTTGATCAGCTGAATGATCCGATAGACTGAAAACCACTATACCTGATCGTCCCCCTTCCACGCTGATGCCATTCCCCTCCTCTCCTCCAGGGGTCTCTCCTTGCTTCTGAAGGATGCGGCTCCTCTTCAGAGGCAGTGGAGGCGCCTGGTCGCCACCCGTCTGGATCTGCACACTGGGGCGGGCCGGTTTGGGCTTTATCGTAGGGGCTCTTTTGAAGTCCTTTCTTTTGAACTTACTTCGAGTGGGTTCTGAGGTACCATTGGTGGATTTTAGTACAGCCTCCTTTTGGCTAAACTTGTCCACAATACTTTTGACTTTCCCACCCGAAGTGCGGGCTTTACTGCCTCTGTCTCCCAGATTGGAGTCACTTTGAGATGAAGGTTTCGGAGGGATGTGGGGTCGACGTTTGTCCTCAGATTTGGGGGGTAAAGAGGTTGTGGGGCTTATGGAGGCTTCCGGAAGAGACATGGTAGCTGGGGCCTCCTCTTAGGGTGTGCTTAAATCCCAGCCCTGACCAATCAGAGGCCAGGTTATGAGGGCAAAGGTCAATGGCGGCATGTCATCCTTGCCTGGAGAGTAGAAAGAGGAAGGGTTGGTTTTGAAAACCAGTTTGAGATTTTATCAAAAGGTCAATACAACCAATCACTAGTGCAGTTACATTCTTTTACAATGACATCATTCACTAGGACAACTATGACTCTTCTTTATAGCTGTAATAAAGTTGTACAACAATGCACTAAAACCTACAACATAATCAAGGGTTTTAATTATAATCCTCAGATCAGACTTCTGGCCGGCGCTTGCATTACAAATACCTCTTTGGAAAGAATCCAAGGAATATGAACTTTGCACTGGAAGGAGTCCACTCCTTCCTTCGGAGAGAATGAATCATAGGTTTGCAACAAAAAGCAATAACGTGAAACCATGTGACTAGCTGAGGTAAACCCAAGTACTTTCCTTTCATTGTACTTTATGGTGAGGCAGTATTAAAAAAACTCCAACCTTGAAACTTGCGTCAACTATAATCTGCAAGAGACTATTATAAATTCCATTCTGAAATGACTTAATGGTGAATAAGCTGGTGGGGTTGGGTTTGGTCAGTAGCAGTAGAGCAGTAGTCTTCATATGTGACGCTTCATAAATAGAGGCCTGAGACTACTTCCAAAGATAGAACGTCTTTAGTAGAACCATCTTGTCGGCTGTGTGAGTGGATATAGCCGAGCAGCAAATGAAAGCGGTTGTTCCGCTGTAGTATGCTATTAGTTGATATGTACTACTTATGTAGCATGCATTACATTTTGAGGAGAGTTATTTCAATCGTGGCACATTGGTTGAATACAATTAGCCTTCAACCACTGTTCCAATATGAAGGTGCACTCACATACACTCCACATTGTCTAATGACAGCCTGAATAGCTTTAAGCACACAGGACCGTGCAATCATGTCACCTTTCAGCTAGCATAGCATAGCATAGCATCACTTTCACATAAAAGGTTTCACAATCGGGAGTTCACCAACCACAGGACAAATGCACACACACACACACACACACACACACACACACACTACTAGATAGGTGTGTGTGTGCAGCATGCTTGCAGTAAATCCACACTGATTCAATCCTTCAAAATTCAACCACTGAATAATTTCTGCATTCAAACGAAGCAGTCACAGGAAGAGCTCCAACCCCTCTTTGAGTCCCCGTGTGTCTAGGGCTGCGATGATAATAAAATGAGGTTTAACTTCCATGCAGGGGAGACCAAATGGCCATGCTGCAGATTCTTCTCAGCATATGCTGTTTTGATGTGTGCGCAACAGCTGATGCAATACCAAACCAAAAGAGGGCTAGTCATTTTCTGAGTCACGCAGCAAATGGAATAGAGAGAGAGGAGGCTATTGCTTTGCCCAGTGCAACTCTGAAGGAATTATTTGGTGTGCAGCTGTGTGCATTTAGAGTTGGAAACCCGGATAAATATAGAATTGCAACCTTTTATCATGGTAATGTGTGGTTATCAAATCAGCACTCAGTCTTTATATTTTTCTGCATGGAAGATTCATGACGTGATCTCTTGCCAGATGTTTTTTGAAAGAATATTTTCACTTCAATAGGACTTGCACGTAATTTAATATGAAGTCACCACCATAAAACATTACAAATCTCACAGATATGCAATGTATTATTATTAATAATAATAATAATAATAATAATAATAATCAGCAATATCTGCCGGTGTCCAGCAGCATTCCAGTTAGCACCCTACTATTATGGACACATCACTTGTCAGAGGGTCTTCTATACAGCTTTCTATGTCAATAATGCAGCCAGTAGCTCTGTTTGTTTCTGACTTTGGCTGATTAGGAACGCTTGAAGAAACTGCACTGGCGAGTCAGACCAGTTTTCAAAGAGACGTATTGTGCAGTCACTGAGCTTTCCATAAAGAGAAAGACATGGTTTCACATTTCATTCTGACAGGAAAATGCTCATGGGTTGAGATGTGGCCATGTCTAATATAACTACACAATGACAGAACATCTTTGGGAAATCTTTCGCTGGTACATGAAAACCTCACAAGGTGCTTTACGAACTGCCTCTCATACTTGCACACCATCCATCCATCTGTCCAACCTTTCGTCTTCTAACACTTCTCTCTCTTTTCTTTTTAACATCCTCTCTTTTAGGTCTCAATTTATAATTTTGCAAAATGAGCTAGAACTATCTTTCTTTTTATGTAGGATGACTAGAGGCCTAATGTAGTGTGTGTGTGTGTGTGTGCATGTAATGTAATCTTTCCAGGTTGCAACTTTGGCCCCAGGTTATTATCACTGTCTACAGGGCGACATATAAACCACAAAGAGTAGGGTGTGTTCACATACAAAGCACCTATCTAGACAGTGGGAATAACACATGTGGTTGGGTGTGCATACATGTACTTATATGCCCAAATGTGTCTAAGAGTACACTTAAGGCCAATTTCCACCACTTTCTTTCAACCAGCAGCCATCATCATGCCTCACCCTTATTGTCTCCCTTTGCTGTCTTGACCGGGTTAATTCAATAGCCACATTCTCCAGTCTAGTGGACAGACACATACACTAGGTCAGTGGGCCAGACATTCAGTCCAGTAATTGTATGTCTCAATCAATGTAATGCCGGCCTCCTGCAGAAGCCTATTAAATCCAATAGATATCAGATATTGTGTGATCCCTTAAATCAGACCAGCTTGTGAACAATCCAAAGTGCTTAAAGAGGGCCTCCATTAACACAATGGTGTGTGTGTGTGTGTGTGTAGTGTGTAGGAGGGGGGGTATACAGTATGCCATCTGCTCTGAAGAGTAATGGATCAGTGTGTTTAAATGGGTTGGGGGCTTTAAGAGAGCCATTATAGGCAATGTGTCTGAGTGTGTGTATGTAAGCTCCACGTTGGCCAGGAAGAGGGAAGGAAAAGGAGTGTCGGGAAGGAAAACACACACACACACACACACACACACACACACACCCCGGGCGTTTCAAAAGTAAAGTAGCTATATTTTTTCAATAATAATAATTATAATAATAGTAATGAAAAACAGAGGTGTATAATCTTAGTAATTTTTAACTTTAGTAATTTTAACAAAATTCAATGTTCAATTGATAATATTAAACAGTCAAGCATTTATTAATACTCTAAATTATACTTCTAGAATAATGTATGTAAAAATGTCTTCCTGCTTTTGAAACAGACTGTTTATTAGTGTAACTATGTACACAAGGAGGGTGGAGAAAGAGTAGATATTATGGTGATAATATGGCAAAAAACGGAAAGCCTTCTCATTGATAGTTAAATAGAAATATCAAGTACAGCAGGCTATGAAATTTAAAAAATCAGAATATGTAGGCTACTTTGAATACTTTCAAAGGTATGTAGGAAGCTAGATAGAAAAGTTGGCCTTCTGACCATTACGAAAAAAACTATTAACCCTATAAGAATTTTATACAAATATCACAACAAAAAACAACTTCAGAATATCATGCAGCGACTGATAGTAACGTTACTAACGTTACTATTGGTCAAAATACTACAGTAATACCATAGGAGATAGAAATACGATTGAGTATAATAAGGTCACTTAAGTGAATTTAAGGTCACTGTAAAGCCCTGTAGGAATATTATAACGATCTTCCATTAGGGGTACAGGTGCTTATAGAATAGATGTCAAGCAAAGCTGACCTGCTGAATTGCCAACAGCTTATCTTCCAAACATCAGCTGTCAGAAAAATCAGAAAATGCAGCAAAGGAAACTCACCGAGCTTCAAACCATCCAGTCTTCAGTCATTCAGGTGTTGGGAGTCCAACAACATAGTAGCTTAGCTGAAGAATCGCTTTCGGTTAAAATCCCTGGTTATAACAGGTTATAAACTTCACGCGCCCCGCGGAAAAAAAACGTCGAGTAGCCCACGGTAAATACACTCAACACAAAATTGTCCACAATGCAAAAACAGACCATCAGTTCACTTGGAGTGTTTCTTATTGTTTCTCTGACGGGCTTGTTGTCTGTGGACCCATCATCCCTTGTTGTCTGTTCTTTGTTACCAGCATGTGTGGATGAGGCAGTGCAACCCCCGGGATCTACCAGTGTCAAGGCAGACAGAATACGAAAAATAACACTTCCGGTCATAACTTTCTAAATAAAACCATCATTAAGGAACATGTATTGCAACTGGTTTTAAACAATAGTCCTGCTTTTATTTTGAAGGAAAACATTTATGGTCCGGTCTTTTCCCCGGGTATCTGTGGCAGGCTTGACGCAGCTCCAGGGTCTCCCCACCCATACCCACCCCTCTCCCACCCTAGCTAAAGCCCCAAAGCCTCTAAATATATATATAAAAAAAATATATATATTTTTAGGGTGGTGCTGTACTTCGTATAACAAATAAAACGTTCGCCAATAAAGGTTATATTTTGAAAACTCTGACCGGAGGTTTCACTTTTCATTCGGGCTGGCTTGGCACTGGTCTTCCCTCAGTACCTTACTTGTGACAGACATAGATATAGACGTATATGTCTATGGTGACAGAAGCTGACAGACCTTTTTCAACCTTTACCCTACGTCACCGGCGTTGCCTGGTAACGCGTTGCAGTAAAGTCGGCACCTTTCCAAGGAACAAGTAGTGTAGCGAATTACTATTTCAGTTTCAGTAATCATATTAGTTACCAAGGAAAAATCGTTACTTGACGCTCCCTCTATCAGACTGAAGCTGAATTATCGATTCGTTTTCCTCATAGTTAGTCGTTACGGTAGTAACGGTTATCCTGATTTTTGAAGGTACGAGGACGCAATCGGAACGGTGTACTGGAAAAAATGTACTTAGCATGACCAAATACTGCTCCCAGTAAAGTGAAAGTATTATTTTAAACGAGACCATTATTGTGACAGAAGCTGACAGACTTTTTTCAACAGTGCACTTTAGCCTATACTTTTACAATTTACTTGCAAAATAGCGCAAAGAAGAAAATTGTCGATGCTATGTTATGACAAACAATATATGCAATCAACTCTCCTGGAAGGTGTACTACATGCCATAACAGGTGCACAGGAGGAGGGCGTGGTCTACACATATATCCAGCCCCTTACCTCTATATATTTTAGTTTTTTAGTTCCACCTAGCGCATTGGGTTGGAATAGACAGAGTGTATGCTATAGGTTTTTTATCAATAACTAATCGGATTGCACTTTAGGGATATTTAAATAAAGCCATAATTAGTTTTCTTTTCATTGTAGTCTGAGAATTTTGTGAGAGATTTTTGTGTCTAAACTATGGTATAAAGTTGCATTAGTTATGGGAATCAATATATTAACAGCATAACTTAAAAATAATAATAATAACAATATTTGAACCTATGCTTCTTTTATAACATGGCAACAGCTGATTCTTGTAGAGCATAATAGGCCGTTATGAATGAGAAGTAGACCCGGCCAGTTTGATGGACCAGAAAAGTTGCAAGAGGTGCGGGTGGATGCAATGGATACAATGAGACATTAAGTCACTTATCAGTTATCATTCAGGAAATACATTTAACCTGAGCAGAGCGGAGCAGAGAGCAAACAGATACGGATCTATTTAACTTAGATGCTTCTGATGCGCAAAGATACTGCGGCATTTCCTTATTCAGTTACAGTGCGTGTAGTATCGCTCCGCGGCATAGGAAATGCTCCTAGACCAATCACATCTGTGTTTACACCATCACCTGTCAAACGCACAACCTCTTGTATATTTTCGTTCTGTAAGGTAGGATTTCTCTATCTATATTATCTTCGCTTTTTATTATCTCAGTGCGAATATCGTGGATGCCATCCGAATAAATATGAAGGCGAGGAGGTCCGCTTGCTATAAAGAGAACACGCTAGGGTTAGCAAGGTTAGCACCTTCTAGCTAGCGAGCTTGGGCTATCTGGCTTGTTTTTAGCCGATTATCAGAAAGTCCTTGCGCGTAATCATCACCGACTGAGGTCGGACCACAGTGATGTGTGGTAGCCTAGCAAATTAAGCTAACCAATGTTTGAAACTCTTGGCTAGCGGGAGCAGCATGTCTTGCCTTCAAGCTAGCATTACAGTTCCTTTAGCTTGCTGGAAGAGATACAGATAGCAAAGTCGTTAGCACCGTACGCGGTTGGATTAATTTCGCTGTTATTTGCCAATTTTCTTCATCAGCCACGGATGATTGCTAAACTAACGTTAGTGAGCTAACTCTAGCCTGTACCTTGTCAAACAAGCTATCACGAAATCAATCAGTTTTGATACAAAAGAAAATATCGCTGTGTACTGTCATCAAGTAAACTGTGTTGCAGCGAGCCTAATGTAGTATCTCTCTTCTCGCTCTCTCTGTCACTCTGTCTATCTCTGTCTGTCTCCCCCGGTCTCTCTCTCTCTCGGTCTTTCTCTCTCGTGCCTCCCAGTTTGAGTCTACTGGCTCATCTTTGCAGCCCGTGTACCATTTACTGTAGATCTGCAGGTTAGCGAGCTAACGGTAGCTGTGGTAATTCACCGTGGTAGGCTTGTAGCTGTTTAAAGCTACCGTATCCCCCCTGAACCCCAATGCAGGTCACCAGGGGCTGAGCTTACTCGCCGAGGGGGTGCGAGAGAAGGGCATCTTGTTTTTGTTGTGCAAGTATGTATGGCATACGAGTGTGTGTGTGCATTGGCCCAGTAGCATACAGCCTAGTAATACGTGAATATTTGTAGAGAGAGGAAGTAATAACGGAGGAAAGGTTGGAAGAGAGATATTGAGAAGGGGAAAAGAACAGAGAAGGGAGGGGAAGGGAAAAGGAGGCGAATGAATCAGAGCCTGTATAAGGTGCAGTGCAGCGTGGGTGTTTACAGTATTCACCCAACCGCCATGCTGTATAGCTATATGTTTTTACGGTGTTCACTTTTGGTCTGCAAGGAAAACACATCTCTCTCTTCTCTCCAGGAGCTGAAACATAGACTCACACTGAAGCGCCTACGGTAGCCACCAACTGGACGGACTCTCTGGCAACTGACCTTTTGCAGGTAAGCCTGGGCTCACCTTGCACAATGCAATTAGACAACACAACATTTGCCTCATCTGTTCCTCCTTAGCTCAAAGTGCTTAAAACTTGGTGTTGCCTCATAGTATTATTATAACTCTAAACAGGGCAGTTTTGTTCCATCTTATTACTTCAGATGCATCTCATATCTATTCCTAATGTAATTAATTTTTCTAGGTTTTAGAGGAGTTTAGGTGGTATCCTTACCAGCAAGGGTAGATTTCACATGCGATTGGGATGTGAATACACACTAAGAGTACACGGCAACATTTTTGGAGAAAACATAATGTTACTGGGACATATTTTAAAGATGTGCAAGGGAAATTCAATATTGTACTCAATGAGTAGTATTATGCCAGGAAGAGATATGTATGTATGCCTTTTTAGGATTTGGAAATTAAAGCAACAATGTACATAAAATGAATGCACACATTATTCCCTTAATTGTAGGCAACTCAGTCATTATTTTGGAGGATGACGTTATCCCAAACTGTGATGCCATCAAAAGACAAAACCTGGATCTGCTCCATCGACAGTTAATTGGAGACTGATTTTATGAGCTCCTACTAGTTTTGAGCTTCATCTAAATGAGATTTATTTCATTGCAGTTATAGCAGTTGGTAGCCATAAAATGCAATATCTCCCCCAAATCATTCTGGCACTCTTATTGTGTCCACAAAATTGGTCTGTCATTCACAGTCAGTAGATCAGCTCAAGGATTTGTCTCTTAACCAAGAAAGCTTGATGAAGATTGTACTTTTGGCTGGATTTTCCCTTTTTAAATAGGCAGGGGATACTGGGTTGGCCCAGTTTCTTAATGTAAGCTGACAAGATTCTGAAATTTGGTACCATAAGGAATGTCAGCACCAGTTGTTTTTAATCGAAGATAGCTCGGTGTGTATGGCTTGTGATAACCCTGTCCCCAAGGCTTTATTGCTGTGTGTGTTTGTCAGAGGCTTGTAAAGTCTTAATTGGAGCGTCTCAGGTGCAGAGCTCAGCATCAGCGAAGTGTAGCAATGCCACAGAGGCAGCCCCATTCTTCTGGGGCTTGAGGAAAGCAATCCTAGGGAGTATACCGCAGCACAGAGGCACAGTCCAGGGGAGACGGAACAAAATAAAGAAGCATATTTTTAAACGTGGCATTTGTAGTTCCTAGTGATCACATCACCCATTTAGGTTATGTGTTGCCCAATTTTAGGAATATGCAACTTCAGGCAGATAGCTTCTTTTCCCTTCAGAGATTACTGGGTCATGTTTTTTTGCACCCCTCCCTTCACCTACCTCTCTACCTCAGTGGAATAGCGGAATAAGACTTGAACCATGAGCTCAGTGGCAGTGTTGACCCCTGAGAGCTTTGCAGAGCATCGCAGCGGCCTCAAGGACCAGGAGATTACAGGTAATGCCTGGCGGTCTTCTACTAACCTTCCCTAGTTGTTTTGGTTTTCAGTAGTTCAATAGTTCATGTAATCTCTTTTATATTTCTACATTGCTGTAATTAAGGATGTCTCCTCCATATATACTTATTGCCATTTTACCACACTCCATTTCTTTTTTTAATTTAATCTTCCTCAATCCATCCATACATGCATCCTTGTCTTTGTTGTCCAGGCTGTGTCCCGGAGGATGAGGCCTACATCCCCACCTACCTGGAGGCCTTCCCTCCCCTGCCGGAGAAGGGGGCTCCAGGAGAGAAGGCTGGGGAGCCGGCTGCAGCCTGGGGCAGCAAGATCCGACCCATCAAAGCCTCTGTCATTACCCAGGTCAGACAGCCACTGACCACATACGTATGAATCATCATCACCACAAACTCTCTGATTTGACAACTGTTATTACATTGAGAACTATCCTCTATGCAAGAAGATTTAATGGCATGGATACTGTAAATGAAGCTATGAAAACTTAAACTGTTCCTGTCTAATGTTATGTCTTCTGCTCAGATTCTGCTTCAGATTGTGACTGAATGTTGAAACCAGCCTTTTTGGCTGCAGTCAAGTCTATCAATAAAATGCATCATCCCTGGCAAAATGAGCAAATGAGACACATTGGCTGAAATATGAACCTCTTCCCTACTAACCCCCCACAGGTGTTCCACGTGCCCCTGGAGGAGCGCCGCTACAAGGACAACAGCCAATTTGGGGAGGGCGAGGAGGCCAAGGTCTGCCTGGACATCATGCAGCGGACGGGGGCCCACATCGAGCTGTCCCTGGCCAAGGACCAGGGCCTGTCCATCATGGTCACCGGCAAACTGGACTCTGTCATGAAGGCTCGCAAAGAGATCGTGGCTCGCTTGCAGACACAGGTAAATCAAGTATGGTCATTGGTGTTCATGGTTTGTAAGATGTAGGATACTGCAGTGTTTCCCTAAACTCAGAACTTTATTTGTGGTGGTAGGGCATCCCGGGGGGATGCATGAGAGAAAATGTATTTTCCGCTAGATGTATGATTACGTGACTTAATGTCTCATCTGTGGCAGTGTGCCACATGATGAGCCTATGTACTGAGTATATGGCAGGGGTGTAACACACGTCACACGTAACATCAGAAATGTTTTTTTTGTTAAATAAAGGTTAAACAAACAAATAAAATTAGATCTTGTTACAATATCAGAAATGAAGTGATGTGAAAATGATGCAACAAGTTGAGATAGGCTGATAGTTATTCCTGAATATGAAGGATTAAATGGATAAGGAGAGCAATGCCTTGTTGCTTTGGCCTGAAGCTGTAATATTAATTTGTGAATTTTGTTGCCCAGTTGTAGTTGTGCCGGATGCTATGCGTGATATCACCATACTTTTTCCAACTTGAAAATGTCTTTGTGACTTCTTTGTATCTCAATATATTGTGTGATAATATATAGTTCCAAGCCCAGTGTTCACTGGGGTTGAATTATTTCTATTTTGAGGGATTCTAAAGTCCTGTATTTTTTTAATCCCGCCAGGCCCGTAGTTAAATTGTTGACATGGGAACATATCTGTTGCACAAGAGTCTTAAAAGTGAATACTACTTGTAATGGAACCAATGGAGCCAACTCCTAGGTTTAGAAACTGTAGAAGAAGAGTACTCGGAATGTTCGTCAGTTTGTCAGTTTGTCCGTTTGAATCTCAGCTACTACAATCTTTCATCTTCCTTTTGTTTACTTCACCCTTTTGATGGCGTTTTCAGTGAGTAACATTTAGTTTATAATTATATTGAAGTATATAACTACACATTTTTGCAACATTACATCACTTTTACTGAAAGATGTGGGTTAGCCTATTGTTAGCTGTTGTTTGCTAGCTAGTTACGACAGTCGTAAAGTTACTATTGTATCCCCCGGTTCTCTGAAAAAGACGACACATTGCTTACCTGTAAAATACTTACTTGTTAAATGTAATCACGGTTCTATAAATGCTGCAGATATGTTCATTACATTGTATAGAGATACTTACCTGAATACTTACCATGTTAGCGTAGCCTACATTCCTGTTTGTTTAATACTAAACTGCTGTACATTGTGCGTTCTTGTATTGCGGTTTCACATTTTACTTTATTAAACCTGCCAAAAGATACACACCTTGGAGGACCTTAGTGGAGTAGAAAGTTTAGCTGGCTGTTGAACTTAATATAGACTCACTGGGAGGACATTGAGGGAGAACAGTACACCACTGAAATTAAGAAGACGCATTATTCTTAGTTAGAACAGAGGAATGCCATTTTTTACTGTGTCTTTATCACTTTACTTCTATGTCTTATCACTGTGTAAATATAAACCAAGCGAAAAGAGAATTTTCCTATGAGAATCAATAGAATCACACTATTACATTAATTTGTGATCGAACCAGACACATTCTCTTACTAGCTGTTAATTTCAGTGGTGTTTGTTGTTGTGCCGATCCCTGTGAAATGATAATATAGTAGTTTATTTTAGGCTATAAGTTGGTCTCAAGATACCCAAGCCTAGTTAATTTCAGATGCAGCTAGCAAAATACTAGCTATGCAGGCAGGCTGGTTTAGGTCTAAAACTTGAGCTGAAAGATGACCGTCAGCTCCCAAGGGTGGCCTTTTTGGGCTTCAGCAACAAATGTGCTGATTTTTACTTCAAATTGTGCACTGAGGTCCACATGTTTAGCTGAGTTGCAGTTATTGATACAGTGGTGCGGGAAAAACACTTTTTCCTCTTTGCAAGGTTGAGCATTGGACGTTTTTGTTTTTGTTTTGTCTGCCCGGTGAAAGGGAATGGCTCTTAATGTAAGAATTAACGTGTGTCATACCGCCGAGGACGGTCAGTTAGTATTCCTGGTGAATATGAGTTCTCTTAAAGCCAGAAACTAGAGAACTGATATTCTAATCTGTATTACCAAACCAATGTACAACGTGAAGCTACTCCATCAGCAATTGTGGACTCATGTTTTTGTCTGAACTCTAACATCTAAGTGAGATTTGTCCCATCAGCTCAGTCCGGATCCCTAAATTGGTTTGTAGCCAGTTTGTTAATGCCCATTCAGTTCTGATGACTTACTTTCCTTCCACTTCTGTCTCTCCCTCCTTCCCTCCATCCCCAGGCTTCTGCTACGGTAGCCATCCCCAAGGAGCACCATCGTTTTGTCATTGGCAAGAACGGCGAGAAGCTACAGGAGCTGGAGCTGAAGACGGCCACCAAGATTGCCATCCCGCGCCCCGATGACCCCAGCGTTAACATCCGCATCACCGGCACCAAGGAGGGCATCGAGAAGGCTCGCCATGAAATCCTGCTCATCTCTGCTGAACAGGTCGGCCAGGGGTCAGAGGGCAGTGTGAACTGATGATTTGTCTTGCCAGAGGCGTTCTTGATAGATGTTCACTTGTCTGATATCATGGCAGTCTAATATCTGGGAAGACCTATGTTTACCTATCCCATTGTGTGTCCCGCTCACCAGGACAAGCGTGCGGTGGAGCGTCTGTCCCTGGAGAAGGCCTTTCACCCCTTCATCGCCGGTGCCCACAACCGGCTGGTGCAGGAGCTGAGCCAGGAGACCGGTGCTCGCATCAGCATTCCTCCGCAAAGCCTGCCCAAGGACGAGATTGTCATCACCGGGGAGAAGGAGGCCGTAGCCCTGGCGCTCAGCCGCATCCGCGCCATCTACGACGACAAGGTGTGCTTGTCTGTCTAAGAAGAATTTGCGTCATTTATAATGAAGATAGTTGTTAGGATAATAGGAATATCTATTTGTATAGCACTTTTAAGAGAGATCATCACCGGTGGTGACAAAATTCTGGGCAACAAAATTCACAAATTAATATTACAGCTTCAGGCCAAAGCAACAAGGCATTGCTCTCCTTATCCATTTAATCCTTCATATTCAGGAATAACTATCAGCCTATCTCAACTTGTTGCATCATTTTCACATCACTTCATTTCTGATATTGTAACAAGATCTAATTTGCGGAGCTGGTTGGAGTAGGACACCTGCTCTTACAGGGATCAAACCTGTGGTCCTTTGGTTACCAGGGTCTCAAAGTTCATCTGTGTTTTTTGTCTGAAGGAGGCTCTATTGTTTGTGTGGTGACAGCGGTGTCATTTTATTTATACCACACACGAATGCCCATTCTCTACAGAAGTGTGATAATCAGGGGTGAAAGAACCAAGTAAAAGATTGATGTATGGTTGGAGAAAACATGGAGAGGAAGTGTGTGTACCAGATGGGCGCTTGTGATAGGCGAGCAGGAGATAATGTGAAGAGAAAATTGGATTTCACTAGAGAACAACAGGATGAGAATACTAATGTAATTTGGTGCATATGTAGGAGAGGCAAAGACAAATATACTCTTTCTCCCTTTTCTTCTCTCTCTAACTCTCATTTTCCCGCTCTGTTGCGTTCTTCCTTTCAATCATTCTCAATCACCTATCTTTCTCTCTGCGCTCTCCTTTTGCCCCCTCATTTCCTCTTGTCTTTCTGTCACTCTCAATCCTCCTTTCCCGTCTGTTTTCATCACCCCTATCTCTCCTCCTGTCCTTCCTGTTTCCCTGCTGACATCGTTCTTGCCTCTTTCTGTCTCCTGTTGTGCTTCCCTCTATCCCTCACTACCCCCCCCCCCCCTTCTCGCTTCACTCTCCAACTCCCCTCCTGCCACCCCTTTCCATGCCTCTCATCACTTGTTTCACATTCTGTCTCTCCATACTCAAACTCCATACTGCCCTTTCTACCTGCAGAAGAGGAAGACCACCACCATCTC
This sequence comes from Hoplostethus atlanticus, assembly GCA_034670405.1. Taxonomy (NCBI): domain Eukaryota; kingdom Metazoa; phylum Chordata; class Actinopteri; order Trachichthyiformes; family Trachichthyidae; genus Hoplostethus; species Hoplostethus atlanticus. Next base: position 2,642,495 of record JAXDDX010000054.1, on the reverse strand, counting down.
TGTGGAGGTGAAGAAGTCTCAGCACAAGTACATAGTGGGTCCGAAGGGCAACACCCTGCAGGAGATCCTGGAGGCCACGGGGGTGTCTGTGGAGATGCCTCCTCTGGACTCCAGCTCCGAGACCATCATCCTCAGGGGGGAGCCCGACAAGCTGGGACCCGCTCTCACACAGGTCTACGCCAAGGTGAGGAACAGAGGGGTTTTTGGGAGAGTGTGAGCACATGGGAAATAGAGTAAGAGTGTGAACCTGGTTGTGACATGTAACCCTCTCCTCCCTGTGCAGGCTAAGAGCGTGATGGTGATGGAGGTGACGGCTCCAGCCTGGCTACATCGCTTCATCATCGGCAAGAAGGGACAGAACATTGGACGAATCACACAGCAGCTACCACGGGTAGGGAAGGAAGAGTGATGGAGAGGGAGACAGAGAGAGGGAGGGAGTGAGTAAGGAAAGTGAAGCGTGAGAGAGACAGAGAAATATGACGAGTTGAGACACAGATGACAGAAACACAAGGTAAATCCCACATACTGCTCTTGTAGAACGACACAATAACAATGTCGACCAATAAAAGAGAGGGTAGTGAATGAAGGCGATAGACGTATGGGAAGACATCATGGAGTAGGCGAAGAAGAATAGGGGAGAAGAGAGAGAAAGATGTGGGGACTAAAAGATGAATAAGATGGGATAGAAAGGGGAAAGGCGACCCTGTGATTTATTTGACCCGCGATATATCTGTGTGTGTGTGTGTGTGTGTGTGTGTGTGTGTGTGTGTGTGTGTGTGTGTGTGTGTGTGTGTGTGTGTGTGTGTGTGTGTGTGTGTGTGTGTGTGTGTGTGTGTGTGTGTGTGTGTGTGTGTGTGTGTGTGTGTGTGTGTGTGTGTGTGTGTCTGTAGGTTCACATAGAGTTTACGGACGGTGAGGAGCGCATCAGTCTGGAAGGGCCCACGGAAGAGGTGGAGCAGGCTCAGGCCCAGATACAGGACATCATCAAGGACCTGGTCAGTACACACACACACAGTGCTCAACCCAATGTCATACATGCTCTCACTCCTCCTTTCCTCTAACATCCAAGCCAGGTTTTCATGTAGTTGCTCGTCCTAAAGTAGTTGCATCAGATTCTGTGTATTAAATATCTTCATCTTTTCAGTGGAAAGTGGGAAGTTCACTCCTATTCTGTCTCTTAAATGAGACATAAGGAAAGCTGAGGGGGACACAAAGGAAGGAGACACAGGCATTACAGTTTTGACAGGATTCAATCCTAGAGAAGCGCCTCCAGGCAGCATGCATAAATCCACACCGACAAATGCTGTGATAGAGCGTTAAAAAGCATGCTGCTGCTCTGGAAATGGAGCCCATGTAGGTGAACCATTGAAAGTGAAACCTCCTCTCTTGTGCAGGTGAGCAGACTAACGTCTCTCTCTCCCTGTCTCTAGCTGGTGAGAATGGACTACACTGAAGTCATCATAGACCAGCGCTTCCACAGACACCTCATAGGAAAGAATGGAGTCAACAGTGAGTGCTGTGGTCCTGTATAGCTTCATGGGAAAAGGGTTAGTCCTAAAGTACAGAGTCGGGGACAGCCGATTAGTTTCCCCTACATCAAATTCTAGGCTGCAAAAAAGTTCTATCACTGTCAGAAATGTTGTTATGTGGCTGGTGTCAGGACGTGGTTCTGACTATTCCACTGAGTGACCAGTGACGATACGGCAGGCAATGACAACATGCAAGTGGAATTTGAAAAGACGGCGGATGTAGGATGCAGCCTCGGCACACAGCATAACAAGAGACCGGGCTGCATCTCAGACAATCTGACAAGGCTGATATCAAGACTTTTACTTGGGTCCCAGCGCACAAACTGGCATGCAATAAACATAAAAGATGATCAAAAGTCTGTAGCAATTCTTGACAATAATCTTTCCCCTCTACCTCTTTCTTACCCTCACTCCAGTCAATCGGATCAAGGAGCAGTACAAGGTGTCCGTGCGAATCCCCCAGGATTCGGAGCGCAGTGGCCTGGTCCGGATCGAGGGGGACCCCAAGGGAGTCCAGCTGGCACGCAGAGAGCTCATCGAAATGGTCCAGAGAATGGTGAGGGTCTGGGGCGGGGTCAAAATCATTTAATCAAATCTAATTTTATTTGTGTCTAGACTTTTGATCCTGAATTAAACCAATAATTAAACCTTCTCACCATTGTTTGTGACATAATGTAACAGACAATGTTACAATCCAAAGTGTCTCTTCATCAGGTTTTTCTGTGGAGTTTTTTTTTTGTCATGACAAATAGTGAAAAGGCAGCCAATATTGTGCGTAGTTTCTCTCTGCATTTAAAAGAATAACCCAAATCTCTCTCATGACTCTAAAGTGGCCTATGCTTTTTTTCCATTTCCAGGAAAATGAGCGCACCAAAGACCTTATTGTGGAGCAGAAGTACCATCGGACAATCATTGGCCAGAAGGGAGAAAAGATCAAGGAAGTTCGAGACAAGTTCCCTGAGGTTCATGTTCTCCCCCACCCTTTTCTTCTAACTGTAGAAGAAACTGAAGTTTATTGTGCTTCCTCTTCATTATGAAATTAGTTTTCTGATTAATTTTCTAATATAATTTGATGAGTGTTATCTTGTGTTCGTCCAGGTCATTATCAATTTCCCCGACCCGGCTCAGAAGAGTGACATAGTCCAGCTGAGAGGGCCAAAGAATGAAGTGGAGAAATGTGCCAAGTTCCTCCAGAAAATCGTTGCTGATCTGGTATGACCCACCTCTCTCTCTCTCTCTGTCTCTGTGTCTCTCTCTCTCTCTCTCTCTCACTCACTCACTCACTCACTCACTCACTCACTCTCTCTTTCTCTCTCACACACTCTCTCTCTCTCTCTCTCTCTCTCTCTCTCTGTCTCTCTCTGTCTCTTTCTCTCATACACACTCACCCTCCTCACACATTATCTTTTTCATTTTTTTGTAGATAGAGAATAGCTTCTCGCTCTCCGTTCCCATCTTCAAGCAGTTTCACAAAAACATCATTGGCAAGGGTGGCGCCAACATCAAAAAGGTGAGCTTTTGAAGTGTCTCTTTGAAAATTGGAAAATGACGACTTAGAATAGTGAGATACTGTTACCAGAAGAAACATCACTACGAGCACAAAATAACAGATATTGCGTATGCCTCCAGATTCGTGAAGAGACCAACACTAAGATCGACCTGCCGACAGAGAACAGTAACTCAGAGATGATCGTCATCACGGGCAGGAAGAGCAACTGTGAGGCAGCCAGAGATCGAATCCTGGCCATCCAGAGAGAACTGGTGAGAGCTTCACAGACTAATGTGTTACGTAATTACTGCATGGAGGGTTCCTCAAATACTTCATATAACACAATGGGTGTGGTGGAAGGTTAGTAGTTTGGTAGTTTAGGTGATGCTCTTATCCAGAGGGACTTAAAATGAATGCATGACTAGAATAAGCTTTGATTCCTATATCACCAAACATTACATGCAAGCCACATTTAAAAGTCAGGCCCTTCATTTGATTGTAGAACCATCATGTGAGAGTGAGTGCTAGGAAAATAAATGGAAGTAGAGGTGCATGCAGACGGACGTCATGTTTATGTGCAGTGTTGCATGAAGCATGAAGTTGGTAAAACCCACACACCGTCCCACAAAGGCAAACAGCACTATCTTATTATGCTTTCAAAGTCAAAGGTAATGACTAGGGTTTAAACTTCTTATTATACTCATGAATGCTACTAAACCATATACTATCCATTTCTGTACAAGCAATACTTTTCTTGTGACTGGAGGTAAGCTTTGAAGTCATTTTTCTGTTTTGGATATTAGGATTTGGCACTAACAACACTTTCATGCCGCACAAATGGATTATATTCCCCAATGAGGAAAATGTTTGCCATGGCCAATGATGATCTCTGTGCGTCAAACAAGAAAACTAACTAACATAAAACACTGCAACGCTGAAGAATTTAGGCTGTGTGTGGAGCAATTAGCAAAAAGACAAATTCCATTTACCAAATCTAAATTGTAAAATTGTAAAATAATCCTCATCTTCGCTCTTGTCCTGCATTACAGTCTCTCTCTCTGGCTGTCCTTCACCTCCCTCCCTCCAGGCTAACATTAAGGAGATGGAGGTCACCATCCCAGCCAAGCTGCACAACTCCCTGATCGGCTCCAAGGGCTGCCTTGTGCGTTCCATCATGGAGGAGTGTGGTGGCGTCCACATCCATTTCCCCTCCGAGGGCTCCGGTTCAGACAAGGTCACCATCAGAGGGCCCATCGGGGAGGTGGAGAGGGCCAAGAGACAGCTGCTACAGCTGGCTGAGGAAAAGGTAGGTGGGAGGGAGCAGAGGGAGAAGTCTGAAGAATGGTCGTTATGGATGGATGGATGAAGCAGTGGAGAGAAGATGAGGAAGAAAACAATGAGGAGTGACTGCAATGGATAGTTCCATAACAAAAAGGTCAATCCTGTGTGAGCCATTCAAAGTTGAGGTGTCCTTGAGGAAGACGCTGGGCCCCTGACTGCTTTCTTGTTGCTCTGGATAAGAGTGGCAGCTAAATGCATAAAATACAAATGTAAAATGGTAGGAGAAAATGTGTGATGCCAGAAATGATGATGGCTTTCCAAACATCTGAGTAGTTGGAAGGGAGGACAAGATAAAGGATGATAATCCGCCCTTCAGTTTCCTCAGTTTCTTTATTCTTTCATCATTCCTTCCCCTCCTCTCTTTCCCTCCCTCCTGCTTTTTTCAGCAAGTCAACAACTTCACGGCCGAGCTGCAGGCCAAGCCTGAGTACCATAAATTCCTGATCGGCCGCGGCGGGGCCAATATTCGGCGTGTGCGGGACAAGACAGGGGCCCGCATCATCTTCCCATCGCCGGACGACACAGAGCAGGAGCTGATCACCATTGTGGGGAGAGAGGAAGCTGTTCGTCTGGCCCAGAAAGAGCTGGAGAGCCTGGTCAAAAACCTGGTAACTACCACCGTAGAGTTTGAGCTTATTTATTTATTTATTTTTATTATTATCAGCCATCATTTGTTTGCTTATTTAATTACTATTTGTTTGTTTTATTTTTTTTCCCTTTTCTCCATCTAAATACAATCTTTCTCCTACTTTTCTGGTTTCTCCCTCCTTACCTCCCCCACAGGACGACGTAGTGGAGGACAGCATGGTAGTAGATGTTCGCCACCACCGTCATTTCGTGTGCCGGAGGGGCCAGGTGCTGCGGGAGCTGGGCGAGGAATATGGCGCCGTGGCCGTCAGCTTCCCTCGGACGGGAGCCCACAGCCAGCGCGTCACCCTGAAGGGGGCCAAGGACTGCGTGGAGGCAGCCAAGAGACGCATCCAGGAGATCATCGAGGACCTGGTAAGAAGTCTAGGGGCGATGCCATCATCATCGTGTGTGTGTGTGTGTGATGTCAGCAGCATTGTTATCTGACTCTCTCCACCTCTCTTCTTCAGGAGTCCCAGGTGAGTGTGGAGGTGGCCATTCCCTCAACGTTACCATCGGGCCATCATGGGGCCTAAAGGTTGCCGCATCCAGTACATCACCAGGGAGCACGAGGTCCAGGTCAAATTCCCCGATAGAGACGACAGCAACACAGGTGAGACACACACAATACCCAATGTGTGCCTGCATGCACTTATGTATTGCGGGGTCAAGCAGCAAAGTAACACCTGCCACCAACTAATTGTGTATCAAGTTTACCTGTGGCCAAAACATCTTTTAGCTTGCAACATGGAACTCGCTCTGATCTCATGTAAGACCCTTGCTGCCTGACAAACATGTAGGGTAGGAAATGGCTCAGAAATGGCTATAGGCTCTTCACCTCTCTTCACCTGTTACAGTCCTCCAGTTGTTACTAGTGTCAGGCCTCAAACACCATTCACTGTCAACAAAAATGACCTTTTCTGTGTACGCAACCTCCGTCCTATTGCACAAGCCCATGTTGTTACTGTGCCTCAGACTGTTGATGTGACGCTGGCTCTTGCTTCGGAAAAATTAGACTTCCTGTTTCTGACTGAGACCTGAAGCCTGGTGAGCACAGCCAGCTGGTTGAACTGTTTTTTTTCAGCTCTCCCAGGACTAGTGGCCGTGGTTTTAATAAGTCATTTAGATGTAGCCCATCAGCGATTAATGATTTCTCTAGCTTTGAGGTGCTGATGTTCAAGGTCTGTTGTACAGACCCTGTTCTTTGTGTGGTTGTTTATCGTCCCCCTAAACCTAATGCTGATTTCTTTCTCAGAATTTGTATCCTCTGTTGTGCTGCATCATGACAAACTCTTTGATTGAATGTATGGATATTCTATGGATTGAATATTCTAGACTTTTTTTTGCCTCTGATCACAGATGTATTGTGTTTAAATCTGCTTTTCATGCTATCACGGAATATCATACAAATACTGTTCGCTCTCGCATCTTTAATGGTCAAAGTGCTCAAACATTTTCCTCTGTTAGCAAATTCAGGTAATATTTTTGCTCAGCTATCTTACACAAATGATCTGTTAAATTGTTTCAATGATCTTTGCTCTTTAGCCTTAGATCCAAATCTGCCAGTGTTTGCTCTTGGATTAAGGAAAGCATCCGCTGCCTAAAAAGGAATGGTAGAAGAGCTGAGAGGAAGTGGCAAAGCACTAAGCTCCTGGTCCTTTACGAGCACATGAAGGAGTTATTACTATCTTATAATCCAAAAATGAAAGATGCAAAAGCAAGCTATTTCTCTGAGCTAATCTCTACCAAGGAGAACAAGCCCAAGTTCTTGTCTAGAGCTGTTGATCACCTTGTGAATCCTGGTCCCCCTGTTTCCTCAAATGTTGACACGTTTTTAACCTTCTTTTTAGATATGATTGAGGACATCACATCTAAGATTTCCTGCCCCAATTTCGTTACTGATGTGTCCTGTCCTCATCTAGAAACTCTAGAAACCAAATTCCTTTTAGAGTTTAGACACTGTAGGACCTAGCTTGCTATATATTGTCAACAGCTGTTTGTCCTCTGGTTGTGTCCCTGACTATTTTAAGACTGCTTACTTTCAGCCTCTTTTTTTAAAAACAAAAACTGGTTTCGACCCTTCTGCTCTCAGTAATTATACCCTTTCATTGCTAAGATGCTGGAGAAAGGTTGTGCCAGGCCAACTCCTTGAAGTGGTTTTTGCCAGCAGCATAGCACTGAAACTGCCCTTGATGAATGCTGATGCAGGCGAGTGCTCAGTATTCGTATTAGTGCTGCCTTCGACTAGTGGTCCCCAAATCTGGACCTCTGGATCCAGAGCACTGCCGGGTTTTCTATTCTGCCAGGTAGTTTTTGAGACCAGGTCAATGCAATTAACCACCTGGTAGGATAGAAAAGCAGCAGTACTCCAGACCTCGAGGACCGCTGCTATAGGCCATTGTATTCTTATAGATGGACTGAGGCAGTGGGTGGGTATTTCAGGGACTGCTCTAGATTTGCGGTCAGGGCTCCTAGACTTTGGAGGGCCTTGCCTCAGAAGCTCAGGCTGGCAGTCAGTGTCATCTGTTAAATGACTCTTAAAACTTCTATCTTCTATCGAAAGGCCTTTCTGTGAGATTTGGCTATTACGTATTTTATCCTTATTGTCTTGTCTGATATTTATTTATTCATTTAGTTTTGGCTTTTACTGTTTTGTACCTCATTCTTTCTGTCTTATGGGTACTATTGAACTTTGTCATTGTTGACTTTTATTTTTTCATTTATTTATAAATTTTTTTGGTTGGGAAGCACTCTGTAACCTTGTTTTGAAAAGTGCTATACCAATAAAGATTATTATTATTATTATTATTATTATTATTATTATTGTTAGGTTTAGCCAAGCTAGACAGGGTTCCTATGGTCATGGAAAATCTGGAATCATGGAATTCAAAAATTGTGCTTTCTAGGCCTGGAAAAGTTAACGGGCTTAATATGTGCCTATAGTTTTGGAACACACACACATGTCATGGAAATTTGTTGATAATCTTTTTTTTTTTCTGACCAGTGTAATATTTAATGTGAAGCTTGTCTGCTTGTTGATCCACTTCCCTTTGAGGAATAAAAACCCAAACCAGACATGTCCTGATAGTATGGGTCCCAAGTGATAGTTGTAGCCAGAAATGAGACCTGGGACATTCAGATCAGATAAACATATGACATTGCAACATATACTGACAAATATTGGTCATGGAAATTGTGCTATATGTCATGGAATAGCCTTTGAAAAGTCATGGAAGTTTGATTATCAAAAAGGTAGGAAAACTGATTAGATTATCTCACACATTCAGTAGTGATGTCCTTTTTTTCCTCTAAGGCTTTCTTGACTTATTCAAATCTTAAATTAGACGGGTTCAGGTGTGTCTGTGCCTTAGGTATCATACATCAACATTATTCAAGAGACTCTGTAACCTAAATTGAAATTAAACCCCAAATTATATTTTCGTACAGGAAACAGACAAACCAGGCAAACCAAAGACTGGCTATTAATGGATTTCCATTGGTAAAATCCCAGGTCAGGAGGCTCCACCTCAGGAGAATGGCGAGGTCAGTCCAGAGGCGGAGTTTGTCCCCCGCAAGTGTGACATCATCACCATCTCTGGGCGGGCAGAGAAGTGTGAACAGGCCAAGGCTGCCCTGCTGGTATGCACCATTTTAGTTCAGTCAGAGACATGACTGCTTCTAATCGTGGGACCTCATATTCATTCTTTATTTCGACCATTTAACCCAGGATGTACTTTGTACTTTCTCCCGTTTCACTCTTCTACCTCAATTATTTCTCCTCTCTCATTTTCCCCTTTCGCTTGTTTTCTCTACTGTCTTCTATGCTGATTTTCATCTCCCTTCATCTTTATTCCACTCTCCCTGTCCCGCCTCCTCCCTTAGGCATTGGTCCCCATAACGGAGGACGTTGAGGTGTCCTATGAGCTGCACCGCTACATCATCGGCCAGAAGGGCAGCGGAATCAGGAAGATGATGGAGGAGTATGAGGTTAGTTGGGTCTCTCTCTGGCGCCATCTTCTGGACAATGTACAGACATTACGCACTAGCCCTGCACATCAAAATGGCCTGAGGCAAGGCTACTGTGTTTATACTACTACTATTTTGTTTTGTTTGTTATTGTTTTAATTGGTTACAGATAAAGGGAAAAGAAGAGGGAAGGGGATTTGCTAAAAATGGCAGCAACAAAAAAGGACCAAGGTTCTGTAATTGATTAGCGTGTGTGTCTGTGTGTGCATGTGTTTACATGCAGGTGAATATCTGGGTGCCCCAGCCGGAGCAGCAGTTGGATGTGATCAGGGTGACGGGCCAGGTGGCCAACGTAGAGAGAGCCAAACTGGGCCTGTTGGAGAGGGTCAAAGAGCTGCAGGCTGAACAGGAAGACAGGGTACACACACACACCTTTTAACTCAAATGAAATGTACTTCAAACTTAAAAATGAACACCCAATTGCATAGTTCTACCTGATTTTCCTCTTCATCTCCTCCCAGGCCCTGCGCAGCTTCAAGGTGACCATGTCTGTCGATCCTAAGTTCCATCCCAAGATCATTGGCCGCAAGGGAGCAGTCATCTCTCAGATCAGGAAAGACCACGACGTCAGCATCCAGTTCCCCGACAAAGGAGACGAGCAGCAGGTGTGTGTTTTTTTTTTTTTGTTATATGGTGGTTCTCTTGCTGTATAATGGGATTGCAGTATGAATTCAGATCCATGTGGACACAGGGTTTTCTACATGATTTGTTTTTCAGCATTTGAAAAATGTGGGAGGAGAAATTTCAAATGTTCTCCACCTGAGACCTGTATCTGTAGGCCAGGCATGGTGCACAGCAGCAAAAGACATGAAGCCATCAGAAACATTTTTGCAACATCCCTCTCATTTTAAAAATTGTGATCTGGAAATTGCAGTAGATGCAATTAATGAATCAATCCCTCTTCACCTTGCCACTGCTCTTTTTATACACTCCTTATACCTCCTTTGTCCATTCCATATCCTTTCCTCCTTGCTTACCCTCTGGTCTCTCTCTGTCTTTCACCTCACGCTTGCCTCAAATTTATGCACACACATTTCCACTCTCACCACCTCCCTCCCTCCCAGGATGTGATCGTGATCTCTGGATACGAGCGTAACGTGGAGGAGGCGCGTCAGGCCATTCAGCAGCTGGTGGCCGAGCTGCAGGAGATGGTGAGCCAGGACGTTCACCTGGACCCGCGGACCCACGCCCGCATCATCGGCGCCCGCGGCAAAGCCATCCGCAAGCTGATGGAGGAGTTCAAGGTTTGACATTTGTTTGGGCTTTTATGCTGACACACACGTCTGCATTCATACATTTACTGATGTTCCCAAACAAAGGAGGCGAGCAGCAGAAATAGATGCTAAATTCCTGCACTTCTGTTTTGTTCCATTGTGTTCTTCTCCATTTTGTTTTTTCTGTTTTTCCTAATCTGTTCTATTTATTTTCCAGTCTCCGATCTCTCACTGCTGATTTGAAGTGATGTATTTTACCGAGACTTTCTACTAACAAAAGCATGTCATGCAGAAGTACACAGCAATCATAAATACTGAAATTCCAAAATAGCACTGTGTTTAACAGCTTGTTCTTATGGCTGAATGACGTAGCTGGTCTTTCCACGTGCAAATAAATCCTAGGTTTTATCCAAACATAGTAATTACACGTCAGTGTGTGCTTGATGACTGAGGTGCTTACTCACCTATTGTCACTGGTAGAACATAAAAAGTTTCCAAAGCATCGGCTTTGCTTTCTGTCCAATATATTAAACTGGTTCATGAGAAATTCAAAACACAACCTGACGCCAAATATTATTGGTGGCTGATCGATTGGTGCACCCCTAGTTCTATTGTGTTCTGTTATATTCTGTATTGTTCTATTCAGTTCTGTTCTATTCCATTTTGTTGCGTTCTATTCTATTTGGTTCTATTTTGTTCTACTCTGTTTTGTCCGAGTCCAATCTAATGTCCTCGTTTCCCTGTTCAGGTGGACATCCGGTTTCCCCAGCCAGGCTCTGATGAGCCGGACAAAGTGATGGTGACGGGCCTCCCAGAGACGGTCGACAACGCCATAGACCACCTCCTCAACCTGGAGGAGGAATATGTGAGTTCACACTGATGGAAAGCAGGGAGCTTTTTTTAGTCATGTATTTTCTCTTCATTCAGCACTGGAGAGAGTTAGACACAGGACCATCACAGCACAGAGTGTTGTAGTTGCAGGCCTGTAAAGTCAGGGAAAATATGGGAAATCAAACAGTTGTTGAATAGTTTGGGAACTGCACATAATGTCTGGAAAAGTATGGAAATATTTTGTTCCATCCTGATAATTATTGATTATTAATAATTAAGGATTAAAAACAACACGCAGAGCCACATAGAATCAGGAAAAGCAACACTGCAAAAGTGCAGACGAAGTACACTGTGTGCAAAGGCTATTTCACTATCACTCGTTATTTTTACTCTCTCTGTCTCCACCTCTCCCAGATGCTTAGTGTGACAGAAACGGAGACCATGGCAGCCTACATGAAGCCTCCATCTCGCTATGGAGGAGGGGGAGGAGGAGGAGTGGACGATGGCAGTGCGGGTCCGGCTAAGGGCTTCGTGGTGCGGGACGCCCCCTGGAATGCACCGGGGAACAAGGTGGGACCAGCTAGTAGTCACCTTCCATTACTCTCACTGGTTCATCAGTTACATGACTTATGTCTGAGTCCCTATCATATACATGTTGAACTCTTTGATTGTTTCTTCCAGGCTCCTGACATGAGCAGTGCTGAGGATTTCCCCACGTTTGGGACAGGCGTGGCCCCTAAGCAGGCCTCTGCCTGGGGCCCTAAGAAGTTCTGAAGCAGCTCATCTGGAGAAACAAAACCTTATAAAGTAGAGGAGAGACAAAACAAATCTCTAAACACATTGCTGCTCACCTTCCCTCCTCCCCTTCTCTCTCCAGTGACCTCCGTCCGTCTCTCTCTGTAACCCCGACAGAAGAAGAGAGCTATCCCTTCTTTTTCTCCCCATCTCTGTCTCTCTCCTCAATACCTCCACCCCCTCCCCCTCAGAGAAAAAGATTGTTCCTTCAAATGTTGAGTGCTCTCTTCATAGTTATGCTGTCCCACTCTGCCTCTGTCGCACCGCCTCTGCTGGTGCTGCTGAAACATTTCAGAGACAGTTTAGAACCGTGCCCCCCCCCCACTGCCAAAACCTCCAAACCAAACGTTCACCCTCACTGTAGTACACTAGAAATGGTTCAACTCTTCAGTCAGCTGAATCACGGAAGTGGAATCAGACAAAAGCAGCTAAATATCCTCAGACATCTGAAGCGAGAGGCTTTAATGTGGGGCGGGGTCGTAAGGGTATCCAAGTCTAGAATTTACCCGAGCTTACGTCTTGGATTTTTAAGATAAAAAAAAAAAAAGGGGGACTCTCTGTTTTACTGTGCAAGAGTTTCTAAACAACTTTTAAGGTTCTTTTCCTGTGTTTTTTACAAGGAGGTCTGTTGTTGGCTCACCTTTCCAAACACATGGCTAATGTGTGATGCAGCTGGTGAGGCAAAGGGGGGTGTATATGTGTGTGTGGCGGGTGATGGTGGGTTCAGGAGAGGTCTTTCACCCACACGTGTTTGTAGTTTTATTCATTATTGAGCTGGGAGCAACATAGCTACAGTAGTTTTATCCAAGTTCTCTTTCCTCATTCATGACAAGTCAAAAGATGTGAAGGTCCTGCTCTGAATTTGTGTAATGAAGGTTGTTTTGTCACTATTTATTTATTCATTAATGAGCCATTTTATTTGAACTACTGTGATCTTGCATTTTTATAAAGCACTCACCTGTAGCTTGACGCTTACAACCTTATTTTGGACGGGAGTGTATATTGTACGTCAGGGTTGGGGAACACGTTAACAGTTGTTACTTTTAAGTGTACAAAGAACTTTTCGCTATTTTTTTAATTGTGTGTGTTTTTTTGTTGGTTTCTGGCATATTTTGGAAGACTGTGTGTGTGTGTGTGTGTGTGTGTGTGTGCAAGTAAGGTGTATATTTGAATGAAGCTCAACCAAACTTTTACATTGTCTTGTCTGTCAGTTTGTCTCTCTTCTCAGAGCTGTTATAATTTCCCTACTCCCTTTTGAGGTTTTCTCCCTTTCACACTATAAAGTTTCACAATTTTCAGAGTTTGAACACCCAAATAGTCTCCGTTATCAATAGCTGCACTTTGGTTCTTGAGGTTGAAGAGATGCCTGCTTCACGACCCTTGGTGTTGCTTGCCATGGGATTCCACTGGTCTAGTGTAAGAGTGTTTCGTATTTAGTCATTATTTTATGGCACAAACTAATTCCTTTTATTGCCCCTTAGCATTCCCTTTCACCAGTTCTGAGAATCAGCTGTTAAATGATGTGTGTCCTATTGCTGCCCCGTACTGTTGGCCCAGAACAATCTGCTTAATTAAAGCTTTGTGTTGTCTTAAATGAACAAAATGGACCAGGAAGAACTTGGGACCATAGTAAATACAAAACAAATAAATAAAAATCAATGGACACTAGTACAAAACTCCGGGTCCCAGTTAGAAGTCAAGCCTGGTGCAGTACAGTCTGTCTTCAGCTGTAAACGACAAATCTACGGACTATGCAACCCAACAGGACGATTCAATAGATTAGTTTTTTTAATTGTAGGCCTACGAACTTTACTGTAATTACAGCACCTTTAGTTTGGAAGAGAGCAAATTAGTCATTTGTCTACTATTTTTAGTTGTTGGACACTCATGTCCTGTGTTGACCTTTGAACTCTGGACCCTCTGTGTCACAGGATAGCAGTCCTGGCTGAGGTGAGACGGACGCTGCATATTGAAGTTACTTATGTGAGTGTGTGTCTGTTATTAAATGGCAGGGCAGAGCTGCCCGAAGCAGCCACCATTTTCTGTAAAAGCTATCAGAAAACACACTATTGGCCTTAAGTAATTATCAGCATTTTGAAAAGGTGTGATTGAGTAAGTATGCAACACTGCAATAACGTGTCAGTGACCGGATTTTTTCCTACTCTAAATAAAATTTGAAAAAAGGAACCAGGAGTACCAGCAGGCTTTGTCTTTCTTCATGGCATCTTTTTGTTGTTCAGCCCCAACAAACAGACGGTAAATTGTCCAGGTGCAAGTCCATATGTGCATATTGTCTTTGTCGGTTTATTATTTTTTATAAATCAGGAACATATGATATAATGTTATGTAACAGCCTGTACAACGCAACATACAGAAAATGAAAGAAAACATAATACAAATTAAATCTTGTACAAAGCAGCACTGGGCCATAAATAACCCATATTTTTTCACATTTTGATTGGACGTTGCAAGTTTCCTTTGTCAAACCCCGCAGATCTTCCACGAATCAGATCGCAACTTCTCTGAGAAGTTGCCTGAGCTTCAATCATAACAGAGACTTGAAAAAACGGTGGGGGTCTTATGTGGGTCATAACACAAGTTGTTCAAATTGGCAACATGAAACAGAATGGTTAAGATATGCTTTGGAAAGCTGCTCACATACAATCAATCATTAGGTGAATATTTTGGATACAATAAAACCCTTGTGTAAATCTTCAACGTAGGTAAATGAAGGGTGTTAGTTGAAAGTAAAGCAGTTAAATGATCTACAAAAACAACTGCAAAGCCCTAATGAATCACATTCACAATGTAAACTCCAGCATTAGGGTCGTGTTATGCCGAGGACTCAATTTCCCAAGAGCCTTCACACGAGACTGCTGAGCTAACACGGTCGGCTCCAGAAGTCCTCCCAGGTAAACGAAGTCAGACGTGAGGAATGGATGGATCAGAGTGAAGAGGTGAACGGATGACGTGTAAACGATGGGTGAGGCGAGACTGAGGGAGTGATGTGGAAAACCACTTACACCTTTTGGCTTCAGTCCATTTCCACCCCAGGCGCTTCTACTTTGGAATTCTATCAAATAGAGCCGACTGTGGATGCTAAATGTTTTGCTACCCACCAAGTCTAGCTGTAATTTATTAATCTGATGTATCTTCCCAGCCATAGAAAATATGGAAAGCTACACGGCTGAAAACAACCTTCCCCTTCGTCGTCGTTATTTTATCGGCGCCTCTAATCGGCAGTGAGGAGAGGACATGGGACTGACATCAGTAGAATGAAGAATCCACTTCTGAGGCAAAAAAGGTCCATTTCCACTAGAAACCAAAACTTCCTCCGCTGCGAGTGTTTTCCACAGACGAGAGGAAAGAGAAGTCAGACGCGACGCTGAGCCAGAACAGAAAAACAAACAGGACCGAAAACAAGACAAGCAGGCAGACTGTTGTGGATGAGAGGTCGAGAGGACAGAAACGCACAAACAGTGTTACTTGTGTAAACATTTTCTCTTCCTCCAGTTTTGAAACCCTCCCCCTAAAGCCACAAGACACTCTTAGGTTCATTCTCAGATTCAAGTCTCTTATCCATCTTTTCTTTTATGTCTTTATATTAAAACAGGTATCGCTCTTTTTTTTTTTTCTTCACAATTTTGTTTCGACCCACGTTTCAGAGTCTTAACAGGTGATCCGTGAGCGTGCAGTGTCAAGCCAGCCGTTCTGAACTGAGCTTTTCACAGAAGAACAAGAATCCAAAATAAAAAGACTGAACAGGCGACTAAGTGCCAGAAGGGTTCAAAAAGAAAAAGTACAAGGGGTTGTGTGGAAGAAAACAAGACGTTGGGAAGAACGGGGAAAAACAAAACAAAACAAAAAAGGTGCTAACAAAAACTGCAGTGAATGAACAAACGTGTCGTGTCAATGAGAAGTTAGTTTAAAAATCGCCCACGAGTGTCCGAAACATAAAGTGCAGGCAGTGTCTGTTCTTCTCTGCAACCGCCGTAGCCCCCGTCCGTTAAAAGTGTCCGAGAGCAAAAAAAACAACAACAAAATAAACAAAAATTAATGCTGAATTGTCAACAATCCACAGTAGGAACAACTGGATTTCCAGAGGAGTCTCTCGCTCAAGGCAGGGGGTTGGATTTGGTTGTCAGTTAGTTCAAAGTACAGGGTGTGCCACAGGGTTATGTACCTGGGACCCTCTCATTCTTTGACTCCTCCCCCCCCTGCTTCCCCTTGTGCCTCCGTTCTTCCTCCTTTCACTCCACCCGGATGAGCAGTCCATAGAGGAGGGTGCAGCCCTGCTCCTTGGTGATCCACTCGATCTCTGTGTTGCTGAAGCGGGGATCCAGGGGCTCGCTGGTGCCGAGCGTCTGGGGTCCCACCTTATAGGAGCCCGGCCGCACACACACCTGGAATCCCACCTGGGCCTGGTGGCAGCGGTGAGAGCGAGGGTCCCGAAATCTACATTAGGAGGAGGAGAAATTTACAGTAAAAAAATAAAAAAATATATATAAAATAAATAAAGGATCAAGGCACAGTTGGAAGTCAGGTCAAGTCTAGCGGCATATCAGGGTTCAACAATAAGGATTGTCTGTTTACTGACTTGACCATTTCTCACCCCGTGACAAGCCTGTTAGCTTTTTCTCTGTCAGTGTGAAAGCAACATTTTCCTTGGGCTGAAAATAATGAATCAATCCTGTGCAGTTTGTACCGTTTGTCAGCGATTTCCAAGTAAGGCAGATCGAGTGGCTCGTTTTTTTTTAAACAATCACTGAAAACACACACAATGCCATAACAGCCTGCAGCACCGAGCCGGTATGTTGGCAGAGCAGGAAGCTGACAACCCCTCACCGTGTCTGATTAATGTGTTGGCAAGGCAAATAAATGGAGATTTTTACCGGCCTCATGAATTTCTGCTTTTTGTTTTTGTTCCATGTAACTGAAAAACGTATCACTTGGTCACGGGGACAACAAGGGCCAATTTCTACTTCGAGATAGAGAACTCTGGCCCACTGGTCCAACCACGCAAGTAGAAAAAAAAATATTTCCTGTGCTTTCCATGTGCTTGAAAAATATAAAGCGATGAGATAGTTCGTGAAAGGAGAGGCAGATTGTAACAAGGACTTACTGCACTTTGGGGGCAAAGATGTCCAAGCCGGAGTAGCGCATGGTGGGCGAGAGCTGCACCCTAGGAACCTCCCTGCCGGGGGCGCTGTTCTCCTCCGGCTCACTGTAGCCGTTCGGCCCCTCCTGTCTTCACTGGAGACATGGAGAAGATGGACGACGTCCCTGCAGCAAAACCACGACAGACATTTAGTTTTTTTTACCAAAACTCCTTGGAAATGAACAGGGAGAACATGAGAACGTGCCGGTGTCGTGGTTGAGGGGGGTTGGAAACTGTTCGACTTTGTGCAACTGGCACATCAATGGTTGTCAACCCCAAGCCACCCCTAGCTCTTTTCCCCATGAGATTTTTCCAAACAACCAGGGTCAGCGTTAAGTAGACCCTCGGTCATCTGCCCAGTATTGGTGTGGTACCTACCAGACAGGAGCTGGCTGTGGTCCAGGGTGCGTCGGAGGGCTCCTACACTGGTGCCGTGGTAAGCTATGTGCCACTTCTTCAATGCATTAGAAACCTCACAGTGGGGCTTGATCCTGCAGGGAGGGGGCACGTACAATTATAGACACATGCACAAACAAGCATGCATCATCACTGCTCTCAAATGTGATTGGCCGAGAGGCTGTCCTCTGACCTGAGGGCGAAGCGGCACCACCCGAAGGGCAGGGCGTAGTCGCGGGGCGGCTCTCCTCTCTTGTAGTAGGCCTCGTCGCCCCGCAGCTTGTGGCAGGACTCACAGTAGCACAGGTTGTACTTGGCATCCTCGTTGAAATAACCATCTTCCAGAGCGCGGGGGAGAGGAGGAGGAGAGATCGTTAACACGGTGTCCATGATCAAGAAGATTACGGACGCAAAAAAAAAAGGAATGTGACACCAACTCACCCGGTAACGTGAGCAGCTCCTTGAAGCGCGAGCACAGAGCCTGGTACTCACAGGTCTTGTTGGGGTTGACCTCTGGAGGCGGCGTCCAGCACACACTCTCTTTGATTCCTGGATGCCACATTAAAACACAGAGAGAGAGACGTGATCAAACACAGACACGCCTCCCAATGAAACCATCAACAGAAACAATACGGTGATGGCTTCTTACCGTCAACCATGTCCGCCTTCTCCATGTCGCCCTGGCAGCGGGCCTCGCCACTCTCCCCGCCCACAGCCGGCACATTGTTTGTCACTATGGTAACCTGCCATGACGACACGACACGGCCTTAGCGTAACAGCTTGGGTTTTAGTTAATGGTGACATCAGCTCACTTAACAGATTTCCCTGTTGGGGCTTAAACTGGGATTAAACTGTTACGTGCATCTGTACGTGTGTGTGTGTGTGTGTGTGTGTAAGGTGCAGACCTGTTCACATTGGCCGTAGAGGTCTATGAGGGGGTAGCAGGGCGAGGGGATGTCCTGCGCCGCCACTCCTTGGTCCATGCCGTTGACGTAGAGGTGGAGACAACTGTTGGTGTCCACCAGCAGACCCAACACCGTCCCCTCCGGACAAGTGTCCAGGTTAGGGCCGTAGTTCTCACATATCTGACCGCCAGGAGGAGAGAGAAGACAGGAGAGAGAGAAGCATTGGTTAAAGGGGGGGAAGGAGAAGAAACAAGAGAGGACAGGAGAAAATGGCAGCACGGGAAAGGAGAGATGGTGGTGAAAGAACAGTTAGGTAAAAAATGGGAGAAAGAACGGAAGGAGTCAGCAGAGTGAGAATAACATTAGAAAATCAATCAAACAGTCGATAAGGACGGTGTCAGTGAGAACACACTCACAGTTGGCTTGTCATGTAAGACAAAATCAATAGGGGGGGACGCAACTTGACTGACAGGTGTGTGTTCAACTGATTGAACGTGTGTGTGTGTGTGTGTGTGTACCTTAAGGGAGTTGTGAAAAACAGAGTCCCTCTGCAGCAGCCAGGCGGAGCGCTTCAGACAGCATGCTGTGGAGGGGAAGTTGAGCCGGTCGGGGGAGTGGCCTATCACCCCTAGCGACAGCGACGACGTCCACGACGGGTTCAGGCGGTCTATCTGAAACTATGTCAACAGAAGGGGTTGTTGACAGGCGGTGATCAGACGTTTATTTGTATTGTTTTTCTGTCAAACTCAAGCAGTTGTCCATTTGAAACAAGGCATCAAACACTCAAACCCCACAGTACCTGTAACAACTGTTGGCGGGCCAGCGGCTGGGCGGTGACCAGCAGGCCCTGGTTGTAGCTGGACACCCTGGCTGCAGTCAGGTTCTGGTTGGACAGCTGAATGTTCTTGCCGTGGTTTTCCAGGAAAGCCATGGCGGTGGGAACCAAGGGGCACGGCTCGCTCTCCACCTGGGGGGGCGGGGCAACGGGAGGCAACATGAAAACAGAGTGAGATCAGCCAGACAGTCATTGGAGGTCGGCTGGAAATTTTGTTCCAATTGTTGTTCTAAGTGTCCCTCCCATCCTACCTCTCTGACGGGGGTGCTGTCCTCCTCCCCTTCGCTGCAGCTGTCTGAGGAGAGGGAGGGCGCCTTGATGCTCTCCGTGTCCTCCATCACCGAGGAGCTGACGATGGACGCCGCCGTCACGCGGCCATACAGGTCCAACACCGCATACACATTCTGCAAGGGACAGGGGAGAGGTGCTGATTGGCTGTGTGGCTGAGCGTGTGTGTGTGTGTGTGTGTGTGTGTGTGTGTGTGTGTGTGTGTGTGTGCGAGAGAGAGGATGTACCTTGGCTACTGCGGTGGCGGCAGGTCCCATGTCCTCTCCGTCAATGAGGATGTGCATGGTGTCGTCGCTGCACCGCTTCACACCCACGCGGTTCCCAACCTGGAAGCACAACGCCGTCAGTGTCCCGTTTGATTTTTATCATTCATACAGTTGGTGTTTATTTTCTACAGAATGCCTGCAGTGTTCAGGGATGTGATTAGGAACACAAACAGCCATTTTTTTTTTACAGGAAAACAGTAAATTCCTTCAAATGAAAGAGAGTTCAATGCACAAAAACCTGAAAAAAAAATTGTGTGTGTGGGGGGCGTAATTTTTCTTATTTTCATACAAGTTGGCTTATTAAAAGTACAAGAGCGATAACAAGTGCTGATATGAATTGATGTTTCTACTTTCTCTGTGTTAGTTAGGGCTGCTCAATTCATTGTGTATAATTGTACATTTCTAGCCCGGTGACCTTTAGTCCCAAATAGAGGGATTAAAGGTCTGTGACATGGCCTGGAACCAACATTAATATTGCTTTACGTGATCAGTAAAATCTTTAAATCAGTTCTAAACCTACACTGGGTCAGAGATTGGCTCAGTAATCTCAATCTGGAAAAAAGTGAAATATAGTTCCCGTGGGAGAACTGAACTTTTTTGTGAAATTCGGCAAACATTTTGGTCTCATTTTGAACGGCCTACCCTGTGATTCCTCATTTTGTGGGCTACTCCTGTGACTTTTTGGATGATGTATCGTGATGTAAAAGTTGTTTTTTATTTTATTATTTTCAATTGTTGTCTTGATTTGGTAGTGTTTTCTTTACACTGTCCGGTATTGCTGAATGGGACCAGTAGTAAATCCCAGAATGTGCCTTATTATTATTATTACTATTATTATTATTATTATTATTTCTCCTCTTATTGGTCTTGTATGATGGTTGAGTTTGTTTATTGTGAAATTTAAATAAAAAGATTGTTCAAAAAAACCCATCTGTTGTAAACCTAACGGGGAACCGGTGAAGAGATGCCAGAACCCGTAGCGATGTGATTCCGTCTCCGGGGGAACAGCGCGAGTCAGAGCGTCTCTCACCGTCAGCCGGTCCAGCGAGCAGC
The DNA here is from genome assembly GCA_034670405.1 of Hoplostethus atlanticus. Lineage (NCBI taxonomy): Eukaryota > Metazoa > Chordata > Actinopteri > Trachichthyiformes > Trachichthyidae > Hoplostethus > Hoplostethus atlanticus. The sequence goes on along the minus strand of JAXDDX010000054.1, from coordinate 2,621,742 downwards.
AGTAGTTCTGGCGTTGCAGCAGCCCGTTGCGACGCACTTCAGAGCCGCAGAGCAGCCAGGTGACCTTGGTGCGGAGCTGGGGGAGGGAGGGCGACAGGCCCGACAGCGGGCAGGACGGCAGCTCGGGAGGCGCCAGCGTGGTCAGGCCAACATGCAGCGAACCACACCACTGCTCATCCACTTCATCAATCTTAACCTGGACCGAGGGGAGGGGAGGGAGGAAGGGAGGACGGGGAGAGGGGAGGGAGCGGTGGGAGGTTTTAGGTGGCACGCGACTTTGCAATTCAAATGCATGATAACAAATCCAAGTATGAACTAATACGCATAAACTGGGACTTTTAATAAATAAAAGCACCATTCAAAATTTCATCAACGAGAGATTAAACAGCAAAAAAAAAAATCCCCTTGTTCTTATTTTCGCAGCCTTTCATGACGATTAAATGTTGAATTGGTCTTTTCAAATTATTATTATTATTTTTAAATACCCGTCCTTCTTTGAACCTCAGCTTTCACACGTGCTCCTTTTTCAATATCTTAGGTAGCAGGAAGTTCATTTCCCCTGGCTTACCTCGAACAGCTCGTCCGTTTTGAGCTCCTTGGCGCTGAAGACGATGCCGTGCGCGTAGCCTCCGACTCGGACCGCCTGGCAGCCGTCGCCCAGCAGAACCACGTTCTTACCGTGCTTACTGTGGAGCCGGTGGGCGACGCCCGCTACTACACGCACAGGGGAGAGGAAAATGAGGCTTGTGGCAATTTAATTTCTCTCACTTTGCCCTTTCCTTCCTTCCTTCCTTTGTTACTTCCTCAATTTATTTTTTAAAACACATAAAAGCACAAACACTCACATCATTTCCATTTCAGAAGTCCCTACTTTTCTCCAGACTTTAATTTCTTGATAAGATTTGAAGATTTTGAACATAAACACATCACTGTTTAAAACATGGAAGTTCACAACATGTGAAATGACAGTGGATCTACATGTAAAATACTTAGTCATGTGTATCAGATACTTTTATCACATACTTTTCAACATCTCTAAATTGTCCAATTTAATTTTCCATACTCTTCCAGGCGTCCCAGACCTGAGTAGGAACCCTGACAGTCATGAGTTTACCTGGTGAGTGGATGGGGAAGCTCTTCTCTGTGATGTTGCTGGTACAGAGGCTGTTGTCCAGCGGGCCGGAGGAGCTGGTGATGGACACCTGAACACACTGACCATACAGGTCAATCACTGCGTACACCTCTGAGAGACGGAGGGAAGGAGTCAAATTCAATGGATATCAAATTCACCACATATTTGGAAAGTCTGTAAAAGTAAATTTCTTTGCCCAGTTATTGATCTGCCATGACCAGTAGTAGTTCAGCAGTATGTGGTTGGTGCCCAGGGCTAGTTCTCATTTTTACAACCAACTGACTATTTGGTAATTTACCTTCCTGTTTACCTGAGTGTTTGCAACTGACTGACAAGGTAAAAAAAATTATTCTTCTTTCCAAAAGTTTGGGTTGCAATAAAAGTATTTCTTTGGAAAGGTGTGTGCAGTATTCCTATACATTTTCCATTTAAAAAAGTGTTGTACTTTTTCTACACCCCAATTTCTTGACTGGATTTGAGGATGATGGTCCGTGTTCAGTATGATGCATGCAGTTAGAGGCTGGCCCAATATTACTGTCAGCTAAGTATCATCACAAAAATCTGGATATTATCAAACTAATTTTCCATACTTTCCCATAATGTCCAGACTTGCATATAAAGGTCTTTCATACCAGCCCAGAAGTCAGGCACCAACCTTACTGTGAACTACATAAAAGCTGTATCCATATATTTCTCAGGACAAAACCTGGAAATGATCCAATTGATTTTCCTGTCTGATTTCCAGCCCTGTGTGTGTAGGATGTAGTGGTGTAAATTGGTTGCCTTCACCTTTCCCTGGTGGCAGCCCAGTGCAGGCAACGCCCTGGTCCACGCCGTTGATGTAATAGTGGAGGTCGCCGCCGGCTGAGCGCATCATGCCGATCCGCGAGCCCGTGGTCAGGGAGTCCAGGTCACAGCCGTAGTTGTTGCGCATGGTGTTGCCGTCCTGCATGATGGCCGTGCCGCTGGAAGGGAGGCAGGCAGGAGAGAGGGAAGACAGGAGGACTTGAATTCACGTTCTGAGGTTCTCATCCAGAGAGATAAGAACAGATCAGCAATAGAAAGACTAGAGCATTGGTTCAGATGAGATGGTGAGGGGATTTATCAAATGTAAAAATAAAAATAAATCTGTATTAACTACAATTTTAAATCAGTCATTAATCGAGTCAAATAACCTGAAAAGGGGAAGTAAGAATATCATTTGGCGTCAAAGTTCACCACACAAGCATAGACTTGCAACAGGGGGTTGTGGGTAGGCATTGCTTCATTTTTGGGGTGCGTTCCAAAAACACATCAAACTGATTACAGTAGTTAAAACTGTTCACGTCCAAATAACAGCAACACGTACTTGAGGAAATGGGAGCTGAACAAATATAGTACGTCACTTTACTTTGTTTGCTACCCTGATATCCACAGAGCTCACAGCCTTACCTGAGCATCCAGGTGTCGTAGTCGATATCGGTCATAGTGTTGGGGAACTCCAGCTCCTCCGGCCTGATGGCCGTCAGTCCTGGACACACAGAGGAGGGTGATGACACATGAAAGATACTTACATGTAATGATGACAATGTTGACAGGACACAGGGCTATTCTGGGAATCCAACCTGTGATCCAACACAGGGTAGAACAACAGGGTAGAATCCAACACTACCCTGACCCTTCCTCTTAGCCTTGCCTATTTGTCGTCAATTATGTGTCTGAGCTCTTGTTTATTGGCTCTTGTTTATTTGATACACTTATTTGTCTTAGCTCTTGTTTATTTGATTCTCTTATTTGTCTTAGCTCTTGTTTATTTGATTCTCTTATTTGTCTCATTTGTTTAAGATATAGTAGGTTGCTAACTTATTGCACTCTTACCTTATCACTAGTTATGCTCTTAGTTGCTTGTTTAGGAAGGAAATGCACTTACGATTTCTGGTGACTAGTAGTTTTCTTGCCTACCTATGTTGAATGCACTTATTGTAAGTCGCTTTGGATAAAAGCGTCTGCTAAATGACTGTAATGTAATGTAATGTAATGTGATTTTTCTGTTACGGGACAGTCACAGTGTGTGTGTGAGGCAGTACCTGCTTCTATTGAGCCCGACCAGCGGTCCACCATCTTCTGAATGACAATTTCAAACAGCTCTCCTTCTCGAAGGCACCTACACCAAAAAAAGATCACACGTCGAATTAAATGTTGCTATTGCCTGCAGACCTGGGTCAAACAGTATGTTTGTTTTAACCTGCCTGGAGAGCCAGGTGGGTGGGGTTTGTCACTAGGGACAATACAGGGAGTGGCAGAAAGTTTACCACAGAAAAATATTTGAAAAGTATTTCAGTATCTGTAATTCACAACTTACTACACACTATTTGAACTACTACTTGCAAACACTTTTGATCATGAAGGTCAAGTCAAACCAGCCAAACATTACATGCCTGTATCGAGTGGCTTCAGTATCACATTGTTATTACTACTGTATTATTATTATTATACTATTTTTAAGATAAAATGTCTTTTATGTCTCATAAATATTGAGTTTAGTACTCCAGATGTCACAGGTCAAACCTCATGAAGACTTTCCATGTGCCTCCTGACCTGTTGGAAATGACGATGGCGTCATTAAACTCGCTGCGGCAGTTTTGGCGCAGGGCGGTGCGCCCCCCGTTGGTGATGACGGCGTTGGTGCCATGCAGCTGGTGGAAACGCAGGTCGTTGGCCGTGTTGGCGCCGGCGATGGAGCAGGGGCTCCCGGGGGACATGGCCATGGGACCCTCCAAACTGTCCTCTGGGAGAGGGGGGAGGTCCGCTAAAGGGTGGAGACAGAAGAGATTGTTCTGTAAAAATACAACAGGCCAAATCAGAGAACGGGGAATATTGTCCCAACTCTTCCGAACGGTCTCTCGTTTCCCTCCCTCCCTCCCCCCCTCACCCATGTCGTCCATGATGGTGGCCTGAGCAGCCTGGCCGTAGAGGTCCACCACGGCGTAGACGCTGGGAGGGACGTTCCAGGCCGCCGGGCCCTGGGCCACGCCGTTGACAAAGAAGTGGAGGCTGCCGTCCTCTTTCCGCACCACGCCTACTGTGTCACCCGCCTGGAAGGGGGGAGGGAGGGAGGAGGAGACAACAAAAAGAAAGTGAGAAAAACTGTACAACATAGGAGAAACTCAGAACCAACCAGGAGGAAGGAGGGCAGTGGCTGATGGGTAAAGGAGTATCTCCCGCTCACTTTGAGCCGATCCAGGTTGTGTCCGTACTCGTCCAGTATCGTGGTTCCGTTGTGCATCACGCCGTTCCCCGTCATCATCCACGTCCCTGGAAAACAAGGGGAACATCCACCATGACAAGCCGTTGGACCTTGTATTAAAACCTTGAGTGCGTGAAAAGATCTGCCAGGAGGGTGAGACATTTCACTCGTCTCCAAAGTGATGGAGAAATGTCTCGTGTGTTATTTAGCCCACCGCTCCTTTTTACCTGAGCGCAAGTTGGTCATGGTGGAGGGCAGCTGCAGGTAGGCGGGGTTGTGTGTCGTCACGCCAATCTCGATGGAGCCCGCCCACTTGTCCACCATCTTGTCGATGCGGACCTGAAACACCTCGTTGGAGCGCAGCGGCCGGCTGCTCAGGACGACGCCGTGGTTGAAGTCATCCGTCGCACTGCGCAAGTGACAAGGACCTCACCGTTAGCTTTCAGATGAATATCAGTACGATGCGTTCAAAGAGCTCCTACACGCCTGTAGCTAACTCAGGGACAAGGACCCTGACAGCAGCAGGAGGACTCACTGTGGCCGCAGCGCCGTCCTGCCGTCGCTGATGATGGCGGCCTTCTGGCCACAGTTGGGGTGAAAGAGCAAGCGGTCGGGTCCTTCGGAGTCGGGAGTGAGGGAGAGGGATGGCCGGGGCCGGCCCACGTCTGGCGACAAGGCCCTCATGATGGCGTTGTTGCGCCTGAGGCGGTCGCTGTGGTTGTGGTTGTGGACAATGGTGACTTTGACGGCCATGCCGTAGAGGTCGACCACGCCGTAGACCACGCCGGGCGTCTGAGCTGCCGCTACACCTGGAGGAACACGACAGGTCAGGGAACACTGATCAGCATGATATTAAGTTAAATATATATATATATATTTTAAGTGTGTCTAACATTATGACAGGATGGCAACAATACAAAACCCCACATGGCCCCGTCTTTCTGTGCGTAGGTATTGTGTGATTATGTTCTGTGCTGATGGGTTAGGTGTTCCTCCCTTAGTCACCGCTTCATAACCATCCATCACCTCCACCCACCATCCCCCCCTTTCCCTTTCCCTGCCCTCCGCCTGCAGCGGGCCTCCATTCCACTGATGAATGGTCTAGATGTGTCACTCTCACCTTGGTCGATGCCATTGATGTAGAAGTGGAGTGCGCCGCTGGCCTTGCGCATCAACCCTATGTGGTCTCCCTCCTAAAAACAGAACAACGAGGGAGGAGGGAGGGAGGGAGGGGGGAGTGATAATGAGGGATTTACTGGCATAGCACAAGGTTATAAGAAGGCATTCGTGTGGACTGTGGTGTGCGTCGTCACAAACCTGCAGCTCGTCCAGGCTGAATTCACAGTATTCCCTGCGTGTTCCTTTCCCATTGGTCAGGATCCCACAACCACTCATCATGATTGTACCTAGCAACACAAGCAGAATGACTTCAAACAGGTAGAAACACAAACGGATCAGCAAGCGTAACAGTCTTTTGAGTGAGGGAATCACACGTGTCTTTTTCTGACCTGAGCGCAGATTGGTCATGGTAGCGGGATAGTCCAGGTTGTTGGGGTTGTGTGTGGTCACACCGATCTCGATGGAGCCGGACCACTTGTCCACCAGCTTCTCGATTCGGATCTGAAAACACGGCAGCGTTACGTTTCATCTATTTTGATACTGACCGAACATGACAAGACATTTCCTGTATGCAGCCTCAAGCCCAGAAAATAGGCTGCTGTACTTGAACGCTTCTTTTCCAGCACGCATGACGCTGCCGTGAGGAAACCTTGGTAGGTGTTCAGTTATGATGCTGTGCTGTTGATCAAACTAACCTTAATTCAATTAACAAACTATAGTCGTCACACATAAGCTGTCACGACAGAATTCATGTATGAACAAGCATCCGCGATCGAGTCGTGTGATTGGCCGCACCTCGAACATCTCGTTGTGCCGGAGCGGCCGGTTGGTCATGACCACGCCGTTATTGAACTCGTCCAGCGGCCTCCTCCGCTCCGCCGTCTTGTTGTTGTTGCTCAGCTTGATCAGTGTGCCGCACTTCTCGTGGAACAGCAGCGCGTCATTGGTGGTCATGCTGCCCGTCACAGCCCCTAGTCCCACCCCTCCGTTGCCGACGGGGCTGTTAGTGGTGCTTCCTCCGCCTCCTCCTCCCGACACGATTCCGCTATCGCCGTTGACTGTGCCTCCGCCGCTGCTGCTACTCCCTCTATCATTTCTAGGAGAAGAGTCTGTCCCCGTGGCTCCTCCCCCTCCTCCTCCTCCTCCAACATCCCCCCCTCCGCCCTCATCCTCAGAGCGATAGAGGGACACTATTGCATTGTTGAAGACATCGAAGAGCTGGTGCTCCGTTAGAACTGGAGAGAGAGAGAGAGGAGTGGGAAGGGAGGTTAATACTGGTCATGTTGCACCAAGTCCATCAACAGCTCCGTGATGGATTCTCTTACCCGTTTCAGGCTCCAGGTTGTTGGGGAACTTGTCTGGTCTGCTGTGACTGCAGCTGAGCTCAGGCACTGACAGGGAGGAGGAGGAGGAGGAGGAGGAGGAGTGGAAGGGGAACAATGAGAGGAAACAACTCACAAATCCAACATTCAAATAAATAAAAATAAAAGCCCTCCTTACCTTCCTCCCCATTCATCGTTCCATTCACTGCTGCCACATTCACCAGAGCCACCATCCCCGCATCCTCCCGATTTCCACACACCACCACCTCGTCTTCCTCCTCCTCATCCTCCTCCTCCTCCCTCTCTGTCGTCTCTTTCTCGGCGGAGGGCAGCGGCGGCTCACAGCTCACCACCGTCACCTGCGTGCACTTGCCGTAAAGGTCCACCACGGCCCAGAGCCGGGGCGGCAAGCCGCTGGCGGCCGCGCCGCAGTCCTGCCCGTTCACCCAGAGGTGGAGCTCTCCGCGGGCGCTGCGCTGGATGCCCACGCGGTCGCCTTCGGCCAGCTGGTCCAGGTCGCGGCCGTACTCCTCCAGGACCGAGCGGCCGTCGCGTAGCACCGAGCAGCCCGACACAATCCAGGAGCCACCCTTAAGGCCCGTGGCGCTGCTGGGGAAGTCCAGCGCAGCCGGGTCCAGAGCCGTCACGCCAATCTCAATGGAGCCACTCCATGAGTTTACCTGGGCGGGAGGGGAGGGTTAGTGTTTACCTATGGTCTCCTTCTCCTGGATAAGGCTTTTTTAAATGACAGATTTGAGCTTGTCTAAAAAAACATCTGATTCACTCAACGGTCTTTCTAACTGTCCATCTAGGATTAGGATTAGGAGGTTTAGTCCACATCTGATTCAGACTACAAGTGAACGGAGCTTCTGGTTGTAAAATAGCTACAGGTAAGATCTGCTTTATTCAGGGGCTGACCAATCACAATGAAGAAGAGGTGGGATTCATGGTACATAGGGAACTGGAGAGAGTGAGAGTGGAGAAACTAACAGTAGAAACGTTGGCAGCCTCTGATGATAAGGAGCACACTGGCTGTGTTGTGAGAGTTTCTGGTAACTGTTTGAGAGTTGGACAAGTACTGATAGTGGCAGCAGACCAAGTGAACTTTGCATGACCTGTTGTTTTTTCCAAATCAAGTGGTCCGTGAAGGGCTTTTGCTACAGAAAAAGTAAAATACTGTGAAAATGTCCTAACTACATTTATATTTGAACAAGAAACAGTCGACAGAAAGCGTCTGATATGGGACAACACAACTGTGGTAGCAATGGTTGCATTTTTAGCAGCTTGCTTGAATTATAATTTGGAAACCCTTAAAGTAAAATATTTAACAGAGTCAGACTGAGAAGAGTGATTCTAAATCCACAGCTTGCAGGGATGACAGGTTACTAGATCACATGGCAGCACAACGGTAACCACAACATGGGTTCGATCACAGCTCCTGCTAGGATGCAAAGTCCTCCTCTCTGCTGTAAACTGTCTGGAAGACTAACGGGAAATGCTACAGGAGGGCGAACTACCAGCACAGGTGCTTTGGTGGTCTGGAAATGGACGCCAACAAAAGAACATTGAAGCACGTGAGCATCTCCTTCATCCAGCCTACGGTTTGGGTACAATCCCCAGCATGCCTCGGGGCACGGAAACAACAAAGAGCTTTCCTGCTGTCACAAAAACCGTTCACTGCAAAACTCCTTCGTCTTTGCATGACATTGGGCCGATATCATATAGCATGCAGATATCAATTTCTTCTCATAAACACAACACTCAACAGAGGGTTACAATAATGCGATACTCTATTGATCCCAGTGGGTAAATTCTCTTTTTGTTGCTTGCTCCGCCCCACACGCTCCTTGTGGATCCAGAGTCTTGCTCAAGGACACTTCGGATGGCAGATGCTTGCTGAACCCCCCTCCTCCGGGTGAGGACCGGTCTCCCTGCTCACTACACACCCTGCTGCCCCCACAGTCACAAATCCAACAAAGACAGAGCTGTTCCTAGTAAAACCTATGCTGAAACTGCCAACGCTCCCATACCCCTCTCTGCTACCCGCCTTCCCTTTTCCTCCTTTTTGTCAAAAAGAGTATCTGCTTGACTAATCTGACCCATTTCCACTCTCCACTCATCTCCACCTCCCCCTTACCTGGTCAAAAGGACTTTGTCAAGCTTTGCTCGCCATCCACTTTTCATCCCTCATCACTTCAAGCTGGCTGGCACCCACCCTGCCGAAGTGACCTTGAGCAAGGCACTGAATCCCTACCAGCTCCAGTTGTGTTGTTCTGTAGCTGACCCTGACCTCTGACCTCTTTGGATAAGGGGCGAGAAAAAAAGAGAATTTCCCTACTGAGATTATTATTTTTAAAATATGATCCCGTTCCCTTCTTCACCTCCGTCTTTTCCTCCGGTGTATTCCTCTGCTCCGTGGCAGGTGCTATGTAAGGCAGTGTGCTACGGCAGCCCAGGTATCTGGGTTAACAGATTTAATAGTAACTCAGCCAGACCGGGACACTGTGTGGAAGAGACAGCATATCTCCTTCCCTTGCTCATCCACTTATGTAACAGCAGCCTGATGTGTGGGTGTCTGCCTCTCTGTCTCTCTCTCTCTCAGTCTCTCTCTCTCTCTCTCTCTCTCCAAAAGTCCAATAACTACAGGATGAACCCATTTAAAAGCATACAGCTGCACCTAGTAGGATTACTGGAGAATTTAAAAAGAATCAAAAACAGATTGCATGGTGGGTAGACTCAAATGCAGGGTCTCCCGCTCAAAAGTTGACTGAGACTAGACAGTGCAGGACGTGCGTCTCAGCTCACAGACAAAACAAAAGTTTGACCTTGTCGGAGGAAACAGAATGTTGAATTGTGAAATGTATTGAAATTTAGGGCCAAATCTTACTCAAATTTAAAATCCACATTCTGACATGCTCTGCACAGTTCATATGAATTACCAAATATACATTATCAGTGAAATAATTAAGATGTTTCACTCTTCTGGCCCATTGTGTAGACCGGAGCACAAGTAATTCTTCTAGTCTTCAATACCTACACTTCACTTATGACAGTATCCTAGACAGGCAAACTTAATTTGCTTGTTCTCATCAATAACAGTGGTTGTTTCCCAGCTTCCTCTGAAGCTCAATGGATGTCAATACACAGAATGGGCAGCCATGCCAAGCTGGGTTGCTCTGTGCTGGAAAGGTATTGATTTCAGGCAGGCAATGCATGTGATGACAGAGTGTGAGGCTCTTTGTGAGAGGCCTCATCAGGTTGGGAGTGCCATATGGGATGGATGGTAATGTACGGTATATGGTAATAAATCAGATGCAAGCTCATGCTTTGCTTTATTAGAGTGCATGTAGCTGGGTGGCTTTGCTGGATGGCCTAGCAAGGCCTCAGGCAAGCACAGTGCACTATGTGGGTGCTGTCATGTAGAGTGTGTGGCTCATGGTAGGTCAGTGTAAAACAGTGCCACCTCTGCCCGTGGACCACAGACTCCACAGTTGCCATGTTGTTGACAAACCCAGCAGGCTGGCAGACTGCAGAAGTCATTGCAACAGACTAGCTCTCTAGTGTTATAACTGCATAACAAGAAAACCTAAACACTGTCCACTGGTGTTGATACTGGCCTGATATGGATAAGCAAGTGACAAGAAAGATAAGCAGACAGAAAAGTCAATAGTTAACCAGTTAAGTTTAAGTAATATTAAAGTAACTGACTACAATGACACTGGTATAATGTATGCTTCGGCACCTACTGGCTACCTACTCTGGTAGATCAATACACTGATAAATAGTTTTCCATCCCTATGATGGTTAATCAGTTGGAGTTACCTCATATTTAGAGGTCAACCTATCTCCAGTACACTAGGGGGGCTGCTTAACCAATGCTTGAAAGGTTAGACAGTCTCTTCAGTGCTCAACAGCTTGAATAGTGACCAATGCAGTTTTGTCTTTTACGTGTGGCAGTGACAACTAGACTGCAGACTTGTGATCAACTTGGCTCGTGCACTGCAGCTTCAGCCACCAGGACAGAGTGACAGAGAGGGCAGCGACGCGCTCACCCACAACCAAACAGCAGCAAGATGTTATCTTTCGTTAACTAGCATAACAGTCTTGCAAGCTCAATAAACAACAGCCGGTCCTCCTCCACAACCACAAAGCACCTTCCAGAGAAGCTAGCCAGCAGGCTATTACTGTTACTGCTAGCCGCTATTTAGCAGGGTTAGCTACCGAGCCTGCACAGGTAACGTTAGCTAGGGGGGCTGCCTTAGCTCAGTGACTAACTGAAATATGAAAAGGGGCTTTGTAAACCCTCTCCCTGCACAACCCGGACCAGCGTCTGTTAACCGTGCACCGCCTAATCGATCCCGACAACACGGGCAACCCTGATCGCTGTCAAGCCGTGCAACGCCCTGGCAATGGTAAGCCCCACACTGCGGACAACAAGACCCCGTCCCACTGGTAGCGTTACTGCTCTCGCATTCCCGTTGGTCTCTCCCCGCTCCAAAGTGACAGGCCTGTTTACCTTCTTGTCAATACGAACGGTGAAGACATCCCGGTCCCTCAGCGGCTCCCTGCTCAAAACCAGGCCGTGGTTAAATTCCTGGACTGGCTGGTTGCGCTGAGCGGTTCGGTTCGAGTTCGACAGGCCGATCAGCTTTCCGCTGCGCGGATGCAGCTCAGCCGCCATCTTCACTGGGCGGCGAGTTTTACGACACTTTGCTTTGCGACAGTATGATAATTCACAGCTATCTGCAGCCATAGCTAAACCGCGCCCATTTTTCTGATAACGGCAGAAGGTAGGAAAGAGAAAAAACACAGCTTTCTGGCAGTGTGGCATTTGGTTGACCCTTTAGATGCAACATATTACTTTCCTTTTAAAATTATACTTTTGTTTGACAGTAACCTACAGGTTATGCGGGTGTGTGGACAGTGCAGTGTATTGGATTTGTATGTTGCATGGCATGTACCTACCACTTTCTATAGCCATCCACTAGAGGGTGCAGAATCAATGAGCTTCTACAAATACCCCCCCTCTCTCTCGCTCTCTCTTACTCACACACACACACACACACAGTTTAAAGTGTGTGTTCGCCTGTAACCAACCTATTGTGTATAGGCAGTGGGTAAAATCCTCAGAGCACTGGGTATCGTCTAAAGTGTGACATATTATATTCAGCAACACATATTTGCAAGCACCAATGTCATAAAATCACACATCTCTTATATTTGTCAATATATTTTGTTAAATGGGACTGGTGGAAAAGATTAAATGACACAATATTCATCTTTAATTGTGTATTATTGAAGTAAGTTAGAAAATGTGATTTAAGGCATCATTACGCACAACTACATAGATTGCATATAAAAGCTCTTAAGCTCTTCTACTCTTAAAAAGCTCTGTGTAAGTTAACTCTTTGACAAGGATCTCGCACTTTATCTCTTTCTCTCTATTACTCAAACAATCACCTGGTGTCTTTTGTATGCTATTTTGACCAAAGGAAAACAAAGATAGGCGTCACAGCCAAATGCATAGTCCACGTCTAGAACGCATTCTTTCAAGAGTTATGCCGGGCAGCTGTAGGACGAGACTGAAGCGTGCTTGACAGCTAAGTCAAGGTCCAAATCCTTTCCCTGGACCTGGATCTTCTCCAGACAGCCTGTCAAGTAGTTGGAGCCAACATAGTCGTCACCTGAACAGGGAGCAAGCGGGAAAAGAGAAGAAATAAGCAACCTTTTATTGCACTCTGTTGAGCTATTGACTTGCCAACTGATGCTGGTCTATATAGATATATTTAGTGGCAATTTGTTATGTGTTTTATTGTGATTGTATTGTTTTTTGTGTGTATTATGTGTTTTTATTGTGTGCATTTACTGCAAACCCCTGTCTGCAAACCACATTTTGTGCATTTAAGACATTAGATGTCTTATTTATGGCCTCACAGAAAGTATTAAATGCTATAAAAACTGTAAATTGTAAAATGTAATTTCTTCGTAATCTCACCTAGGAGGCCACCAAAGGCAAGACGGCCCTCTCGCCATGTGGTCAAATAACCAGGTTGGCTCTCTGGAGTGATAGATATTTTTTTGGCCTCTGATGGGTCCTCAGCTTTCAATACTTGCAGTAAATCCTTCTGAAAGATTAGCGCCAGCCTCTTGAAACTCTCTGCCATAATGATTTTATCTTCACCAAAGGTGAGTGTGACCTCCTGCAAAACAGAGAAACAGGACTTTACTCAACACTAAGGGTGAAAGCCCTTGTGGTTTTCAGTGTGTGTGTGTGTTTATGTATGGTATATGGAATAGATGAATCAGAGGAGCAGGTTTTGTCCAGTCTTGTCAGGATAGAGAGAAATAGATCAAATACAAAATAGATCAAATACAATCTCCTTGATAGTGTTTTGTTTTTCTTCTCAATAGTACAATAACAACGAACAGGAAACATAGAGAGATAGATATGACAGCATTGCATTGTCCTATTTGTAAAGTTTAGAACAAATACTAGGAATTATTTGCAAATGCTATCTGACCCAGGTCTGGTGCATGTGTGTACCTTTGTGTCGTTATTGGCCACTACTGCCAGCATCAGCTCCTGCCCAGGGGCCTTGATGCTCAGAATGGTCCCATCCATCTGATTGAAATCTCCCCACATTTCAATCTTGACCCCACTCTGCTCCGCCTCAATGGGGAAAACTACAGAGAACGGAGGTTTGTTTACATAATTCATATAATTCACAATTTGCGAATAATGCGCACGAGTGACCTGTGAAACATCCAGTAAAAAACACGTCTAGTTTACCATCATTATTGTCCGTTAACCATTCACACACGTTTCACAATGAACATTAGAGATGTTGATAATAAAGTTTGTTGAAAGCTGAAAATCTCTATGAACCTAACCAGTCATCAATTCTAAAACAGTTAAGCGATCTTATCTGAGAAGATCAAATGCTGAATAAAAAATGATTAACATTGATATCGAAGTCGTCATGGATTATCTAGGACAATTGGAAGGCTTGTTATTAAATGAAGGTGTGTTAACACTTGCCAAACTCATGCATAATTGAAAGCTCTGTCCCCACCTGATGTGTTGAAAACGGCAAAACCAGTGCCAGGGAAGTAGCTGCCAGGTTGGATGTTTTGGTAGCAGGGCCAAAGCTCCCCGGCGTCTGTCTCCCAGGGAATGGTGAGGTTTAGCCATCTGCCTCCCTGCACACAGCCATCCATCTGCGGCTGGAACTACAGCAAAACACACAGCAACGGATTCAGCGGGATGAACCGGAGACAGAGAGAGAGAGAGAGAGAGGGAGATGGCATGTGTGTGTGTTCAGTATACACAGATACAGAGAGACAGGGACAGAGACAGGAAGAGACGCAGACGCCGTCACAGACACATCACAGGCCAACCAGTCAGCCTAAAGGAAAGATCCACCCAAAAACACTGCCAAAAACATGTTCCTTGCATTTCTGGGCCCATTTTGTTGTTTGGTGGTTTAACATAGATGATGTGATGTTGAACTATTGCCAGTGCAGCTACAATGGAGTTTGATAGCGCAACGTTTTAAAACTATCTAAAACATCAACGGTAAACTCACCATTTTGCACCGACCTTCAACAGTCAGACAGTCAGCCTCAATAGACCAGAATTCAATGCAGCCACAGTGTTTTAAGTAAGAAGTGTGTCTCTCACTTTTTCTTGGGAAAAACATAAAGTCTCTGGGGCTGTTACAAGGCATTCTGGGAAATGTAGCAAATCACTAACTGAAGTAGAAGTGGACAAGACAGGTTGAGGGAAAGTGGATGGACCCAAAAAGTAAATCACAACGCTTCATCACAAAATAACTCAGAGGGTGGATTTGTCCTTTAACACACTTTATACCTGAACAATCAGCCTTTCTGTGTCGACCAGGATCCCGCCGAGGGCCAGTCGCAGCTGGCCTGAAATCTTGTCCTCTGCCCCATCAGACTCCAGGCCCACCACCAAGGCCTTCGACCCGTCCACCTCTAGAATCACAAACTTCCCCTCGCTGCTCAGCTCCATCTTGGTGACACCAGGAGCACAAGGGCACACATTCAGACTAAAGGTATCTAGTATGTAGTATCGAGACACAAGAACATCTGTCAGCAGGGTGAAATAATGCCACTTGTTTCTAGTACAAAACAACTCAAGATATTGTCACTCGATCTAAGGAAATTCCTGAAACACACACTTGCTCTGAGAAAAATAAGATTTTACACAAGACATTTTTTTACATCGGGACGGAGACGCCGTGTGTCGATCTTACCAGGTGCCACTTTCCGTCATTGAGCTTGGGGCCTCCTCTCACACTGATGACAGAGTGTCCTCTGCACATCTGCATCTCGGGGACGCCATCTTTCAGGGAAAAGATAAACCACTCCTGCCCGTTTTTGTTGTCCCCGTAGAAAACTACACCTTCTGGGTCAAACGTCCGGAACTCAAAAGTCGACTTGACACTGCACAAATAGAATAGAATAGAATAAAGTAGGTTGTTCAGTCTTTAGAGCAGTAGACCTAATAGCCATACATTTTTTGGCCCGTTCCCTTTTACCATAAATGTACCTTTTGAGACACCAGCCTCGACTGCTTCTACCAAAATTGTTGTCATGCTCAAAGATGTTTGTAAAAGACATTAATGGGTGTTGTTTGAATTCTCAAAAGTGCAATGAGCCTTCCTTGTTTCCTCGGTCACAGATTTCACACCACAATGTGTGTTACAGAAGCCTAATTGGAGCGACCAGCTGATGTGGTGAAAGCAGTGGAGAGATGCCGCGTGTGACAACTGACATACCTTTTGACGTCAGTGAGGTTGGCTGTTGTTTTGACCAGGGGCCTCCAGATGTCTCTCTGCTGGCCGAGGTATATGGGACTCTGGCCTGATACTTCTTTCTGGAAGACACAAGAAGTTTCATGAGATTTACACGTTTAATCCTGCTTTTGTATTTTCCTGTTGGAGATCTTGACTGATGACACTTTGAAGCCGTAGAAAATGAGGCACGAATTTAAACAAATCATTGATTCCACAACGTGGGAAGAGTGCATTTACGGTCATTCACTTATTAAACGGTGACTAAGTGCAAAATCAATGATGATTCATTGACAAGAGTGTCACATGGTATCCAGCCACAGTATATCCACTCACAACGATGAGTAACGTCAGATTTTCTAAGAAACAAAATTCAGCTATAGCTAAATGTGGGTGCAGCATGTTAAGCCGTGTTGTGTTGACTTCTCCTCCCACAGACTGAGCAAAGTCCTGCTGCGCTGGCTGGTGGTTACACTCACATCCAAGACTAATAAGCTGCTCTGAGGGCTTCCTGGGAAACCCTCTTCAACTGGTTTCTGAGCTTCCAACTGTGCTGCTGTAAATGCGTTGAATTTGCTAATGGCTTGTGTTAGGCTTTCCTGTCTATTGTCACTGTCCTAAAAAACACAGAATAGATACAGAGTGAGGTTTGCACACAAAAAAAATCTCAGATTAACACGTCGATCCTCACACGCTCAGACAGCCATTTCCCACCACACATAAGTACACACACACACACACACACACAGAAATGCACCAATAATAGCAGGCATTATCATCCTTGCAGGGTATGCGAACATACCTTACCCCGTCCGTTCCCTTGCCCCTCGGCTCCCCATGCCAGCAGACTGAGGCTCAAAGCGAGCAGCAGCCCGACTGTCACTGCTTTCAAAAAACTGGCCATCGTTCAGCGCCTTAACACCGCGGTATCGGTGGCGGGACAAGCTCAGAAAGAGTCTGCACCAGAATGTGGGGTATAGTGCCGTCAGCTAGCACACTGTCCTGGGGTCCAGAGAGCAAAAAGGCGGGCATGGGATTGGGATGGTCAGGTTAGGACATAGGTTATCGATCCCAGTGTCTGACTGTCCGGATGTTTGACCAAACGTGGGTTGAGAGGAATGGTGAGACAGCAGGGAGCAAAGAGAGGACAGAGAGGGAAAGGTGGAGAGTGAAATGCAGAAAAGAGCTTGCGATATAAAAATACGGGACTGTTATTACAGAAGCCACAAAAATATAGCCATAAAAATGAGGAATTCAACATACAAAATACATTTCTATATTATCTCATTTCCATCATTGTGTAGATTCTCTGCCTCTGTCGTGATGGTACCGTAGACTTGACCTCAGGCCAGGTGACTGACCTTCGCCAGACCACTGATGTGTGTTTACCCACTACACAGAAACCTTGACTGGTCGCTGCAGGCTATGACTCAGTGTGTGTGTGTGTTAAAGAATGAAGGAAGGCGAGAGAGAGAGAGAGAGCGAGAGAGAGAGCGAGAGAGAGCGATGGGAGGACGAGAAGGGAACTGTGGGTTTCAAGCCACACAACTCTTCTCTGCTGGCAAAATTCCTATGATACAATCTCCTTCCAGGAAGGGTATGGTAATGCTGGGAAACGTGCTACACACACACACACACACACACACACACACACAACATAAACAAACAATCAATAAACAATCTATTCAACTGTTGATGGAGGATTTGAAAAGATTCGACTCAAGATTCATCTTGCAAAAATCCTTATTCACATGCAACATCCAAAGTATTGTGCATGTCTAGTATCTAATGAGTATCTATTAATTTCAACTCTCACATTAGAGGTTTATTCCTCATGGCTCTGTTATGCTGAAAGACAGAATTTTACTGCAGGACTGGACTGGTTGTATTTCGGGACATTTATTCCATTTCCGAAACATCCTCAAGCAAAAGAATCAATTCCTGACATCATACCATATTTTTGGAAGTTCAAAGAGGATTGAGTCACCAAACAAGACTGTTCCCATGTGAGCCACTGAGTGTCACTAGTGGGAAGGCGTTTCAAGGATTGCTAGAATTCAGCTCCAGATTTATCCACAAGCTGGGTGCAATCAAGCCCTGGTTTACATCTCAGGAACACTTGCTAGAGATTTAACCCTGTAATAAATCTCTTCCGGGACGTGACAGATGTGTTGCTGTGGGGGAATACTGCTTTAAAGGTATACGCCACCGAGTGATGTGAGCGCTCAAAGATATCGGGGTAACATTCACCAAAGGAAAACGGAAAAGAGATGGATGCTGGATGCACAGTGACACAACTGCGTCTGCACCAAGTGCTTAAACTGGCAGCCTCCTGTTTCGACATCATCACACCTCCCATGGTACCGAAGCTTTGTTACAGCTCGGCGTCAGTAAGGAAAAAGGTGGCAGTATAAACAATGTTAGTTGATATTGTTGAGCAATCTGGAAACCGACTGCTGTTGTTTACCTTCAAATTACTCACCAACCTTTGAGTGAAATATGACTTGGTGAAATTATAGATTGAGTCTAATATAACTTTATTGATCTCCATATAGAAATGATCTTTTTGCCTCAGGGTGCAGGTCAGGGCCCCTGGAGCTGATAGGGATTCAGTGTCTTAATCAAGGACACCACAGCGGGGTGGATGTTAGCCAACACTGGGTCCTCTGGCTGAGGGTTGGTCCCTCTAACCTCTAGGCCACCCTACTGCCCCGCTTAAGCATTAAGGCTAATCCCACAGTGCAAAGCACCCACACAAGTCGTTCTGCTTTTGCCACTTCACAAAATGCTCAGTGCACTAGAGAATGCACCGGGAGGATCAAACGACCAGGCGGCCGCCAACTTTAAGCACATGGTTCATATTAAGCGCTCTGGATCAATCTGTAATCTATAATAAAGACATCATTAAAAAAAAACATGAGACCAGACTAGGGCAGATTCTGTTGGGTCATCAGGTTAATACTTTATTTTGTTTGATTGCAGCAAAGAGAAAGAAAGGGAGACGGAAACGAGAGGAGAGAGAGAGAGAACAAGAAGATGTCAGAAAAAGAGACTACAGACTTTGGGAGAGCTGTGGCTACAAGCCTTTGTATCAAATCTAAAGACAAAGTCATCAGGCAACATTAAAACATCTTTTAAAAATAACATTAACATATTTTGTGGGCTCTATATGGCACAGTATTACCCTAGACATGTACACAATACCAAAACAGTTTAGCCACACCCCTACATCTATGACCAGCTTCATAGCAAACTAAGCCATGAGATCTATCTCCAGATCATATTGTCGTTTTTCAAGAAATCCTCCATTTACTCTTCAAATTTCTTATGCCATATCAAGGCACCTTAACAGTTGAAATCTGGCAGATCCACATCTCACTATAGATAATTATCATTTAAATATCAAAGCAGAGGCACATTCATTTAAACTAAAACATACAGTAAATAGTTGTATATTACCACCAGATTCCAGTCCAGTCACTACAATACGTCAATTTGCATGCTTTTGGTCTGTATGATAACCGTGACGGCAAACTATGGCATAAGAAATGGTCCAAAAACACAAACATGTCCATAGGAATGGCTTCAGATAGTGTGTTTGGAGACAGCAAGGCTTGGCTAGAGAGGTTTTCACTGGAACTAACCCACAGAAGAAAAAAAAAACTTAAAAAAAACAAAAAAAAACAGGCGGCCCATATACTGCCAAGGGATATGCTGCTCAGGCAGATTTATTTTGGTTTTCTTATTCACGCAGAGTCACTCACTCTCTTACACAAAACACGTACACACACGGCACACACGCAAAAGGCTTGTAACCACACCCAAGGGGATGCTTGTGAGCCCCTGCAGCTGGTCACACTGTGTTTTAACACTCCCGCCTGAACCAAACAGCGCCCCAGTACCGTCTCTCGCTCGCACACGCGCGCACACGCGCGCACACACTGACACGCGTGTACTTCATCCAGCGGCGGTGCAGTGCGTGTGTGCGCGTACGCTCGAGGGAAGGGGGGTGGGTGGTGGGGGGGGCGAATTGAACAGCTCCAAGATAGCGATTAAGGGAAAAATAAATGTGGCGGCTAGTTTTCTGGAACCTTTTTTTTTTTTTTTTCCAAACTCCAGTCTGTAATGAATAGAAAAAAAGAAAGAATTACGGAAGGTTGAGAAGGCCAAAAAATATCAAAGGAAAGAGAAACAGAAGCTGTGCGCACAAAGTCAGATTTTCTGAGGATATAAACTGTTAGGAAGCAAGTGTTGCTCATGCTTTGTGGATACAGAACCCAAGTTTATTGACATGTTCCTAGGACTACTGTATATATGCATACCAGACGTTATAACGGTTCTTTAACAGGTTATTAGTGTCAAAAAAACAAAACAACTGAAACCGATCTACCTTTAATGCAGTTGTACTTCATTAACCTCATGACTAAATTTACATTCATATTTTTAAGTGTACTCAACCCCCCCCCCCCCCACCCCTTTCACTGAAGCCACTTCCAACTGGTAAAAGGGGGCTAAACAACATAAACAAACAACAACATAGTGTAACAAAACAAACAAAAAAACATATAGAGATAACATTACACGTAACAAAAAAAAAAAAAACGGCCCAGAGGGGCGTCCGGGGAGTTTCGACCACCACTTTGGCTGCTAAAGTCAGCCTTATCCTAGTTCTTAGCAAATGACGTGATCCCTCCCTTTTCTACGCAGGGCAGAAAATAAGGAAATAGTTCAGACTCTTTCCAATGTCCCCTCAGCAGGGGAGTAGGACAGAAAGTTTTTTGTCCGTAAAGTCCTTTCTGCGAGGGGTTCTGACTCAGAAACCCTGCCTTTCTGTGCCCATCTATTTCTTTCCCTATCCAGAAATAACTCTATACCCTGAATCCATTTTTCTTTTTTCCTTCCTCGCTCTCGCTTTCTTCTTCCTGGCCTAGGAAATGGAGTGCGCCTTTGGAAGAGGAAAAGGCTACCGAAGATGAAGGCTGACTGATTTTTATTCTTTTCTTTTTTTTGTTTTTTATGTGAATGAGATGAAAACTGGAAGTGCAATGGTCTACGAGCCTAAGTTTCTTACCCAGTGGCCAGCTACATATCCAAAGCAGCTACAAGTGTCGACGTTATCCCATATGAGTGACCACTATTTTTCTATTGTGCACGTAAGGTAAAAACTACAGTGAATGCTATGCAGATCCTACAGAGTGTCATCTGGCCGCAAGGTCACGGGTTAGTCGAGACATGAGAAGCTCAGATGATCTGTCATTGTCATAGACTCACGCCCAGCCATAGCATTGACTTCTTAATGATTTGGATACGAGGAATCACTTCTAAATGCACTTCTACGCACTGACCTACTGCAGCTAGTCCAACTAGAGCAGGAATGCTGTGCGCGCCTCAGAACCACATGGAATGATCAGCGCTATAGGTGGCATACTCTAGCCATTCATGCACATACTCCATCGAACGCACACACACACACACACACACACACACACACACACACACGTATACGCACACGCACTCACCCACGCACACTAATACCTGCATAAGTCCACTTCTGCATGCACAAATCCCTACGTACTGTGCATGTACGTGCTCATATGTAACGTTCACGGACAGTTTGACGACAGAATACGCCTGTATTCTCACTCGGTCACACCCATACAAACACACACACACACACACACACACACACAAGATGTTGTGTTGTTAATGCTCTACCTCCAACTGTGTCGAGTAAGGACTCTTCTGTCTCATCCCTTATCCTTGCCCACACAAGCCTTCCCAGAAGAGAGTTTATCCTCATTATGCGGCCACTATAAAGGGAAGCAGACTGAACTAATTTCTCACACAACACACACCCTGTTAGCAGTTCTTATTCTTATATTATAGATAATATCATAATGACTCAGAGAGGAAGATTAATCAAGCTCTAGAACTACAACACACTACAGCAAGACGGGAGAAACACGGAGAAAGGTGAACAGGAGGAAAGAGAGGGGAGTAATGATACGTCACTGTGTGATATCTGCCTCTCCTCCCCGTTTCTTTGCTCCTTCTCCTCCCTTCACCCCTACTCCCGATTTCATGCCTAGCTCTGATCGCTACTGAACAAAAGAGGTGGGGTACTGTGCGAGTATACTTAGTAACCCAGCGAGCACACCCCCCACCCCAATCCTCAACAGGCTAGGCCGTCCCCTTTGAAATATATTCCTTAGTTATAGTGCTTTTGTGTCCTACGGTTTGCTGCTGCTGCTGTCCCGTTGCTTCTTGCCGCTGCCACTGCTGCTGCTGTAGAGGCTGGGATTGGCCACAAGAGGGTGGGCTGCTGTGCCCATGTATGGCCCAGCAGTGGCTGCGTAGTTGAAGATAGCAGGAAGGAAGGGCAGCGGCTCCACCTTGTCCCCCCCAGGTGCCATCATGTTCAGAGCCACAGGCAGAGCGGTCAGGTTATAGGGGTAGGCCAGCAGCTGGGGCCCATAGAGCAGCTGGTAAGGGTCCGGGTAGAAGGGCAGCTTGGCCAGGTCCCCACCGTTAGGGACCATCACCTTCCCCAGTGGCCCAAAGGGAAGCGCTCCAGCAGGATAGGACATGAGCAGGTTCTCCTCCTGCTTCTTCCCCATGCGGTAGCCGCCCGGTACAATAAGGGGTAGGGGGAAATCCTGGATAGGGTAGCCCACTGAGGTGGACTCCCCCTGGTGGGAGTTTCTGGAAGATATGGTGTTCTGGTGTTCAGGCTCAGGTGGCGGAGGGGCTCGGGGGAGAAGCAGGGCGTGGGCAGAAGGGCGATCGCCGGCACCGGCTGCTCCGGTGGGCAGCATGAGCCGGTCGAGGCCTTGCGAGGTGTGGTGAGCCTGATTATAATAAGAATGTGATTTCTGCTTGCCTCCCTCCACAGGAAGGTTGACTTGAGCTAAGAGTCCGATAGCTGTGGGGGACCTGGCAGGGGGACTTGGGAGTGTGTCTGGGTGAGGAGGGTCCATTCATAGTGGTTTGAGTGGGGATGTGCTGGGGGGACGGCGCAGGGCTCAGAGGCTCTTCTTTAGGGACCAAGAGAGTGACCCCCTCCTGTAGATGGTGGGCGGCTGCACTCATTTTCCGGGCCCTCTCCGCCTCCATTTCTCTCTCTTTTACCATTTCTTTCTCTCTCTCCCTCCCCCTTTCTCTTTCTCTCTGTCTCACCAGCTCCCTCTCTTTCTCTCTTTGCCTCTCCCTCTCTCTGGCTAGTATGGAGGACATGGTCAGGTCTTGTGCTTCGTTGGGAGAGGGGCTCCTCGACGGGGCCTGGACTCTGAGCTCTTGGACCAAGGGTGGTTCCTTATAACCTGTGTGTAGGAGCACACCATTCCCACCCTGCCTCTCTCTATCCATAATGACCCCTTCCCGTTTCATGAATCCCACCTCCGGGCTGGGAGCCGTTGTCATGGAAACAGGAGGAGCAGCAGTGGTTATTCTGATCTGTGACGTCATGGGCACGTTTGGAGAGGTGTTGGTGGGTGCCATGACGTGCACAGGGGCTGGGTATTCTGTGGATCTGGCTCTCTACGTTCTTCCTCCTGGGGGTGCGGTAGTCCAGACATTCAGATCCGTTCATGACTAGCACACTCTGGAGAGTAGAGGGGGCGACGGGCGTGGGAGGCATGAATTCAGGCTTGGCAGGTGGGAGGTTAGCCGGACTAGCTAACAGAGGGTTCATAATGCGGGGGCTTGGCTCTCTCTCAGGAGGTACAGGTTTGAGCTCCGTCAATTCGGGTTTGTCGTAGGATTCTGATATCCGTTGTTCATCTTTCAGTTTGCTGAGATGTCTTTCACGCTGCTGTGATTCTAAACATTCACCGCCACTGGGTGGGTCTGGCGTAGAATAGCTAATAACTGAAACAGAGAGAGCAGTCGGAGCCTGTCCTTTTTCAGTCTCTAGGTCTTTACAAACAGTGTTAACCATTGTCTCTGCTGCTTTTGGCTCTGAGTCTATCTCCTCCTTCTCTCTCTCTGGGGAACTGCTTAACTCATGGCGTCGTATATGGCGAGTTAGTGCTGAGGACGTCTTGCACACCTTATGACACTGTGGACAGGTGTGTCGTGCTAACGCTCTCCTGCTTAGGCGACTTGGACTAGAATTACTCCTCGCTAAGGCGCCTAACCCTCCCTCTTTTTCCTCTTCATCCTTTGCCACCTCTGGCACCGATTTGACCGCGACCCCTTCACCCCGTTCATTAAATCCCACTTTAGGTGGCACAGGGGGAGCCTCGGTAGGCTTTGGATGCTGGGCTCGCTGGTGATCCTCCAACTTGTCCCTCGAGGGGAACGTGGCTCGGCAGAAGAGGCAGACAAACTCCAGCAGATGGCTCAGCTCGTGTTTGTCTCGCTTCCTGGGGCTGGAGAACCAGCGGCCACATGTACCACACTCTGCTGCATTCCCATTAGTCCAGGGCCGCCTCTTTATTCCCATAGGAGCCACTGAGGTAGACAGCGGAGGCTTTGGAGAGCGCAGAGGAGGGGTGGAAGCCTCAGGACGAGCCTCCTCAACCTGTTCTTCCACCTCTTTGTTTATCTCCTTTGAAGGGACAGAGGGATAATCTTTCACTTTTCTCTCTTCCTTTGCCGTGTTACCCTTTGACCTGTTTTTAGCCTCCGCTACCTCCTCCTTATCACCTTCCGCCTCTTCGCTGCCCTCCTCCTCCATACTTCCATCCTCTTCCTCATCTTGCGGTATTTCTTTTTCTTTGTTCACGTGGTTCTTGAGCATCTCTGCCCTCCTCACGAGCCGGAGGGAGCGTTTGTACTTGAGCTTCCTCTGCCAGCTCTTGGCCCTCTGCAGATGTGCTTGGGCCTTCCTTTTGGGCTTGTAGGAGTAGTAAGGCCGCCATAAATTGTCCTCCGTGTCGTGGTCACTGTCCCCTTGCTCGCGCACCTCTTGACGGAAGTAGTACTCCCTCACTTCGTCGGGGGATTTCGAAATATTTTTCCTGACCTCCCCCTTACCGCCTCCTCCTCCTCTCCTCTCCTCCTCAGCTCCTAGGCTGGCTCTACGCTGGACACGGTGTTTGTGGTGATGGTGGTGGGAGTGAGAGTGAGAGTGGCGGGGCTCCTTGGCGTCCCGCAGGGTTGACGTTTCACCCCGCTTGGCTTTCAGAGGGGAGTGGCTCTTGTCTCTCCTTAGGTCTGTCTCGGAGATACTGCGCTTGACAATGGCCTCCTCGCCGATGCGTACTGTGATTTGGCACAGCGGCCCGGCCCCTTTGACCTGCGCCGACAAGTGCTTTGCGGAAGAGATGTCACTCTTGCTGTGAGACTTGCGTGATTTGTGATAGGATCTCCCTGTGTCTGCATCCTGTCTGCCCTCTTCTGTGGTGTCTGAACTGTCTCTGGACCTCTTTCTATGTCTCTCTGTGTTCTCCCTTTGCTTTTTGATTTGCCTGGGGCTGGCCTTGTGGGATGTCTGACTGCTGCTGGTTTCAGGGGAGGAGCTTTCAAGCGGACTTTTGCCACTCCCAGAGGTGACCTGGTTGCTATGGACGATGACAGAGGATGACACTACTGTTCCGTGGACTATGACGGAGGGTTTTGTATGGCCATACGTTATCACAGAAGACATGCTTGTTTCCGAGCCTCTACCAGTCTTGTGGGTTTTGGTTTTGCTGCTACTAGACATTTTGAAGCTGCCACTGCCTCTCCCCTGCTCTAGCTCTAGGGCCTCACTCTCATGTTTTCTCACTTGGGGAATGTCTGTTTGGGGGAGGGGCGCTAGTGTGGAGAGGTCGCTGTGCTCCACAGCCATAGAAACAGGGAAGCCATCAGGGAATGCATCTGGGTCAGGCTTCACACTCTGAGGGTGGGCCCCACTGATGAGGCTTTGGAGGTCTCTAGGGCCCAGGGCACAGTCCAGGCCCAGGGGCAGGGGGAGGGAGGGTGGTTCAGTTGGTGGAAGAAGCAGGCCCTTAGCCAAACCATCACTGTAGGTCTTGTAGGGTCTCTTCTGCGAGCGCATGGGGAGAAGGCGGTAGAGCTTGAGGGCGTTATCTTTCTGCTTGTAGCCACCGTTGGCTGTCTTTTCGCTGGAGATGAGGCCAGGGTTAATGCCATGAATTGTCTTCTGGTGTGTTTTGAGATTGTAGTAGGTGGCAAAGGCATCCCAGCAGAAGATGCACTGGTAGCGACGCTCCCCCGTGTGCCACACCTCATGCTTCGTGCGATACTCGGCCAGGGCAAAGACCTTATCGCAAAAATGACACGGGTACTTGCGGCGCCACGAGTGCACGTTAGAGTGACGCTTGAGGCTGGATAGGGTCATGTAAGAGCGCTCGCACACAGAGCAGAAGTAAATGACATTGCCATCTACCACCTTCACAAAATGGTTCTCATCACCCGCCAGCAGCTCAGTGGCTGCTGCATCATCGCCTTGGATACGTGCCAGGAGGCTCCGCGCTTTCTTCCCCGGCCGTGCCTTACTGCTGTCCAAAGCTCCCTCGCTTCCCACAATCACTCCCCCCTCTACTCTCACCTCACCCTCCTCCAGCGGCTCCTCCTTCGGCTGGACAGTGAGCGAGGGAGGGCCCAGGCTGTTGGAGGAGAGGCGGCCCGGGGCCCTGCAGGAGGCCTCGTGGGACTGCAATCTCTTGCTGTGGATGAAGGCTTTGCTACAGTAACGGCAGCTGAGGGTACGGCTGCCGCGGTGCAGTCGCATGTGGACCGTTAGCGAGGAGGCCGAGCTGAAGAGGCGGTGGCACACCCCGCAGATCAGTTCAGGCTTCAGGTTGCCAGTCGGGGAGAAGGAGGGTGGGTGGGGGGGTGCGGTAAGAGCCTCAGAGGGGGGAGAAGAAGGAGGTGGCAGTGGAGGGGGGAGGTGGAGGGTGGGTGGGTGAAGGTGCGGTCCATGAGGGCTTCCCATCTTCCCACCCGGTCTTCCTGTTATTTTCTCTTTCCTCTCTGTGTCGACGCCTCTCTGATAGGCTGAGTTGCCCAGGCTGAAGAGGATCTGGGCGGTCTGAGAGGGCGACGCCGTACCGTTGGCCGCCCGGTGTCTCTCATCCCACCCGTCCCCTCCGTAACACCCCCCTAGAGGCCCACTAGAGGACCTAGGGGGGAACCTGTTGAACTGAGTCTCTGGATTGACTTTGGAGCACTTCAGAGGAGGAGGGGATTTTATATCCTTCCTGATAAGCGCATTAACAGTCATGGGAGATGAGGAGGAGGAGGGAGAGGAGGACGGAGAGCTCTCATGCCTGGGGGGCTTAAACGGTCTGTGCTTTACATCCATGGTAGCATCCAGTTTCCACAGCGACCCCTCGTCTGAGCCTTTGGAGGACGGTCGTCGACGGTGGGGGGAAGGGGAGGATGAGGAGGAGCTGCGACAGTGGTTTGGAGAGGTGAGGGAGGCAGGTAGGGGAGCAGCACTGAGCGGGAAGCTTAGGGTGATTTTAGCGTTCTTAGGCCCATCAGCCATGTCCTCCAGCCTGTCCTCCATTATGGTCTCTCCCCGGCCCCCGTACCTTTTACCCTTCATCTCCAGCTGCTCAGCCTCCCCTTCCTCCTCCTCTGCTTCAGGCTGAGAGGCCACTCTAAGATGACGGCTTGGCTCGAGTAGTCCTCCGACCCCGCTGGAGCCGCAGCGGGTGGGGCAGAAATTGCCAGGCGGGTGAAACGGTGACAGTAGGCCAGAAGAAGAAGAGGCCTGCACTGAGTGAACGGTGTCCAGAGCCACTACTGTCAGTGGCAGGGAAGACAGAGGTGACAACCACTGACTCCAGTGGCACGTGGCGTCCTTGGTTGCGATGTGTCTGAGGCTGCAGAGGGGAGTGAGTCCAGCGGCCAGGTGCTGTTCACTCAGACGAGACTGAAGGAGGCCCGCGTGGAGGGGGTCCCACACCTTTTCACCGGACACCATGACCAGCCCCCAAAATCTGAAAGACAAACCAAAGAAGGCATTAGCGTGACAAAAAGCCTAAGATAAACGCAAAACATGTAACTGTACATGACATGAAGCAAAAGGATTGACAGTATACTGAGAGCTTTTGTGGTAGCAGCCATGACGCTCGTGGAACACTTTTGAGAGACAGCAAATAAACCCAAATGCCCCGGCAATGCTGAGCTCCAACAGCTCAGCCAGGAATGGTGAGTGAGAGGAGGGAGAGGGTAGGGGGAAGGAATGAATCTGCGGCAGTGCTGGTTTAGATTTCAGGGTGCCACAGCCAAGCCTTCAGAAAGGCATTCCAGAGATCCATCTCTCTCGGCTGTGACACAACATTCCCTTCGCCTAATTGGAAGGCATTCAGATTTAATCAAGATTCCCTCAGAATAGAGTGTTGACTTGCATCCTTGGCCTTGGCGCACATAAAAATAGTCCCACTCTCTTGCTCTTTAAGCAGACTAAAGGAAAAGGGGGTGGTTCTGATCACAGCCTTGTTAGCCATTCCTGGCAGTGGCTAGTATCTGCTGGGCATGACTCTAACCATTTATTTGTGAAGGCAAAGACGGGAGGGAAGGAAAGAGGGGGGGAAGAGGAGGGAGGGAGGGAGAGTGCATGCGTGTGTGTGGAGAAGGGGTGTTTTTCCGCCCCGTGCATCCGGTACAATTGCAGCTAAGCTCGAGAGGATGAGCAACGGGCACTTCCCATTTCCATTCTAATTCAACCGCCATGGTGGTGGATACAGTCCTGCTGCAATTTATTCATGCATAAGCTGGCTCCAGATTTGCCCGCGATAGGCAATTCATTGTTATTACTTATTTAAAATGGGACCATTTGGTGGGGTCTGCGGATTGGGGAGGGGAAACGGAGACAGTATAAGGCCATAATGATGCGACGAGGAGAAAAAATCCTCAGTCATGCTTTTCTGCCTGCGTTTTCAAGCAGCAAGGCAGCCAGGAAGGCAGGCCGCTGTAAAATTCCACAGGCAGCCCTGAACAGGCAGAAACTAGGTCAGCACTGTTATTGCAGAGGGAAGAGGAGGGAGAGAGAGAGAGAGCGAGAGAGAGAGAGAGGGAGAGAGAGATATGGGGGGTTATGGAGAGTGAAAGGGTGATAGAAAAAGGGAGAGAGAGAAAGAGAGTGAGGGTTGGTGAGAGAGCAAGAGACAGAGAGAGAGAGAGAGGAGAATGGAGGGGGTCGAAACAGGAACAGCCAGACACACTGCACCGTCAGACAGACGGGAGCCCGGGCAAACATGCACACACACACACACACACACACACACACAGACAATCACAAAAACATGCACACATGCACACACAACACACTGGACATACACCCATGCAGACCCACGGGCGAGACACACAGAGGTAGAAGCAAACTAGTTTTTCAAGGATGGGCCCGCTTGTAAATGGCATGCAAAAGAAGAGGGTGAATCTGAGTGCAACACACCACAGGGACCGAGGGTACGAGTGGAACGAGTCTTTGAAAACACTGTAATGACGTACTAGTAAAGGCAGTAAATAATTATTATATGTTGTGCTGGAACAACAAAACATATTCATCTACGGTTATTAAAGGCTAAAAACAAAATTGCACACTTTTTGTTCTGGCCGGGCCTGAACTATTTTGCGAGCACGTATCGAAATAGACCTTCACTGTCGCTCTCACATTCGCTGAGCGATAGATGTTGTGCAGGAAATCCCTTATGTCAAGCGCCAGCCGGCTACAAGTGGGCGGACACATTGAGAGTCGGTGCCGGGGCTAAAAATGTCACCATTTCATCTGATGCTTGCGCCGCGGACAGGAAAATGCGTATGACGCCCCCTCGCTCTTTTTCTTCATCTCCCTGTGACGCACAAAGCCTCTCCGCAAGCAGAGCCTGCACGACACACTGGCCAACCGTGACAGGCAGCTTTATATACACTTTAAATACGCAAGAAATGTGCACGCAAAACGCATACGACATGCATGAAAAACAGCAATCACTCGTACAGATGTGTAGATACACACACACACACACTTCCGTCCCTATCACACCACCAGACGCACAAACAAACGTGACCCTCAAAGTGGGCAACCCTGTCGTCCCCCCACAGCTCTCCGCATCAGGATGCTCTGCACAAACAAACACGTTCGTCGGCCCGAGAACTGTTTCGTCTATTTACGCTCGCAGCGCCACAAAAACAGCAAGAACAGGTGCAAGACAAACGACTAACTAGCCTCACGTAAATTAAAAAACACACCACACCAAACGCAGGAGCTTGCGTTTAATCGCTCTGTAGTGAGAGCGGCAAAAGTACTGGAACAGAGGCGTGTTTTCTTTTCTTTTTTTGCGATGCACTTGATTAAATCTGCATTCCATATCAAATGGTGAATGTGAGGCAAAAGTACCGCCAGCTTTTGATCCTTGGTATTTCTTTGCTTTAGTGTTAAAGCTCAAACTCACAGATTTCAGATCAGCATATGTATCAAAACAAATGAACCTCAAGGAAATTAAGGGGGCCGTTTGGCTCAATACTCCTAACATATACTAACTGGTTGAAGTTAGTATATGTTAGGAGTATTGACATATACTAACTGGTTGAAGTTTGTACTATTTCACTTCGAGATCTCTGCCACTGGCATCTGAGAAAAAAACGGTATGACTTTATGACCTTGAAGACACTGAGATAGTATTCCAGTATTCAGTGGGAAAATTAGCGAGTAGGAACTTCTTGCGTGACCTTACATAACTTGAGGCACGGCGGCGGCACAGGAAAGGTTTGTGGCTGGTACGCTAGCTCAAGGCCTGGACATTGAACCAGCCGTGGAGCAATCCGTTTATTCCACACGGCAACTCGTACTCAAACAAGCCTTAAGATTCAAATGCCATACTTTTGGGTTTCCTGAGATCTTCCATCTACTAAGGGGTCATAAATATCACGCAGAACGAATGAACTTCATGTGGTAAATAGCTGAAATTACTTGGAGCAATCTGGTCCGATACCGATGCTCACCAAGGATTAAATACATCACATTTGCTTCCACGTTTCAATCTGAACATAAGCAGCTGACAACTTGTACCTTCATTTTCTTCTTTTTTAGCTGAACTATTAAGTTTCATCAGAATACAGCTAACGTGATCAAGTCGGTTCTGTTTTCCCGATACTCTCGCCATGAACCATATCTTTAGCTGTGATATATAGTCATTATGTGAGTGTGTGTGTGTGTGTGTGTGGGGCCAAGAGGGAGTGCCTGCAAGGCGGAATGTGGGGGGCCTCGGTGCTCCAGCCGGTGAGCCAGCGGCGAGGAGCATGTGGGAAGAGGAAGGTGTCGGTTGGGCTTTCTCCCCAGCGAGGGGCAGCCAGAGGGGCCCAACCATTAGAGCAGCAGTTGGTCTGTGAAGAGGAGGGGGTGTGTGCGAGGGGTGTGTGCGAGAAGTGTGTGTGTGTGTGTGTGTGTGTGTGGGTGTGGGTGGGGGGGCATCGTTAGCAAGAAGGGGTACTGAACTCTCCACAACCCCCCGGCCAAGAGAGCATGGTGGAGCCAGCCAGATGGGATAGAGGGAAGGGGAGAAGGGGGAGGAAGAGAGTTGGTATGGGTCCGGGAGTGGTTGAGGGAGAGGGTATAGGGAGAGTGGAGGTGTGGAGGTAGTAGAGGTGGTGGCGGGAGGGAGGGAGGGAGGCGGGGGGATAACTTCAAACACATCTCTTCCATGTTCACATTTCATGGTTTCCTTGTCTTTCAGATCCCACTCAGCGTGACTGACTGCTCGCCCCGTCCCTCCCCCGTCCCTCCCCCCCCTCCCCCAAGTGTAAACTGTGGTATCGTGGTGATTTCGCATGCCGCTCCACGCACCGGCAAGCCTGCCCATGTCTAAAACGCCATACTCTCCACGGTCTGTTAGCTCTCAGCCCAGCACGTAATTCCCATAATTCTGCCCACTGTAACAGAATCATGGGAAGCATTAGGAGAGAGTATGGCCAAAACCCGTACCCCAGGAGAGCCGTAATACTACACCGCTGACCTTTTTGAGGTAATTTCCCCAAAATCATTTTCAATTTCACGCACAGTCCCTCTTGAAGGTGCGGTGAAAGCCCCTCTGGAGTTTTCAGCGTAAAACAAGCGAGGAGCATTTGGAGCGTTAGCAAAGCTTGGCCAGAGCCGCACGTTACTGTGGTCAGCATATACTGGATGGCAGTTGAGATACGAAGCGCTGCGGCGGTTCTCAGTGGCCTGTCAACATCCAGAAACTTCACGTCAGATTATAAAAATACGGATAGTGTCAACAAAGCCGTCAATCGGGTCTCGCGCTCCTCGTGTCCAGGTTAGGAAAAGGCCCCCGAGGCAAACGGGGCCAGGCTAGGTTTATCTAACGTCTGCAATCAAAACACCAACACCTCCGACTGTGCAACATCACACAGCGGAGAGAGAGAGAGAGAGAGAGAGAGAGAGAGAAACCACACTTCCCATCACCTGACCTATGACCCCTAAACTCCCGTGGGCATTGCGGATCATATTTTCCATACATTGAGCGGCACGGGGCTTTGGGTCGGCATCCATGGAAACCAGGAATGTGGGAATAGTCGGCGGGCAGACGATCTGTTGTTTTGGGGAAAAAAAAAAAAAAAAGTAGGGCTAGCGACGGCGGGACCGGTGACATCGAAATGCCCTCTGCCGCTGCACGAGAAACAACCCCCCCCTTCCAAAAAAAAAAAACAACAGGCTGTACGGTAAAATGGAGGACATTTGGCTGACCCACAACGGAAACAAGAGACGGGACGGCTTGGTAGAATTATTGATGTTTACCACAGCTTGAGCTTACAAGTTTTTCTCCCAACTCTCCCCCTCTCTAATCTTGTTAGTAAGTTGACGGACAGAGGGTGGGAGATCGTCCCACCGCGTTAAGACGAGGTGTCCCCCCCCGCCTCCCCCCCCCAAAACAACAAAGCCCACATCACGTTTTAACGGCTGTTGTGACGTGTGTCGTCTGTCCCCCCCCCCGCCCCCCCACCCTCCCCCCCACCACCACCACCACCACCGACGCGACGCGAGAGGCACCGATAAATTAAAAGTTTCATCACAATCTCGAAACGAGTCATCGCTCCTGAAAAAGAACTGCGTGGTGCGCCAGCGACAAGAGAGGAGGATGAGGGAGACAAGGCCTCTTATTGGCACACACACACACACACACACACATGCACACGCACACAGGCATAAATACGCACAACCTTTCACAAACACGCACTGCACAGCCACGCATACCCTCCTCCCCCTCCTCCCCCCTCCCTCCCCTCCCATCCGGAACACTCACACCCAGCACACGCACATAAAAATAAAAACCTTCTTCTCCTCTTCACGTGCGAAACAAAACCGCCACGGCAACGGAGTGGAGCAACAACAAGCAAGAAAACAACAGAATTCAGCCTCTCTTCCCCTTCATTCTCTCTCCCATGTCTCTCTCGCTCCCTCGCTCTCTCCCTCTCTCTCTCTCTCTCTCAGGAAGGCAAGCATACAAGAGAACGTACCTCGGAAAACCTCCTGCTGCATCTCTGCTGCGATGTGTTCTCTCCCTCTCCCCTCACACTCCCTCTCTCTCTCTCTCTCTCTCTCGCTCTCTCTCTCTCTCTCGCTCGCTCGCGCTCTCTCTCTCTCTCTCCCCCTCGGTCTGTGTATGCGCACGTCTGAGTGTGCGAGAGAGAGCACAGGGAGAGGCGGCGCACGCACACACACACACACACACACACGCATACATACACACACACACACACACACACACACACACACACACACACACACACACAGGCAGCAGTGTGTGAAGACAGAGGGCAGGAGCGATTCTCACACTCTGACTCGCTCGCTCGCTCCCTCTCTCTCTCTCTCTCTCTCTGTCTCACTCACTCCCCCTTTCTTGCTCTAACTCTCTCTCTCTCTCTCTCTCTCTCTCTCTCTCTCGCCTGCTCTCCTCTCTCACTCCAGTTTTGCCTCTGACACACGATTCTTAGTGTTTTTGCTCTTTTTCCAGCAAGTGAATCCCCCCTCCACCCCCCAAACCCTCTACCTCCACCCTCACCCCCCCACCCCACCCCCCAACCCCCTCTGAATCCAATCTTCTTTTTATTTGGAAGTGTTGTTCTCTCTCTCTCTCTCTCTCTCTCTCTCTCTCCACACACACACACACAAACACATGCACACACACACACTACTTTATATACACAAAGCCCAGCGATAGGGAGAGGGAGGGAGAGGCAGAGGGAGACAGAGTGGGAGAGCAAGCAAGAGGACGCCATTTAAGCAGTTTGTTACGAGCACTGCAAGTCCCCAAAATGGCTGAAAACAAACAGGAACCATGCCAACTAAAAAAACCTGGACACAAGGACAGACAGACAGACATGGAGTGAGAGAAGGAGAGTGAGAGAGAGAGAGGGGGGGGGAGGGGGGGTGGAGGGAGGGAGAGAGAGAGAGAGAGAGAGAGAGAGCGAGAGGACAAACTGACAACAGTCAAATGGCGGATGGAAGCACTCTCTGAAACAAGTGAAGTTGAGAGAAAGAGGGGGATATTAAAAAGGGAGGAGAGAGAGAGAGAGAGAGAGAGAGAGAGAGAGAGAGAGAAACTGGGGCAGGCAGCGAAGGGCAGAGACGCTCTTCGATTTTTTTTATGGCCTCAGTTAAAAGGGTTCAAGTTATATAAGGAGTGATGGCGGCCATGTCAAGTGAGCGCTTCAGGCCAGTGTGTGCAGCCTGGAGCCAGACTACCTATCGCTGACAACCACCTGCTCTGTTGTGTTTGTTTTGTTTTTGTTTTTGTTTTGCAGTATCACTCACCAAAACACCGCCAGCACCGCGTCACCATCTTGCAAAAGAAACGCCGTGGGCCGGGTATCACGTCTGATGCACACATATCCGCCCCAAAAAAAAACCCTCTCGCGAAACAACTCTCAAATGTCCCACCCCCGGTTGCCCCCCGGGCGCCTGAGCTAGCCGCTCTCTGCCGCGCGCGTCACAGGTGGATGGAAACTCCACATACCTCTCCTCGCTCGCTGCCATGCGCCCGCTCAACGGCCTCGGACCGGGAGGTATTCTCTCAGCTGGAACAAGAGGGCTGGAGGGCAGAGAAATGAGAGGGGTGGGTGGGGGTGGGTGGGGGGGGGCAGAAGAATGTTGTGGGGCTGTTATGCTACAACACCATCATACTTCCCACTGTCCCTTTGACTAGCCCCCCCACCACCACCACCACCACCATCATACCCACCAACTGAACCTTGACGCCAACACCCCACCCTCCACTCCCCCTGCCCTCTCTCTCTCTCTCTCTCTCACCCTCATTGTATGCTGCCACACTTGTCTCCATGGGAACCGCTCTGGGATTGGGTGTTGTTCCTGTGACCTCTCTGGCTCTCGGAGTTGGAGGAACTTTTTTTTTTTTTTTTTTTCCCTGTCCTCGCTCATGCACTCTTTCACGTTTGCACACCGTGCTGGTGTGTGCACGGGGGACAGCGGTTATAAGCGGTTTCGGGTTGGGCTAGATTATGTGTGTGTGTGTGAGAGAGAGAGAGGCTGTGTGTGCGAAGCAGATTGCCCGTTGGCAAAGACAATAGTGTGTGTGTGTGTGTGTGTGTGTTCCAGGAGTGCGGCCGCCCGGTCCACACATGTGTGCTAGCATTGTCCCGTGGCTGCAGCCGACTACCAACTCTGCATTCAGAGGCACCCCTGTTGTCCAGCCATTCCTATTCATGGCCGTTTGCCCAAACGTGATCATAGCTTTTCATGCTGTGCTACCAAGCGACACACACATCTGAATACACAAAGATGGAGGAACTAAGGGAGCCATCTTGGTGGAAAATTTAAGCCATTAGCTCAATAGGACTTTCAATATTTAACTGTTGTCCGAGGTGGAAAAAAATGTTTTAAAACGAAGTCTCAAGATCAGTGTGAGGCCGTGTCGAGTCCGGGGGCCACGTAAGGCCCTTGGGAACATTTTGGCATAAACCCATTTCTGTGGCGGGAAACATTACAGCTATTTATTTTTCTATACAGGAGGTGTAGTTGGAAGGTGTCACTGGATACTGGTAGTGGCAACAGTTGGTTTGAAGAAAATAAACAACAATAAAAAAACCCCTGTCTCAAACAGGTTTTCAAGGAAGGAAGCCTAGCAGATGCGTCATAAAATTTAACACACACACACACACACACATACACAGACAACGAGGACAAACAACAATAGATCTTGGTTTGGTTGCCACATCCGCAAGCGATTGCCAAACCCTGCACAAAATTTTGGCATAGATGTCTTGTGGTAATAAAAAAGAAAACGCTGTGAACGACACGGCAGATACTGATAATATACTGCCCTTACAGATGTACGTGATCTAAAACAGCGCATGCAACGATCACGTGCGGGCTGAATTCCTACCGGTACATTCATGTGGATTTGCCTGCTGCATCGCTGAGGCCTCGGTAAACACCCTGAACAATCTCACAGACAGGGGGATGACTAACCTGCTCCCCGGCTGAGTTGGACCGAGATCAAAGTGGGAAGTCAAAAAGAGATGCTCTGGGAGTTCAGATGTCAGAAGTTGTCTTAAAGGAGAAGAGGAAGCAGCGGCAGCGGCGGCGGCGGCTCGCGAGGAAACGACACAGCGATTCGGGCCTGCGGTCTACGGACAGACGTGAAGATGGAACGGCTGTCAAGCGAAGACCTGCAGATGAGCACAACAACTGTTTACATTTGCAGACACATCACGTATGGACACGCACACACACACACACACACACACACACAACAAAGGGTGCTTAAGCCCTCAAGTCTGTCTTACAGATGCGAGGGGCGGTACCACGGGCTAACTTCCTAACAACTCCCCTAAAATACTGAAAAGTGAGCGTGCCTTCGCTAACACAGTCTCCTCCCAGGCGGATGGATATACAGGAGGCTTCCCACCCAAAAGAAAACGCGTATCTCCTAATCTGTATCTGCCTGCAACAAAACGACACGTTTACATCCGAGACAAGTTCCTAAGGAAAGCTCCTGCCAGGTAAATGGAAAGCTAGCAGGCCTACCAAAAGCAAATAATGTCTTCTAACAGTACGGTTGTTTTCCAGACAGGTTCTTCAACTTCTAATACACTTTACACACATTCCCGCCAGACTCTTTAACTACCAGCTTATCAAAGTATAAATAAATCTCACACATCTGTTGTTTCCTCCTGGATAACGCTATTGACATATAAGGAAACGTATCTTCCAGAACAAGTTAATCAAACTGTTTCCAAATATATTTTTATGTCTTCCAGATGAGTTACACAGTAAAGCTCCTGCCAGACAACTCTATGGGTTGTAGCTTATCAAATAGAAACAATATGATCCCCAACATTATCCTCGTTTTCCCGACAGGCGGTTAATGTTAGTAGCCTAGCAGATGCAAACAGATATATCTCATAACATGCCTGTCTTCCTGACAGGTTAATGAAGAGAGCTTCTAGATAAGTTAATAAGAAAATCTCCTGCTAGACAACTCTATGTCGAGCTATATCCTCACACCGGCTTTATGCTCGTCTACTAGACAGGTTGCTCAATGCATCTGTCTCCAAGCATCCACGTTCATTTTCTTGTTTTCTTACCTAGCTACTTTTTCTCTCAAACTTTTTGTTTTTTGGTATAAATATAATGCATGTGGCATCAATATACAAACTTTGCAATTATAGAAAGCCCGTGCACTTCTTCAGCAGCTGAATGCTAGGGGGACGTGTTTGGGTGTGCTCATCTTTTTTATGCTTCAGCGGAGCTAGCAAGTTGCACACTGTTGTCTGAAAGACAGTGTTGAGGGCTTAAACACCCTTTGAGCACACACACACACACACACAGGCTATCCTGAGCAGATATCCTTCAACCTGCAAGGTGGAAAGTGCGGTGTGTGTCACATATACAGGATTGGGGCACGGGGTGGATCCATCAGAGTATCAGATGACGGAAGTGGGGTTTCGGCACACAATGGCTGATAAGTGATTCGTGTCCCCGAGGCCAACGAATCGGGCCATGACCAGCATGGTTGTGTGAGCAGCGAGCAGGCCCAAGATAGACATTGCAGAGTCACACAAACTGTTCCAGTGCAAACGGAGAAGCTAAAACGCAAAAAACAACAACTAAAAACTAAAAAAACTAAAAAAACAAGAGAGGGGTGTAGGCTACACAGGTGAGTTACTGTTGGCATGCAATAAACAAGCAATCGCTGGCAAAATGTAACTGTGCACTAGGAAGGAAAACAGCACAGAAGAGGAAGAGAGGGTTAGGAGTGCGGACGTTGCCAAAGGAGACTGGAAAGGATAGGTGGAAAATCATCTGGGAGGGGTGCCTGATACGGTTTGGGGTGGGGGTGAGGAAGGAGGGAGGGAGGCTGGTTTTTCCACTGCAAGAGAGAGAACGGCTAAATCAAATTAATTAGCTTCTTCATCTCCAGGCAGCTACTCAGGCATGCTGTACTGGCGAGGAGAGCGGGTCGGAGGGAGGGAGGAGAGTGTGTGCAGAAGAGAATGAGAGCGAGGGGAAAGCGAGACAGAACATGGTGGAGGGGTGAATAGCCTGCTGTGTATGTGCGCCATTCAGGAGGACGGGCAGACGAGGGGAGGGGTGCATAATTCTCCGATAAGCGTGAGGGTTGTTTTGCTGGGGCTGCTGCTCAGCCGTGAGGAGGAGGAGGAGGAGGAGGAGGAAGTGGCTCTATGCTGGCTGACGTTGTGTGCCGCTGCGCTTCGGGGCGATGGTACTTCCTGTTTCTAGACAGCCTGTGTTTTGAGTCCACTGTAAACAGCC
The DNA here is from genome assembly GCA_034670405.1 of Hoplostethus atlanticus. Taxonomy (NCBI): domain Eukaryota; kingdom Metazoa; phylum Chordata; class Actinopteri; order Trachichthyiformes; family Trachichthyidae; genus Hoplostethus; species Hoplostethus atlanticus. The sequence continues at coordinate 2,583,440 of JAXDDX010000054.1, read as the reverse complement.
CTGCTCCTCTGTACGCCTCTTTAAATAGCACGCACACTTCAATTATAATCTCTGGGAGAGATGATGGGATGGGGGGGGGGGGGGGGAAATAGATGAGAAAATGTCTGACAGAAAAAAACAAAACACAACGATAGAGAGAGTGTGTGAGTGAGGGTAACCCCATGTTGTTGCTCCCTTGCTAACGCGGAGCAACAAACTAATATTCTCCTGAGATCAAAAAAAAAAAGGGAAAAAAAACAAAACACTTTAATAATGGCGCTGACATCAGAGGAGACGGAAAATAAAACGGGCGAAAAAAAAGGGACCGGGAAAATGAAAGTGAGGCAGATGGTCAGAGGCAATGGCACCGTGCCAGGGGGGGGGAAACACAACGGCAGCACAGCAAAGAAACTAAACACAAGAAAAGTGAGAAAAGGGGGAAAAAAGAGGCAGGGACTTGGGTAGGACCCGGGGAGAGCCATGGCAGACAGCATGTGGCCGTCGCTACAGCTTAGTGTGCACGAGAAGAGGGGACGGAGGGAATGGCGCGAGGGAGGTGGGGAAGATGGGACACAGTGAAAGAGGGCGTCAGAGAAAATGCAAAGAAGGCTCGAGAGGTTCACAGAATTGGGGAGAGAGTGGTGAGAGGGAGGACAAGCAAACACGTGACAGCATGTGGAAGGGAGTAGATAAGGAGGAAAAAGAGGTGGTGGTGGTGGGATTGAAAGTTAGAAGTATCAGAAGGAACACAAAAAGTTTGACAACGTGTGAGAGGAGAAGGATGGTGAGCAGAAGAGCGTAAATAGGCAAGGAGAGCAAGAAAGACGAGGCCGGGAGCAGAAACCCCTCGGGGAAGAGAGCAACTCAGTGCAGCAATGTTGCCCAGGCCAGACTTGGCTGCGCTGTGAGAGCCCCAGATTAGTGCTAAGCCGATTGCAATGCGAGGTGGAATCAAGAGCAATTAATTTAGCACCCAGATAGTTCCAGGAAGAAGCAAGAACCTTCACAAAATGTAGCTCTAGAAAACGTCCCCGCTTCCTCTGAGTCAAACACTCCCGCTGACAGCCGATTAAAAAGGTCCTCACGCATGTCTGCAAGTTTCTGTAAAACGAGCCACGCACTAGTATTCACCGTGAAGCAGAGGAGATGAGAATTTCGAAGGAGTGACAGGCAGTGTAGATGATGAAAGGGAGGATAACAGAAAGATGGAGACACTTGGCAGGGGCTGACATCATCCAAAACAAACACCAGAGGAACAGGACATTCTCTCTGCGGACAGAAACGGGCCAGCTTGTTCCAATGGGCTCTTACGGAGAGCGTGCCTGAGACCCTGCGTCACGCATTTTTTATTACAGAACAGCATCCTGGTGGTTAACGTAAAGGACATCTATCCTAAAACACTAAAACACAATTTATGCTATTCTTGACGACATTGGGCAGTTCAGTCTTGATTTGTGAAAATTAATGTGTCACTTCCAAAACTAGAAACAAGACCAGACAAATATTCGGTTTTGTTTTTTTAGTGACAGTGAAAATGAGACGAGGTGGTTTTCAATACATTTTCAATACATTTTCAATAAAAACCCACAACAAAACAGGTTTAATCCAAGGACAGCGTCACAGATTAGGGCCTTGGTATTGCGTTATGTAGCTTTGGGATAGTTGTCTAGGTCCACAAACATTGATTGAATTGTCTAAGGAGGAACAGGTGGATTCTGTCTTTCAGTGGAGTTTGCTGCAATCGCAGGGCATGAATGTCCACTAATGGCTCACGTGCTGAATAAGTCTCTCTTTTTAAGTTGCTCTTTTTTCCATTTCACCTTTAGGGGTGTCTACAGTGATAGTTTGGGTGTTTTGATTATGGAAATGAATAGCCTGCTACTCCTTCCTGCTATGCATCTGCCTCCAAGCTTGCCTTTTTTTTTTTTTTTATTGTGCTAAACGCCCCCCCTCCCGCTCCCTCTCAATCGCCTCAAAACACACTCGCTGCCAGGCAAACACTGACATCACCAGACAAGAGCTCCCCCTGGATACATGGATCTTCACCCCCCTCCCAGAAATCCTCAGTAAGAAAAATAAAGTAAAACACCGAGATCCCAACGATACTGAACGTGAACTGCTAGGACAGAAACCCAAATAGGTCAACAACAAAAAAAATCCAGCCTGAACGAGCGTTTTAGAAACAGTGAATCACGCGGTGATCCCTACAGGTTAGCCCTCTCCGACGGAGCCAACCTTTGTCAACAACCCGCACAGTTACGCCAGCTCACACGTTGCCTCAGTCAATATCTACCTGTACAAACGACACGAGGGCCTAATATTGACTCAAAGAGTGAGTGGGTCGCATCTTCAAATCGCGCAATACATTTTAATATTGTACATAATATCCCACTTGCTACTCATAAGCGTCTGTGCAGTTTCCATCATCGTAACTGTGATAACACAGTGAACAATAAACATTCTAGTCATAAGCAGTCTCGGTAGTATTGATCAATAGCCCATTAAATATGGCTTGATAAGAGTTCTGTAATAATATGCCAAACCTGATGATTTTCGAAGCACCCAGAGGAGACAGTTGTTTGGTCGCCTAACAAGAAGCCATGTGACCTGCCACTGACAGGCCACGCTGCACTTACCTCCTTGAAGCAGTAGAGGGAGCACGGCCGTCCGCTTTCTGGTATCCACTTCCGCATTTAGAAATGTGGTTGTGCAATGTCTTTGCAACGCTGATCATTCTCTATATGAGCCAGAGGAGGGAGCCAACTGGTCAATAATGACTCCTTTGTATAGTCGCGTTATTGCATGGCACATGGTGAACAAAGTGTTTTACTATCACATTCCTCAATGTGTTTCATAATGTTTTGTTTATTATAATGACTGGGTTACTCAAAACAAAATCTGGATTCAAGCAATAAGGATACTGCATTTATGGCATCTACCCCTGCTTCTGAGTTTGAGAATGGCACCTTCCTCTGCTGGATCTGCCAAGAAGAGATGAGGGCAGAGGCATGTTCACACTGGTAGCAGCATAAAAGTACTACAACTGTGGCATTCAGTGGTAGTGTGAATGAGCAAATATTCAACAGGCAAAATAATGTTCAACTCCCCCCCCCAAAAAAAATAATCAAAAGGAAAATCACAAGCAGTCATGTTGGCTCAATGTCTTTATTTAAACAAAGGAAAGGCAGTTACAATTGTAGCAAAACGTAAAGTTTACAATAGGTTGTAAGACTTGCTAAACAAATCTGTCATTACACAAACTAATCAGTCCACCAGATTAATCAAAAAGCATATAGGGAATTGGTGACAGGCATTTCTTACAACCGTAGCAGTGGACATTGTGAGATAGTATCATCATTGTATTGTGAGTCATCTCCTTTTGCCACTTCCCTATTCAGTAAGAATTGAAGTTTGCACACATTAAATGGTACATACATAAACATAGTCAAGGCCTCCTAGACAAAACACAGAACTACTAAATGGAGACAATAAGAAATTCAACCTCTCAAAAGACTTTACACTGTGGCAAAGTTTGTCTTGCTTATGCACTTTTGGATAGCCAGAAGAACAGACCATGTATTTGTTCTCTGCACTTGGGTACAACTAACAGCTACCGGGATTAATCTATTGTGTAACAGCCCAATGGCATTTCCTAGTCCCTGAAGACTATTACTCAACTATGACACCTAACCTTTAAGTAATCAAACGACTTTATGAAAGCTAAGTGCTAACGTTACTCCACTGGTATCATTACCATCACGGTAAAGCCAGAAAATAGATCTGCTGTGGGATAAATACAAAGCTTTTCTTTCCAAAACAGTAGAGCTCTGCACGTAATTGGTTAGCAAAATGGCTTCAGCTGTAACACTAAGAGTCAAGACTGGGATATTAGCTAACAGGCTTCCCAGTAGCTTCAACACTTAAGTTATCCTATCAAACCGTTGTTACTCAAGACTAACATTCAATTTGTTGTTGTCCCGTTTTCTTTATTGAGCTCGATGTGCTTAGAACAATGCCCAGCTAGCCAAGTTAGCCGACAAGAATATTCCAGACTCCATCTTTCTTGTCCACAACAAGAAGCGTATCGTCAAGCACCGCCATATTGGAGGCTTATGAGTCCAACTCGGCTACTTACCGTAGCCCAACGTTCATTTTATAGCTCCACTCGCTAGCAACTACTACACAAAGTAACACCGGGCAAAAAATACTTCACCCACCACATACATTTTTGGCCGTAATGGTACAATGTCAACAATCCAGTACGCTATAACCTCACCTAAGGCTAAACACAATTTGTCTCACAAAACCGATGGACTTCGACAATATTATGTCCCGCAGAGTACACATCACGATAGCTTGCTACGCAGCAGACCTGACTGAACAGTTCTTCTACAGGTTTAAAATTATGAGCCCGACCATAGGAGTAACGAAAACAGAAATCAGACCAATTGCAAGTAAAAATCCCTCCATGTTATAACGTAAACGGCGCTGGCCATCTAGTTAAGCTACCGCAATCACCGGCAGTACTACCAACAGAGCGAGATACGACGGTTCAAATTTAAGTACCATCAATTTGTTTGTTAGATTATATTTTTAACAAGTCACCGGGGAACTCAGTTTATTAGCCGATTAGATGGCGAACTAACGTTACCTTCTTACCGCCAAAGCTACGGTGCTTTTCTAGCTGCCTTCGAAAATGTGGCCTACAACCAAAACGTTACATTTTAATAAAAACTATCCAAAAAAAACCCCGAATAATTGGTAAATAATTGAAAAGCTAAGTCACATCCATAGCATATCTAAATGGATTAGACAGAATTATTACACAACAGCGCTAATTCAACACCATAGGCTTCCCCCGAACTTTCCTGAAAAGGTGTACGGAAAATGTAGTCCACTGACGGGCGATGAGTCGAAGGCGAGTCCGGGGATTGCGGCAAAGTCCCAGAGATCCAAAAACGCTGCTGGTGAAAAACTCCCATTTCAACACCTATCAAAAAGTGCTCGAAAAATAACACATACAACCACAGCTTGAGTTGAAAATATAACGAAAATCGATGTTTCTCTTATGTTTCGTCAAATGTCTTTGTAGGCCTCAGCCGTGAGCTTCTTTTCTTAGAGTCGAGGCTGATCCAGAGCGAGACGAACGGGAGAACACAGATTTTTTTTATTTTTGCTCAGAGGGAAGAAATCCACATCGGCCATACTCGGTAAATGTCGGAAACAGGGCGGATTTTTATCAAAATTATTCCAGAACTTTTAGATCGTTGTAGCCATTGGTCTACCTTTCGCTTGTACTACATATTAATGAGAAAAGAGACGAATCATGGGGAATCACATTGAATATGCATATTTTCCAACCAAAAACTACATAGTGCCGCCTACTCTGTTTTAGAATAGCCAGTACGGATGAGTTCAGGTTACATTAATGCCCTCCCCCAGTTTGTATTCGTAGAAGAAATAAACGTGCTATCTCATTGGACGTACGTGTGATAAAATGTATTATTCATACACCTCTCCTGTATAGCCAATAGGCGTTTTACTATACAGACCCATGTCCCACCTCCCGAGTATTCAGCCCCTGCCTTTCTGAGTGTGTGACCCTGTAGCAGACAGTCAGTCTATATAAACAAGCGTTGGACCCATTCTCTCTCAGACGCGCTCAGAGCGCACCGGAGTGTAGACCAGAAAAAGGGAGGGGGACAGCCACTAGTCAGTATAGTCAGGACCAAAACGTAAATAATTACGTTCTGAGGGCAACAAACAACAGGGGTCCTTGGGATATCGCCTTCGGAGACATTCCGGTCACCGTTGGCGGCCTGGCCAGAGTCCTGGTGGCAATTTAAAGCTGTTCCTTCTCACAAAGCGGCGTGCCGAGGGAGGACGCGTCTCTTTGAATAGACAGGATGCACGGACCGCCCTCCGGCGACAGCGCATGCCCATTGCGCCTCATCAAGCGAGTGCAATTCGGCATCATCAGCCCAGATGAGCTTGTAGGTTTTCTTTTGGGGGACTGGGGATTTATTAATTCTCTGACCGTTCACACATTGATCTTACTCTTTCATGACTAATCTTATAGTTTAACATTGATGGCAAAGACATGGTTCTGTTTACAAAGGGAAATGCTTGCAGTTAGCCTAGCCTAGCTAGCCATATCAAGCTGGTGGAGCTTGAGCTAACTAGCAAGGGCATGTTGCAGGAAGTTTGACAAACTTAAAGCACACTCTTTTACGAAACTGATCTAGGCTATCACATGAATTAAACCCCCTTTTAATGTGAATAATGTATCCTGTAGACCAGCACACAAGTAATATTTGGCTACTATATACGCATTATGGACGTAGCTGGCTAGGTCTACCATTGATTTTCCGCTGAAGTTGTATTCAAACACTGGTCTGTTCCCTCATTATGCAATAAATGAATCATAATAAAAGGTAACGTCAATAAAGTCAGTGCTATGCATGTTTTCTTTAAATCAAGATTGTTAGTTTATAGAAATTAAGTGTATTTGACAAGAAGCACATCACATTTTTAAGCACAAACCTAATGTTGGTTTTCAGATTGGAAGTTATTTGTGAAGTTTGAATTTTATTTTCCACATAACACATTTTTCATAAACTAAATGTTACTGGAAACCGATTCTCCAGTATTGATGGTGGATGATGAACTGTTGGTTGGTGGAGTGGTATCACATAATTCATATGCCATTTACGTGGTGGCTGTCTCTAGAAACGGATGTCTGTCACAGAGGGGGGAATCAAATACCCCGAAACCACAGAAGGAGGGCGTCCTAAACTTGGTGGCCTTATGGACCCGAGACAAGGTGTCATAGAACGATCTGGAAGGTGTCAGACATGTGCAGGTACATTATATTAGCATTGTATACTAAAAAATTATTTATCAGTTGACTACTCTGTCTCCATCCCAAGTCATTATGTTATTAACAAGGCTTTTCTTCCGTCAGGTAATATGACAGAATGTCCAGGCCACTTTGGACACATAGAGCTGGCAAAGCCAGTTTTCCATGTCGGCTTCGTAACAAAGATCATGAAGATTCTTCGATGTGTCTGCTTCTTTTGCTCCAAGCTATTAGTGGATTCGGTAAGTGTGTTCACTATATTGCTTTCACCCAAACATTAGGTTAATAGTCTATGTATGGTGAAAACCAAACAGTATAATTTCAGGCTTGTTTGGAACCTTTTCAGTTTTGATGCTTATGTTGCTCCTATTACTGTTACTTCCAGAATAATCCCAAGATCAAAGACATCCTGATTAAATCTAAAGGACAGCCCAGAAAGCGCCTGACACACGTGTACGAGTTGTGTAAAGGCAAAAATATCTGTGAAGGAGGGGAGGAGATGGACAACAAATTTGGAGTGGAGCAGCAGGAGACAGAGGAGGACATTAGCAAGGAGAAGGTACTTTCAGTAGTTTGCCTTTGTTGTCATGCACATTTCAGCTCTTCACCATTCATGGCAGTGCCCCCATCCTTGTCCAACACTTTCACTCTGTTTCTTCTCGCAATCTTTTTATCTCAGTTTTTTTTCTTTTCCTCTCACGGCCAATTTTGTGACTCACTCAGGGCCATGGTGGTTGTGGCCGCTACCAGCCCCGTATCAGACGCTCTGGCTTGGAGCTGTATGCGGAGTGGAAGCACGTTAATGAGGACTCCCAGGAGAAGAAGATCCTGCTGAGCCCCGAGCGTGTGCATGAGATCTTTAAGCGCATCTCGGACGAGGAGGACGTCATCTTGGGCATGGACCCCAAGTTCTCCCGACCCGAATGGATGATTGTCACTGTGTTACCTGTTCCTCCACTGGCTGTCAGGCCTGCTGTAGTCATGCAGGGCTCAGCTCGCAACCAGGTATGATGATATGGTCCCAGACTGAATTTTAACTTACACGATACTTTGTTGACATATAATATATAGTTCCTTTATCTTTAGGTTGTGTAGAAATGCCATAGTATAATTGAAATGGCAACAGCAATGATCAATCTGTTCTCTTGTAAAGGATGACTTGACACACAAACTGGCTGACATTGTCAAGATCAACAACCAGCTGAGAAGAAACGAGCAGAGTGGTGCAGCGGCTCACGTCATTGCCGAGGACGTCAAGCTGCTTCAGTTTCATGTAGCCACCATGGTGGACAACGAACTACCAGGCCTGCCCAGGGTACGCATGCATTTCACGATGCCTACAAGAGACAGCTGAATAGTAACAGCAATTTGTAGTGGAATTGTTTTCAAACATATCTCCCAGGATCACATACTAATGTGGGTCCTATTTTAGTTGATTTCATATTTTGTATATTAAACTGTTGTGCACAATATTTTTATGGGTCCTAAAGCACCAATTCTTTTCCCTTTCCCAGGCAATGCAAAAGTCTGGCCGCCCCCTCAAATCCCTTAAACAGCGTCTAAAAGGGAAGGAGGGGCGAGTCCGAGGTAATCTGATGGGGAAGCGTGTGGACTTCTCTGCCCGAACTGTCATTACGCCCGACCCCAACCTGCAAATCGACCAAGTGGGCGTACCGCGATCCATCGCAGCCAATATGACCTTCCCAGAAATTGTCACACCCTTTAATATTGACAGGTATGGCAGATGACTTTCTTCATTTAATTTGTAGTCGATTGTCTGTCTGCAGTATGTTCCAAACATGTCTATCAGATGTGATATCATCTGATGCATTCTGGTGACCTTTCCAGGTTGCAGGAGCTGGTGCGGAGAGGCAACAGCCAATACCCAGGAGCCAAATATATCATCCGTGACAATGGGGACCGAATTGACCTGCGGTTCCACCCCAAACCAAGTGACCTTCATCTGCAGATTGGCTACAAGGCAAGATCACAGTCATTAGAATTGCCTATAGGGTCAAGGTGCATAATAAGAATCTTTCATTTGGATAACACATAATGCACTTTTTCTGAATGAAGTCGATATTCTTTCTCCCCATAGGTGGAAAGACATATGTGTGACGGTGACATCATCATCTTCAATCGACAGCCTACACTACATAAAATGTCCATGATGGGGCACAGGGTTCGGATCCTGCCCTGGTCCACCTTTCGACTCAACCTCAGGTGCGAAAGTCAGACCAGCCCTCACTCGCTTCTATTAATGTGTTCAAATGCCACACCTTTCTCTTTTAATATAGCAATCATAACCAAGAGGGCATTCCTTACTGAGTTTATAGGTATGACGGTGATGCAATAGGTACAAGGCGTAGCTACAGCTTGCATCAGGGGAAGTACCTGTAATTACATAATTATGGCCTCAAGGGTATTATGGCTTTTTGTACAAGGCATACTAACACATGTCAGCAGTTTTCTTAGTATACAACAAAAACAACTGGAATAACAAGCTCCTCTCTTATAAGAGTTGGCATAGCAACCAATAAAGGATGGCTAGTCATGATTTATGGGAAGTGTCAGCACAGTTGGAATATGTCTTTGACCAATCTGAAAACCGGGTCTGAAAACAAAAGTCATTCCTCTGTCAAACTGACCTCAGATCGGCCGTTCAAAGTTATTGATATAGAATAGCTATAACATCCACCCTGCTCCTCTCCCTCCAGTGTGACCACCCCGTACAACGCTGACTTTGACGGGGATGAGATGAACCTCCACCTGCCCCAGTCCCTTGAGACGAAGGCAGAGATCCAGGAGTTGGCCATGGTGCCGCGCATGATTGTCACGCCCCAGTCCAACAGGCCCGTCATGGGAATTGTGCAGGACACCCTCACAGCTGTGCGCAAATTCACCAAAAGGGATGTCTTCTTAGAGAGGGTAAGGAGGGTTTAACATATTGTATGTCTGTCAGATATTTTGATACGCTCATGACTGTACAATGTGAGTGTCTGGTAACCGTGCACACACACCACACTCAATTCCTTCCTCGCCCTGCCCTTCCCACCACAGGGCGAAGTGATGAACCTGCTCATGTTCCTCTCCACGTGGGACGGGAAAGTGCCTCAGCCGGCCATTATCAAGCCCCGGCCCCTGTGGACCGGCAAGCAGATCTTCAGCCTCATCATTCCCGGACACATCAATGTCATCCGCACACACAGCACCCACCCCGACGAGGAGGACAGCGGGCCTTACAAACACATCTCACCCGGGGACACCAAGGTACGAAGCCCGGTTGTCAGGCTTTGACTTCACATAGTTGTCTAGAATGTACAGAAGTGCATTGTCAGCAGTAGATATCACACTAATAATGATCAACTCTGTTTCTCATAGGTTATAGTGGAGAATGGTGAGCTGATCATGGGCATCCTGTGTAAGAAGTCTCTCGGGACCTCAGCCGGCTCCCTGGTCCACATCTCCTACCTGGAGATGGGCCACGACATCACCAGACTCTTCTACTCCAACATCCAGACTGTGGTCAACAACTGGCTGCTCATTGAGGGTAAGGAACTAAGAAACAGTAGCTCCCAGCGGTTTACCATCGTGGCTCGTTCACAGCTTCGAGGCGTTTTGGGTTCACTCCAACTACCATTTAGTAGTAGGTAACCGAACTTACTGATATTGAATGACTGACTCTTCATATACTTTTGTCACTCTTAGATATCTAATATTTCCAATTGTTCTCTTGCCCGTTTTTCCAGGTCACTCCATCGGTATCGGTGACTCCATTGCTGATGCCAAGACGTACCTTGACATCCAGAATACCATCAAGAAAGCCAAACAGGATGTGATAGAAGTAAGACCATATTTGTTGTCATCACCAACCTTCAAAATCACAAAAGATCACAGAAAAACTCACATTTAGTCTTTTCCAACCAGTTTAAAATTGTCCCTTCACCCTTGACTATGTGTGCCCCCCCAGGTCATTGAGAAAGCTCACAACAACGAGTTGGAGCCAACTCCTGGTAACACGCTAAGACAGACGTTTGAGAACCAGGTCAACCGTATCCTCAATGACGCCCGTGACAAAACAGGGATCCTCTGCTCAGAAGTCCCTGTCAGAGTACAACAACTTCAAGTCCATGGTGGTGGCTGGTTCCAAGGGCTCAAAGATTAACATCTCACAGGTACCATATGTTTTACACAAGAAACTAGCTATCATTACCGTATAAACATTTTGTGTGACATGAAACATCACCATCCAGCATGAAATGATACAGGCAGGAATGTAAAGATTCACACCTGTTGACTCTCCTCTCCCTATACCACCCATCTTCCATCCTTCCCCAGGTTATTGCCGTGGTGGGGCAACAGAACGTGGAGGGTAAACGAATCCCCTTTGGCTTCAAACACCGCACGCTGCCTCACTTTATCAAAGATGACTACGGCCCTGAGAGTAGAGGCTTTGTGGAGAACTCCTACCTGGCCGGCCTGACGCCCACAGAGTTCTTCTTCCACGCCATGGGTGGCAGAGAGGGACTGATCGACACAGCTGTCAAGACAGCTGAGACTGGTAAGTCCAGGCCGATGGCTGAAGGCAGGAAAGCAATGTTTTTAGTGAGTTTTTTTTATTGGTGCTCACTTGATTCAAAGACCCAGAAGGCATTTAAACAATCTACCATCACACCTCCCATCACTCAAGCTTATAACACAAAATTGGAAAAATGTACCCTCCCCCACCAGGTTACATCCAGCGTCGTCTGATCAAGTCCATGGAGTCGGTGATGGTGAAGTACGACGCCACGGTGCGTAATTCCATCAACCAGGTGGTACAGCTGCGGTACGGCGAGGACGGACTGGCCGGGGAGGCCGTCGAGTTCCAGAACATGGCGACGCTCAAACCCTCCAACAAGGCCTTTGAAAAGAAGTGAGAGACACACACGTATACACACAAACACATATAGGATTCATTCATGCTCTCCATCAGGGTGACACACGTGGCAAAAGCTGCATTTTCTAAGTGTTTTGGTGAAGATGAACAATTGATTTTATTACTTAATGATGTGTTTACTATTGCTTAATTTCTTGAGATATTTTGAACTTATTTCAATCTGTTTTGCTGGGTCTGCTTTCCAATACCTAACATAGATTGGAAAGTATGGGATGGGAGTTAACTTTTCTTGGGCCACCGCCAACCCTCACGGTACAGTGTTCATGACTGCTCACTGTTCATAGTCGGTGCCTTAACTCTGCCTTATCCCCTTGACTAATCTGTCTAGGTTTAAGTTTGACTGCTCAAACGATCGATCGCTGAGACGCACGCTGCAGGAGGACGTGGTAAAAGACGTGATGACCAACGCCCATGTGCAGAGCGCCTTAGAGAAGGAGTTTGACAAGATGAAGGAGGACAGGGAGATCCTCAGAGCCATTTTCCCCACAGGGGACAGTAAGGTGTGCATCTGATTTCTCACGGTCTAACTCACGAACACCTCCACAAAAATATACATGTACTGGTGTATATACTGGTAAATATACATTGTTCCTCCTCCCCTATAGGTGGTGCTGCCATGCAACCTGGCCAGAATGATCTGGAATGCCCAGAAGATCTTCCGCATCAACCCTCGCACCGCCACAGACCTAAATCCTCTACGAGTGGTTGATGGTATGCCCCAAAAAATGTTTCAACCAAAGAATAATTTGTCTTCAGTCATTTTAAATTCCCTTCAATCTAAAATTGCCCGGTGTGTATGGCAATGTTGCCACTCCTTCTGTTTCTCCACCATATTATTAGTCCCAGGATTGAACGATGCTGACAGATGATTGGCTGTGGGATTATAGCTGGGAGGTGGTGGCGTGGCCTCAAGTGCTGCTTACAGCTATATAAAGCCACCTTCCTATCCGAACCGGCTATATAAAGAGTAGAACAGACTTCCTAGAGAAGGGGAAGGATCGCAGTATATTGAACCCAAATGTCCTGTGACCAGCAGCTATCTTGCATATACTGCACTGGAATAATAATAATAATTATATAGCACTTTTCAAAACAAGGTTACAAAGTGCTTCACAACCAGGGGAAGAAAAAAAAAATCAACAATGACAAAGATCAATAGGATAAATAAGACACAATAATGAATAATAGACCTGTGTTGTCATGAGGGAGCATAGTTCCCATACCATAATAAATAGACAAATTCTTTTGAGTGTATTCACTTTCAGAAAACATTACATTGGTCTGAGAGTGGTATTCTTTAACAATGTGCAGTGTTATGGACAATATTCCCAGCATGGATAAAACTAGACCAGGAAGTCTAGTTCATTTCAATACTTTGCAGAACCTGTGTGAAACCTGCAGCATACATCTTGATTGTTGTGTCTTTCTTTGCATCCCCAGGTGTCCAGGAGCTTAGTAAGAAGCTGGTGATTGTGAATGGCGAAGACCCCCTGAGCAGGCAGGCCCAGCAGAACGCCACGCTACTCTTCAACATCCACTTGCGCTCGACGCTCTGCTCCAAACGCATGACCGAGGAGTTCCGGCTTTCCACCGAGGCCTTCGACTGGCTGCTAGGAGAGATTGAGACCAAGTTCAACCAGTCCATTGTGAGTTTAGCATATCGGTGTAGGTGGTTTACTGTCTGTCAAAGAAAATCACGGCGTTCAACCTTTGAGTCAATATTGGTTTCTCCTTGGTTGTAACATCCATCCAATCACTGGAATAACTGGAGCCGCACGCTTTCCATTCATCCCACATTTCCCTGCTATTCCCAGACCCATCCAGGTGAGATGGTTGGGGCTCTGGCTGCCCAGTCGCTAGGAGAGCCGGCCACCCAGATGACCCTCAACACCTTCCACTACGCCGGTGTGTCGGCCAAGAACGTAACGCTCGGTGTGCCGCGTCTCAAGGAGCTGATCAACATCTCCAAGAGGCCCAAGACACCCTCGCTGACTGTTTTCCTACTGGGCCAGGCGGCACGCGATGCCGAGAGGGCCAAGGACATCCTCTGTCGACTGGAGCACACCACCCTGCGCAAGGTGAGGGCAGGAGGGGCTTGAAGTGATGGAAGTGTACATGTTTGAAGAGTCAAACTTTGCTCTCGCTGGAAAATTACTAAACAATATAGAACAGCAGCATCAGTCTTTGTGTAACTATGGCCATATTGCTAAGCTATCGGTACAGAAATCTTTGTTTAACAATCCGCCACCGCTCTTTATTCCCATTCCCAAATTCTAACCAATGGCAACTTAAAACCAAACCTTTTATCCTAGGTGACAGCCAACACTGCCATCTACTACGACCCGAACCCCCAGAGCACCGTGGTGACGGAGGACCAGGAGTGGGTGAACGTCTACTACGAGATGCCCGACTTCGACGTGACGCGCATTTCGCCCTGGCTGCTGCGCATCGAGCTCGACCGCAAGCACATGACCGATCGCAAGTTGACCATGGAGCAGATCGCCGAGAAGATCAACGCGGGTGGGTTGCTTACATGTTCTTATTCAGTGCCTCAACAAAACAAATGTGTGCTTACCCTAATGCCGGCATCGCTCGCCGTCCCCCAGGTTTTGGAGACGACCTGAACTGCATCTTCAATGACGACAATGCTGAGAAGCTTGTCCTGCGAATCAGGATCATGAACAGCGACGAGAACAAGTTCCAAGAGGTGAGAAACAGCAGTATCATAGTATTTAGTAACAGTAATATAACGAAGCACTATAGCAACAGCGCTACAGGCAGTTTTCACACTCATCGTAACTTTTCGTCTTTGTCTAGGATGAGGAGGTGGTGGACAAAATGGATGACGATGTCTTCTTGAGGTGCATCGAGTCCAACATGCTGACAGACATGACCTTACAAGGCATTGAGCAGATCAGCAAGGTAACGGAGCTGAGTCAGTTAAACAGCAGTAATGTGACATCCACAGTGGTTTCCCTGCATGCACAATCACTCATCGTAATAGTGGATACCTATCCGTGGTTATAGGTCAGTGGTCAAACTCTTCTCCTCCTCCTCCTCCTCCTCCTCTAGGTCTACATGCACTTGCCCCAGACGGACAACAAAAAGAAGATCATCATCACAGAGGAGGGCGAGTTCAAAGCCTTGCAGGAGTGGATACTTGAGACGGACGGAGTGGGCCTCATGAGGGTCCTCAGCGAGAAGGACGTCGACCCCGTTAGGACCACCTCCAACGACATTGTGGAGATTTTCACGGTACACGCTTGTCTTGAACGATTCAATCAGGTTTTTGTGATTGAATTGTTGTTCCCTACCTCAACCTAGCTTCTCTCGTTCACGTAGGTGCTGGGGATCGAGGCCGTGCGCAAGGCTCTGGAGCGGGAGTTGTACCACGTCATCTCCTTTGATGGCTCCTACGTCAACTACCGTCACTTGGCGCTGCTGTGCGACACCATGACATGCCGCGGCCACTTGATGGCCATCACGCGTCACGGCATCAACCGACAAGACACGGGACCACTCATGAAGTGCTCCTTCGAGGAAACGGTGAGAGAAGAGTAATCAGTAAATAGAATTATATTTAGGTGATCGGTTTATTTTATTTTTTTAGGTGTTTATATACCAAGTAATAGAATAAAGGCTTTTTAAAACTGAATTTCCCTTTTCCTCGCATTGATATACTTCCTTTCCCTCCGCCAGGTGGATGTGCTGATGGAGGCGTCGTCCCACGGTGAAAACGACCCCATGAAGGGCGTGTCGGAGAACATCATGCTTGGCCAACTTGCCCCCGCCGGGACAGGGTGCTTTGACATCCTGCTGGATGCTGAGAAGTGTAAATACGGCATGGAGATCCCTACAAACATACCTGGCATCAGTGTGGCCGGACGTAAGTGGGAAACAAAATCTACTTCCTCGCGACGTAGTGAAGTATTTGTCATCGGCAACGTAGAAGAATCAGTTTGTCATGCAGTCATATTGATGCTCTCTATGCTTCCTTTTTGCAGCCACTGGAATGTTCTTTGGCTCGGCGCCCAGCCCCATGAGCGGCATGTCCCCTGCCATGACCCCGTGGAATACCGGAGCGACCCCAGCCTACGGCGCCTGGTCCCCCAGTGTTGGTGAGTACATGCCCAGGTTCCTTCGGCTCCCCTTCTTCCCTTCTGGTTTCCTTCACTGACTCCTGCCGTTTTTTTGTTTTTTTCTTCCAGGAAGCGGCATGACCCCTGGGGCAGCAGGCTTCTCACCCAGTGCCGCGTCCGACGCGAGTGGCTTCTCGCCGGGCTACTCCCCGGCCTGGTCCCCCACACCGGGGTCCCCGGGGTCTCCGGGCCCAGCCAGCCCCTACATCCCCGTCTCCAGGTGAGTCAGAGTATTGATCATGTTCCAGTGTGATGGCTTATTACTCACATTAGGTGATGGAAGTTTTTTTTCTTTCTTAACATTTTCCCATTGGTTTTTCAGGTGGCGCCATGTCTCCCCAACTACTCCCCCACCTCCCCGGCCTACGAGCCTCGCTCCCCCGGGGGCTACACTCCCCAGAGCCCAGGCTACTCCCCAACCTCACCCTCCTACTCCCCTACCTCTCCCTCTTACTCCCCCACCAGCCCCAACTACAGCCCGACATCTCCCTCCTACTCTCCCACCTCCCCCAGTTACTCCCCGACCTCCCCCTCCTACTCGCCCACGTCCCCGTCCTACTCCCCCACCTCGCCGTCCTACTCTCCCACCTCCCCATCTTACTCCCCGACCTCTCCCTCCTACTCTCCCACCTCACCAAGCTACAGCCCCTACATCTCCGAGCTACAGCCCGACATCGCCTAGCTACTCACCCACCTCCCCCTCCTACTCGCCCACCTCCCCCTCTTACTCTCCCACCTCTCCATCCTATTCGCCAACCTCCCCATCCTACTCCCCAACCTCCCCCTCTTATTCGCCGACCAGCCCAAGCTACAGTCCCACTTCTCCCAACTACACGCCCGACCTCACCCAGCTACTCTCCCACCTCCCCCTCCTACTCCCCCACATCTCCCTCATACTCCCCGACCTCGCCCAACTACACCCCCACCAGCCCCAACTACTCCCCCACCTCTCCCTCTTACTCCCCTACCTCTCCGTCCTACTCTCCCTCCAGTCCACGTTACACCCCGCAGTCACCCACCTACACCCCCAGCTCGCCATCCTACAGCCCCAGCTCCCCCTCCTACTCCCCTACCTCTCCCAAATACACCCCCACCTCCCCCTCTTACAGCCCGAGCTCCCCGGAATATACCCCCACCTCCCCCAAATACTCCCCCACCTCCCCCAAGTACTCGCCTACATCGCCGAAGTACTCGCCCACCTCCCCAACCTACTCCCCGACAACTCCCAAATACAGCCCCACCTCCCCCACCTACTCGCCCACCTCCCCCACCTACACTCCCACCAGCCCCAAATACTCCCCGACCTCGCCCACTTACTCCCCGACCTCGCCCAAGTACTCGCCCACCTCCCCTACCTACTCGCCCACTAGCCCCAAAGGCTCCACTTACAGCCCCACCTCCCCAGGATACAGCCCCACTTCGCCCACCTACAGCCCCGCCATCAGCCCTGAAGACAGTGACGAGGAGACCAACTGAGGGGCTGCAAAGAAGGGGAGGCAGCTGAGGGGACCCTTACTGCCCCGCAACCCCCCTCCTCACCTCATGGTGGACAACTGAAGGACGGCACCTTTAACCAGCTAGAGGTGGTGGCGCTTCTAGTCACAGCTAAGCAAAGCCACAGGGGTTCCACATTTCTTACAGGGAAACCCCTACTTTGGGGCCTCTGTTACCCCCATCTTGACCATAGGGAGCGGGCCCCCCAAAACAATAATTTACTACTATTGTATTTGATAGACTTGAACTGTTTAGCCAGAAGGAAAAGGCTGCCTTTTGAAACTTACAATAGTTTGTTTTTAATTTCCACATGGGGTGTTGAAGCCGAAGTGTAAGACCTGAGAGGAAAGAAAAGGAGAGGAACATGTGGTGAACATTCGGGGAGAAAATATCCCTCTGTGCCCTATATTTCACTGCATCCAGTCTCTCTCTCTCGCTCTGAATTTCAGTGTTGGATGTACAGCTGTTTTGGAAAGCTCGAGAATTGCCAAAAGCCTTTGAAAAGCTACATGTGGGTTGTATCACCTAGAGCATAAGCTTAAAGAGAATCCAGATGGTAGGGTTGAGACTATCTTTGTTGCGTATTTTACAGAGGCATAATCTTGTAGACCTTTTTGCTGTTTTTGTAAATGTACAGTTGTTGCCAATTTGGGGGGTTTTCGTGGAGAAAAAGAGGGCGGAGCTTAGGTTTTTGATATGAAAACGTTGGGGCTCAGAGCGGCGATGGAAGTTAAGCGAAGATTGTTCATAGTTAAGATTATTTCTCTACAACTTAGTGTTTGCCTAATAAAGTTATAGCAGCAGACGGTTGTTCACAGCTGTGTCCCACATGGCGTGACGTACCACTGCACTACAGCGGAAGAAGAGAGTTGAACTATATATAGACAGAAATCCAAGATGGAGAGAGAACTGGCATGCAGGGGAAATGAAGTTCTTGCAAATAATTCCCGTGCTGATGTTTTTGTTACCTGTATCCCTTCTACATACCCACATCTGCCCGTCACCCTCCCCTCTTCTCCCCCCTCGCACCCCGAAACATACCTGAAAGATGTCATAAGACACCCACCAGCATCCTTTTTTGTCCTTTACCATTCGGAGACTAGTGCAACAAGAGCAAAAAAAAAAAAAGATGTTTCAAGATAATATTCTTCCCTTGACACTGGGAATTTAAAGATTTATATGAAAAAATAATACTGTCAGAATGATCGTTCTGCCTTTAATTTTGACTCGAGGAGGAAATGGGGCATATAGGTGGATGAGGGATACTAGTTTGGCGTTGCTGCTTTTGTCTTTGTTTGCATGAGTAGCACATGTTAATACATTTTAATCAAGCTTTAGGTTGATATCTTTGAATCCCTCCCACTCTTAATAATCCTCGTCCCATTTCTGATAGCTGATGTGTACATGAGTTTTCACTTTATTTGGACTCATCATTCGATTTATTTAAGAAAAAGAGGAAGTTCACTACTATTCCGTGTGAATATGAATAGAGGAAAATTAAGAATTTAATTTTTTTTTTTTTTTGCTTTTCATTGTTTGCTTTTGGTGACTTTGTGAAGCTGTTTGCAGGAGGCTCATGTTCAGTTACTGTGGATGAAGGGGCTGGGGACGGAGGGGAGTGCATTGATTTTTTTTTTTTTTGCTCCACACCTCGACTCGCCCCCATTCCCCCTCCCCCCCCCCCCCCCCCCCGACAGTTCTCCTAGTTGTGCCATGATGGCTCTCTTTTTAAAGCGAGATTGACTGCAATTTTTCCACCAACAGTTGTACAAAATGTTGCATGCCGTCACTCTTGAAGCTTCATACTGTAAAAGTGTTACCAGGTTGTCACTTTTCTTCCGGTCTGGTAGAAGGGCAAATGTTTGGTGTTTTCAGTAGCGTTCTTGGGACAGAGGGCAACATGTCCGCCTGTGGGCCAGTTTTTTTTTTTTTTTTTTAAAGAGAGTGAAAGAGTTTCAGTTCAATATTTTTCTTTTTCTTTTCTTTCTTTTTTTTTTTAGAGGTTGTCCAAACCTTTGGCGTCTCTATAACCCCTACCCACTACATTAGTGTGAACTTTATGACAGATTCTTTTCACCGTGCTGTCACACTTGACTAGGACTAGTTTGATTGATTTGGGGAACACAGGTGTCTGTATGCCTGATCGATAATGGAACACCTTTTCCTTTCCCCTCCTGTTCCATTTGATCAGTGCAACAGGAAGTACAACTCGACACAATTCCTGAATTTATTGGACTAGCTGGGTCTCCTCCCTCTCCCCTCTTCATCCACAAGTTATCCTGATCGTTTCTGAAATCAGTGTTTGTTCTTTTTTTGTTCTTTTTTTTTTTTTTTTTTCCTACCAGTGTATGTACCTGTGATTGGGGGGGGGGGGTGGCGGGGTGGGGCGGGAGGGAAGGGTGGAGTACTTGATCACACTGGGAGTCCTCAGGAGGTGGAGTTTCGATCTCACAACAGATTACAACCAGGAAACTAGAAGACGAAATATTTGGTTGACAAATTTCATCAAAACATTTTCAGATCATCTCGAATTGAATGGACCGCATCTTCCGGCCTTCTAGATACACACAGGTTTGGTCATTGCACTTGAGTAAATACTGAGGCTGTCCATGAGCCCGAGACTTGGTGAATTTGTTCGCTGTCAGTCATCCAATCCTGTTGTCTTACCTGTGCCGTCCAGTCAATTCAGGATGTCAGGACTCCCAGTTGTATGAATGTGTGTGTGTGTGTGTGCGCATTTTGAGAGTTTGAGTGAATGTGAATCTAAGGGCGAGACAGGGTTTCAAGTTGGAGAAAAGACTACACAACGTGTCTCGGGGGGGGGGAGGAAGGTTTAAGTTAAAGAATAAATAGCCACTGTATAAAATCAATCAAATATCTCATTCTCTGTATCTTTGTTTTGTTTTTTGACTTGATGGGAAAAAATGAATAAAAGTTTTACTACATCTCTTTGTCTTTGTGATTCGTCAGTCAACCCTGTCAGCTGTCGTCTTAATATACTGTATGAAATATGGCTTTCATGATGTCTAGTGTGTACCTGGATTTTGGGAGACTTGTAGCAAAAACTGACATCTTTTAAAGGTAATTCCTGTCTTAATGGTGTTCAAAGAATCAGGTGAAACTATGATGCACCCTCAAAATAAGGCTCCAACATGGGTCACGTGGTTCCATTCGAAGCTTGCGGTCCTCTCGGTCTTTTGTAAACAAATGAAGCATTAACAGTGTTATTACAACATGTCATTTACGGGCAGTGAGACTAATCTAGTTACAAATGGTCAATTATTAAAAATCACTTTGATTCTAAAGATTTTTATTATACTGCTTTTCAAATTAAAGTTATCTTGACTAAATCCAATTGTAACTAGGGACGTAATCAATCAATCATCAAAAACCTCATTTGGTACATTCTAAATATGGTCAGATTTGGTGGATTTTGGTGGGGGAGAACCAAGCTGGGGTTGAAGGGGGAAGTTTTTTTGGGGAATGGTGTGTTTCTTTGTCTCTTTCTTAGGAGACGACACAGAATCAGACTGACATTTGTCAACCACATGAGAAGTCAGGGAAAAAGAAACATTTGCCAAGATATTTCACAAGAATGTGCTGGCCAGCGTGCCTCGAGACTGGAGCCATTCTTTGACCATGTCAGTCTGGTTGGTGCAGACAGGCAGATGAGACAGGATCATTTAAAACTTTTATTAGATGATACTGTATATTGTGTTATATTCTACCGTGTTTACTTTCTGCTTGATCGGACAGTGTGGTGGAGAGTGACAGGATAGCTAAGGGAGAGAATGGGCATGACGTGCGACAGGTCAAACTCATGGTATCATGAGTACATGGTAGATGTTGTCACTATCCGTTGTTCTCTATCAACTAATAACAGTAAAATCTTCTTTAGCTAAATGTCTGACGTGAACACAAGACAGTTTAATTGTGAAGATTGTGCCAAATATATAGAATTTTAATGTAATATTTTGCAAAAAGTGTGATTTAGCATTGCAGTCTGAGTGAAAAGCAGAAAAGTTGTTGTACTGATTTAAGGGTTGGTAGCTTGAGTGTCAAACAATTGAGAAAAACTGTGACGCTAACGCAGCGTCCTCTTGGGGGCGCTCTCACCCTGCTGTGAACCCACATTGCTTGCTGTCATGATTGAAGGTCTCCCTGTCAATCAAGCTGGTTCAGAAGCTCAAACAGTACCAAGAGTAGTATTAGATACACAGTAGAGGCCCAGGGTGGGGTAGGGGGTAAAGGGTAGAGGGTAGGGGGTAGAGGGTAGAGGGTAGAGGGTAGGTGGTAGGTGGGGAGGTAACCAACAATCAATGGAAGTCCTGCTCTATTCTCATAACCTACTTGAGTGGTAAAATAGTGATGGGTTGGCCTGTATCCACAAAAGGTATTTTTCTGCACTTGTACTTGAACTTCATAACTTCATAACTTCATAACTTTAAAAGTTTGGTTTACTCACCAGCACATCTCAACAACAACAACAACAACAACATGAAACATAAAAATGGGACTGCTCAACTGAACACTAGGTATCTTTCCATCAATAACATACATACATACACATACATACACTGTTAAAATCACTTTAGGCATCGTTGCCGGATATTCAGACCAGACACTGATGTGCAGACTGGCGAACATTATTCTTATCCTGAGCCAAAGTGTGCTTGAAAATAAAATCATAAAAACTGAATAACATGGGACCTTTAATAACCATCTAGATAACGGAAACTTTCATACTTCTTCCCCAACGGGCTAAATTTGGGAGATGTCACACACTGGTGACAGAGCTTGTGACAGTGGCCACTGATGGCTTTCACCACAAAGCCCAGGTCCCTGGTTGCTCTACTAGTGGCCACAACCTGTCCAGGGTAAGAAACAGAAGCTTGTTGCATAAAAATATGATACTCTGAAAATATAGTTGTTTATTTTTTGTGATTGCTATCATCTTGTGTGTTGTAAAAATGGTGTATTTTATTCTTCTTCTCCGTTTTTAGATTCTACAATGGAGTAACTTTAATGTGTTTTCATTCTCTCCATGTAATCCTGCCCCCTTTAAAATATGTGACTTTTTAAGTGAGTACAGCATATGAAGACAAGGCACATATGATGAAATGATCATGTTACTCCATTTGATTAAACAGGAGCGAGCGCTTCATTAGCTTTTGTTTGTTTGCAAAAGTGAATAAAGTTGACAAATAAGGAAGAACAGATTAGGATCTCAAATGAGCTGCAGTTTCTGCAAACACCCACAGAACGGAGCCTTCCTCGCTTCTGTCAAACTGATTTTATGATGATGATGTAACAGTAAGTCACTGGGGCCAGAAATTAGAGCAAAGTCAGCGACTCTCCTTGCTGCGTTCTTTCACGTCGTCTCTTTGCTGGGAGATTTGTTGCCAGATTGTGGCCGGGCGCCTGGAAAACAGTCCGTCAGTCACCATCTGACTACGACTCTTTCATATGTCTGAACAGGGAAAAGCTGGGACTTCCCCTTGGTGTGTTTGCTTCACCAAAAGAGGCTGTTCAGAGCATGACTGAATAGGTGCAGCTACTCCATTGACAGATTCAATCAATAAATAACTGAGAAGAAACAGTGATCAATCTTTTGGAAGAGTTTAAAATCATGCCATTCCCCTATAGACACGATATAGTGGCCCTTGCTATTTTGTGGGATCCTCCAGGCCAAATATCCCAACCTGTGGAAATAATGAATCATAGTTTCCACTGTGACGGTGCAGGGTGTCTCTGGGCGACGACGGCATGTCATATAACGGTCTCTGAGCTCTCAGGTACGTGCTTCCCTCACGGGCGTGTCTGAGTGGGAGAGCCCACTGATGACTAACACTGTGTTTGGAGAAGTTGGGTTGGGTTGCTGTGTGGAGACGTGAGAAGTTGGAGTCATTGAGACGGCATTAAAGGGACAGTTCATGTTTTTAAGAAGCCTGTTAAATTCACCTTTCAGTCCCTTCAAAAGCATTTCAACCCTTTTCTGTTAGAAGTTTATTAGAATTTGTTAAGAATTTGGGGTTTCAGTGAAGTGATATGTGGACGTCAATGGGGCTTAAAACTTCATCATCCAGTATATAAGTCATTCTATATAGTAAAATAACAAAAATGTTGAGTTTTCAGAGAAATGGCCTTGCATGGGTATTCTCAAAAATGTTCTGCCTTCAGCATTTTAACATCTAAAAGACTTTGTGGATGGACCTAAAATCCATTCAGATAGAAGAAGGCTTTTCTACTTTACTCTACTTTACACTCCTTCCTCCCTCCTCCTCTCTTCGCTTCAGTTCTGCTTCAGGCAAATTTGTGGGTTTTTTGCTGCTTTTGTGTGTGAGTCAGGGGGCCGGGCCAAGAGACAGAGGAAGGAAATATCCTCATGTGTGAGAGGGTTTGTGGGTTTAGGACGTATTTCTCCTTGCACGACTGCATTTCCTCTCCACTCTCTGCTGCTACGTGCTCGTCTGCTACCACCGCCTCACTTTGCAAGGTAAGTTTGACTAAAACGGAAACGTTTTTACTACACTTTTCTGCTCAGCCAGTTCTCTCCCTCTCTTACCTTTTCCCTCTTTTCTTGTTTTCCACTTCCTGACCTTTTCCCCAAAAAAGAAAATAAATCTTTTCCCTTTATTTTCTGCTCTCCCATACTCCTCCTTTCCAAATCTGCAAATATGACATTCCTTCCCGAGAGGAATTTCTGGGCGTGACAAAAAAAAATCTTTAGTTTCACTCCAGTGACTCCACTCACTAACATCCATCTCCTCCCTCACTTTGTCGCTCCCTCGCTGCTTCACGCTCAAATCTTCTGTTACCGGTCTGATCACCAGGTCTGATAACCTGGCCTCTCAATTCCCTCCCCACCCTGTCCTTGTCTCCCTGCCGATGTTTTCATGGTGTCTTCTGCAGCTGATTCATAACTTTGCTCGTTAAGGTCGTCGTGGTAACGGTCCCGGAGCATTGTGTCATAGCTCTGGTGAGTCAGGTTGTCTTATGAAACAGTGACTGCTAGTTGCTTTTTACTACCATACAGTTACTATCTCTCATGACGGACTCTGTCACTCGTGTATTTTGTGTCCATGATTCATGTTGTGCTATATTTGCCTTCCTTACTCCTCCTTGTCCTCTGGTCTTCTCAAGTTCTCCCCCTGTCTTTATCTTGATTGTCTTGATTTCATTCTCTTAATCTCAGAAACATACAGTGCGCGCACAATCACACACACACACACACGCACACACACACACACACACACACACACTGTCAATCAACAGATTGCTTTCATATCTCTCCACGCCTCCTGTTCTGTCAGCCTGCATATTGTCTCCTCTCATATTTCTGTCTGGTTAACAACGCATGAATGACTGATTGGTTCAGTGACCCCTGTACCCTATCTCTGACCTCATGTCTCTATGTCTACTGCTCTGTACACTCTCTCTCTCTCTCTCTCTCTCTCTCTCTCCATCATCTAACCAGACGCCACTAACCGCTCCAGTGGCCAAAGGGCCCGTTTCAATCTTCCAAACTCTCGGCCTGCCTGCGCTGTCTCTTTGGCCACATCTCAAGACAGGAAATGACTCCCCTTTTTGTCTTTACTCTGTGCTTCCTTCCTTTCTTTGTTCCCCAACCTAAAGTCATTAGATTGGATTATAGAGATTAACGATCTCAGTGGAGAGTAAACTGTAACTTTTAAAGAGATTAGTGGAGAAAGAAAAGTGGGTGTTAAATTGTGCATTTTTAGGCATTTTGCTGCAAGTGCAACAGCAGAATAAGCTTAAATTCCCATACCACCAAAATCACAAGCAACCAAACATAAAGAGTGCAAAGGTCAGTTGCCTTAGATTCGCGTGACCACAGAACGATCATGTGAGAAAAGAAACAGAATAGGAGCTAAGGACAGAGAGGAGTTTCTTCACTTTCTCCTTTCGGAAAGTGGGGAGACAGCGAGAGGAGGGCGAGGACGAGGCGAGAGGATGGGGAACAGGAGAGGGAGAGGAGAGGGGAAAAGATGGATGAGATGTCCCAGTAATTATCAGCTTGGCGTTTAGCTTTAGCCTGGAACCAGGAACCAGGAACCCGACTCTGCCACCCCCCCACACGGCGTCCTATCCACGGGCCGCGGGTATCATCGCCCCGGCTCCAGTTACCTCCCACATATAAGCTAACCAGGCCAGGTGAGCGCAAACACTCCTCCTTTGCCAGGCCCCTCGATCCCTTACACCTCTACACACACACGCCGGTTCCCACACACACTTAACACACACACACACACACACACTCCAGTGGACACGTAGAATGGAGCCGGAGTCTGACAGCATGCCGGAGGTACCAGGACAGATCATACAGTTAAGTGGATCAGGGCTTTTTCCTCTCCCTGCTTGCTTACTCTTCAAGTGCTGTCTAAGTATTGTAACTCTAACCGTTACGAGGCCCTTTCTCTCTCTCCTCTCCCTCTCGTAGCTGCTGTCCTCCCCACCATTTTACGTGTTCAAATATTTATTCTCTATATCTGCCTCTAATTCTCTGACACTTTTATTTTTGGGGGGTTTTTCTGCACCTTTTGACTGATCATAGTTCATTCAAATGATGGAGGGTAATAAATTAGATCACTTATAATATCAGATATCAGCAGAGGAGAATGATCGAGAGCAGGCCTGTGACAAGCTGCCGTCAAAGCTGTCAAATTGACCTTGATCAACGCTGGTGATAACAGAAAACAGTCGGTGCTGACATCCTGTGTTGGGTGACTTGTGAGATCTACATGGGCGCGTCATTTCTAACATGGCTTTCAAAATACAATTCACCCTGAAGTATACAGATGAATCAAGATCTAGCCTCCGAGTTTGCATTGTGCTGTAGGGTTCGCTGCATAGGGTGTGCTTTGGAGGGCAAGCCAGTTGTAGTTTGCATCCTTTCTGATCACACACACACACACACACACACACACACACACACACACTTTAAAGAGTTGGAGGAAGCACTGGATATGGTGGATTAGTGTCCCTGGTTATTGTGTCCTCAATTGACTCTAATCACTATAATCACGTCAATTGAGGTTATTTACACTGAGCCACATTCGTTCCACTCATCAGTAACGGTTCCCGCCCGGCGCCTGTCTAGGAGCTCAATTGAAAGATAAACTGATGGGTAATAATAATAATTATCCTGTAAGATGTAAGTGAATGCTTCCACGCGTATCATCTGGGAGACTCTTTGACTCTGCAACATATCTACTGATGGGTGACAACAGTGAAAGCTGTCTTATTGACATTGTCTGACAGAAGGGAAACCTCAACAGATGTTCTGAGGTGTAGCTGCACTGTGGATACCACAGGATTTCAAACCAAATAAAGTCTTTTGAATATCAACAGAAGCATGTTAAAATATGAAGTCATGCATTTTACATTTAGTTAGTTTATATGTGGATCTTTGCCCCTAGGTGTAGTTGATCTTCTAAACCAAACAGGCTTTGATTGCTCTGACAGTAATACCACTTTTGAAAAGTGATACTATCCGGTAGTATCTAAACAACGTTCTGGTTTCCGATGTGTTGCTGTCCTAGATATTGTGAAATGTGTAACTCTGGAAGTATGATAAGAGAGAGAGAGAGAGAGAGAGAGAGAGAGAGAGAGAGAGAGAGAGAGAGAGAGAGAGAGTCCATATATATATACAGTATATATATATACCACCTGTTTCTCTTTCTTCTTTTGCAAACAAAATATAACAGGACAACATGAGAGAGGATGCCTCAAATATATTTTTACCGTTGCTCTCTCTCTCTCTATGGGAATCAAAATATAGTGGGATTAGGTGAGAGAAGTAAGAGAGAGAGAGAGGGGGGGGGTGGTGTATACTTGAGTGACTCAACTAAATCTATACCATCTCCCTCTCACATGTGACATGATCCAGCTTGCGTACGGCCACACCCTATTTTGTGCAATGACAATAGCGTGGTGTTGGTATGCCTGCCTGGTGCAGCCTGTGGTCTTTAGCCAGCAACACAATCCCTCATTTTGTGGCGCCTCTTTTAGCTAATAGCACTCATCACATTAAGCTCTCTTTAGAGGATTGTGGCTTGCAGTTCGCTTGGCTTCTGTTCCTTGTGGTGTCACTTCAGAAAAACAACTTCCTTTGGCGGTACAGTCAAAAGGCCACATTCTTCAGCCGATGTGCAGAAGCAGATTTCGCGCTGAAGTTATTTTGATCCAACCGTCACCTTCTAACGGTTCCATGCCCGGAGTCCAGTAGGGAAGTCAGAGTCATGTGTCAATACTGTGTGAGTCACCTGCTGCTTTTGCTTCCCCTTACTTCAACCAAAACCTTGTATCCCTCGACCAGACCGAAACACCTCAAGGTTCAAATCATGCTTCCTCTTTCAGTCAAATTCTCCCCTTTTTTGCCTCCCCTACCAGCCACTTTGGCAGGTAACCAACCATTGCTCAAGGTCCTTTTCACTCCAGAGTGAATTTTGGAATCTATATCACCTGCAAGTCTCTCCATATCTGCTCTTCTTCGCCTTGTATGTTTTTAATCAATCCTTCCTCCCGTTCTCCTGCAGCATGCTCCAGTTCCAGGCAGCGCCGGGGCAGTTCGAGCCGGAGATCCGGGAGCCGGGCCTCCGGGTGTGGAGGGTGGAGAAGATGAAGGCGGTGCTGCTGGATCCCTTGGAGGTGGGGGCCTTCTTCAACGGAGACTCCTACCTGGTGCTGGAGAGCCGCGGGCAACTCGGGGCCGACCTCCACATGTGGATAGGTGAGAGAGACCTGGAGCCACATTGTGTGTTAGGTGACCAATGAGGTGACGATTGCTAGGAAAAGAAAAGAGGTTAGAAAGGTTTTTTAGAGCAATTAGAGATGACGGGGTATCTTTCGGTGGGGAGAAGGTGACGTGATGGGGGTGGGGAGTGACTCAGCTGTTCTGACTGGAGTAGGAAGGCCATTCGTCCCTCGGGGAGCCAGGAGGGAGAACAGTCAGACTCACTCTGTAGGCTTGAAATCAGCCATCGTCCTACGCACTAACCTTACGCAACTAATTGGTGGTCTGCGGTTTGAAAAAAGCTAATAACCCCTCCCACTAATGGTGATGACACATGAGACGTGAGAGAGGATGGGAGGATGATGAGAGAGAGAGAGAGAGACACAGAAACAGGTGGATACAAAAAACGGGAAAAAGAACTCCCCGAGGGAAAACGGGATGGTCGGGTTTTTGAGCAGGGCTCGTTAAATATGTAGGAGGACCGTTACAGTACTCAAATGTGGCTGTTGTTTCCAGCATGTATCCGGTGCTTAGGTAACACTAAGCTGATTGTCACAGCCTGGAGAGGGCTCGCTCGCTCTCTGCTCAAGCATGCATCTCTCCGAACCCTCCCTCCCTTTCCCTCCCTCCGTCCTCACCCACTCGCTTACAACCCGTGACCCTTTATCTTGTCATTGTCTGTCCATCGCAGAGCAGCGCTTTTTTTCTCTCTTCCCTTTTGTCTTCATGACCCATCGCCTCCGTCAGCACCTCTTTGTTTTCTCACCGTGTCCCTTTTTTGACATCTTAACCTCTCTGGCCTCACTGTTGGTACCTATTCCCTTACCCTGTCTCTCTCCTGTCTCCCTCTCCCTTTCTTTCTCAGCTCTCCCTCTCTCTCTCTCTCGCGCTCTCTCTCTCCTCCACCACTGCTATGAAAGGAGTTACAGAAGGCGTCATTGGGCTCTCATACTTTTCAACATTTCTTTCTCTCTTGGCTCGCTTTCTTAGTTGTTTCTCTCTGCCTCTCTCTCTCTCTCTCTCTCCGGCAGGTGAGAAGTCGTCTCGGGATGAGCAGGTGGCGTGTGCCATGCTGACCACCCAGCTGGACAACTTCCTGGGTGGTGACCCCATTCAGCATCGGCAGGTCCAGGGCTACGAGTCTGCGGAGTTCATGAACCTTTTCCCCAGAGGGGTCAGCTATAAGGTGGGGATCCAAGATTCTGGAGGTTGTTTGAACCAGTGAAGTGTTTACTGAAAAACTTAAAATAGCAGTGAAATTCATGATGAGAATATCTCTGTCATCATGTGAAAACCTTGTAACGCAAATTTTAGTGACTTCAGTTGAAGAATTGCACCATTGGCAACCCTTGGACATATGACACCCTTCAAACCCCATTGGATAACCTCAAAACCTCATGGTGATCAAGCTAAAAAAAAAAAAAAGGCTGTTCCTCAAAAGTTTACACATTTGAGATATGAGTTTTTTCACCCAACAGCGATATAACGCATGTACAGTTGAATATACACTTGCAAAATCATGAACCAACAAAGAAATTCCAACAATTGTGCACAGTTAAATCAGCAGCTGGCATAAAAAGCTGATTTTGAACATATTTCCTGTTGAAGTCAAACACTTCTAGAAGCGGAAACTGAAATTATACTACCTTTATTTTTTTTACAACGCTGTTAACTGAACATACCCCTTCCCTCGCAGGAGGGTGGCGTGGAGTCAGGCTTCAGGAGGGCTCAGGGATCCGGGCCGGTGCACAGGCTGTACCAGATCAAAGGGAAGCGCAACATCTGTGCCAAGGAGGTGGAGCCGACCTGGGGGAGCTTCAACAAGGGAGATTGCTTCATCCTAGACCTTGGCGAGGTGAGGGAACACAGTCCAAATGCAGATCCAAAGGCTACAGTTACACTTGTCATCTCGGTTTCTCATTCCCTCATGCCAGGGTGCACTCGGTGACACGCAAAAATTGGATTTTGGTCATATTGTTTTCGGGTTTCTTCGTGACATGATCTTCACTGTGATCAGAATTATTACTATGTGCATTGGACATAATCCAGCCACATGATAGAAATAGAGAAATAGAGAAAAAGAGAAAAAGAGCAGGTTTTAAACCAGAGGAGATGCATAACAGCCATATTCAGGCCCAATGTGGACATGCAGCGATGTGACCTAACCGAATCTGGACCTTTCCTAAACCTGACAGGCTGCCTCTGCATACCTAGTATACAGGAGGTTCATTGAAAAGTGTCCAGTGCAGCTATATAAAAAATTAACCTGGCACTTAAACCTGCATGTGATAAACATGGATAGAGTGAGAGAGTTGTGCTGGTCTCATGTTACTCCTCGGTACCTCCAGATCATCGTGTCGTGGATCGGCTCCCAGGCCAACATGTTCGAGAAGCAGAAAGTGCGCGAGATCGCCTCGCTGATCCGTGACACAGAGCGGCACGGTAAGGCCCGCATCGTGGACAGCAGCGAGGGGGAGGAGCCACCGGAGATGCTCAAGGTAAAGGCCGTCAAGACTAATACTACCCCTTAACAATTATCCTCTCAATTCAGCAAGCAGTGCTTCAGCATATTCAGATGTTTTACTTGGTGAGAGTAAAATAGACTAAGATTAGATGTTGATAGTCATCTGCAAATCTTCCCCTTGATAAATAGTTGCTTACTTTATCCTTATAGAGGACATCATTCATGTTTACTGTGATTTCCCACCATCGGAATCCCTTGCAGGATGGCTACGTCATCAAAAACGTTTGGAAATCAAGTGAAATAAAATAAATCAGTCCCTTTTCTTCAGTCGTTAAGGCATATGAGGTCGGTGTCAGCTTTGCTTACATGTATTCTCTTGATGGGCAGGTACTGGGACCAATGCCAGAGCTCCCAGCGAGCACTCCGGAAGAGGACAGCAAAGCAGATCGCTCCAACTCTGCCTCCCTCTACAAGGTAGCTTCATTTGCAAAACAGTGAAAGATGACTGTATCACCTGAAAAACCTTCAAATGACCTATTTACTTTTGACTGTTTTTCTTTCATAGTTTTGCTAAAATATACACAAGTAACTAGAAACCCTGTGCACGTGTTCCCCAGGTGTCTGAGGCGACAGGATCGATGACGATGACCAAAGTGTCAGAGAAGTCCCCTTTTGCCAAAGAGCTGCTGGTGCGTGACCACTGCTTCATTCTGGACAACGGGGCCAACGGGAAGATCTTCGTCTGGAAAGGTCAGGAAAATACTCGACCCTTTTAGCCAGCAGACATCTGGCTTCTGAAATGCATAGCAGAGGATGATGATAGTTGGATGCGAGTGATATGTAGTGGTTCATGGGGAGGCAAGACATCGGTTCGTATGTGCAGTATAAGCATCACTTCCTGTGAAGCATTAAAGGACTACACCGACTTTTGGGGAAATTAGGCTCGTTGGTCAACTTTTACACGTTATGATGGGAGTAACGCCAAAATCACCAATTTCCGCAAAAGTCGTCGTAGTCTTTGAAGTATACTTCCTCTTCAACCACATTAGTGTTGAAATACATGATGATCAGAGGAGCAATAACCACCTCTTCAACTACCAGTACTAATCCAGTACACTGATCACTGACAGGTAACGGAGCCAATGCTGAGGAGAAGAGGGAGGCCCTGAAGATGGCGGAAAACTTCATCCAACAAATGAACTACCCCATGATGAAAACGCAGGTGTGGCTCGTAAACCCTCCCCGACGTTTGACATTACTGTGACTTTACTGTCTCGTGCCAAACTGGGCAAAGGAAAAGTAGATTGTCATTGTTACAGTGAACTACATCTCAGTCATCAACTTTGACCCCTGCAGTTTACTGTGAAATGATAATTTGCAGGTCAGGGAATATCACCCCCCAGTCATAAAACTTTTACTGCGCTGTAAATGTTTTATGTGCATGCAATAGTGAAAACCTTCATTGATTTCTATTCCAATTCCTGCAGGTGGAGATCCTGCCACAAGGGAGGGAGACCGTCATCTTCAAGCAGTTTTTCAAGGGCTGGAACTAAACATGTGGAATTTCACACATCTTGCACTCATGAGAAATTAGTCTCTATCTCAGCATCTGATTCACGAACACACAAACATTCTTTTTTTTTATACGCGTCTACTTGTATGTGCATATTTGTAAGGTACTGTACTGACAGAGCGTTGCTTGTTTTAGACTTCAGTAGACTCAGAGATGTGATGCCACTTTTATAGAGATATATAAACCCAGTTTCCTCACGTCTCTCACAGACGTTTTGTTGTGATAGGAGAAGTTGACGATCTTCCTTTGAGTTATTTCTGGCAGTAACCTTTCTCTTTTAGAGCCTGCAGAGTCTCCCTTAAAGGAATTAGGTCAAATTAGTAAATAATTGTGAGAGGCAGTGTGAGGGTTTGCAGAAAGACTGGGAGAGCAGGTAATATGAAAATAATAAGGGTTTTTATTAGGCCGTCACAGGCAGTAAAAAGAGGGATTAAAAAAGGGCCTGTACCTCGCTGTTACAAAGATCCATTATGAGGACAAGACCACCCACTGCCGTTAAATCTTCTAAATGGTTTTAAATTGTTGTTTTAGAAGCCAAGAGGACTCCATGAAGCCTACAGTAAACGAGTTTGGTTTGGTCTCTTATTTTTTACATTTGTTTAAAAGTGACATAGATGTATTTTTCCTGCATTTGAAAATAAAAAGAAATAAATCCAAAACTGAGTCTACTTGTACAGCAAGTATTTTGTGCTTTCTTCTCCTTTGCCAAGAGTTATGTTAAACCACTGATGAAAGCAAACAGATTGCCTTATGATTATAGTTATGATGCTGATTCACATTTCCCCTGCCGAGACATATTCCTGGATGGTTTCATCTCTGCTCTGGGCTCATGCTGAACGGCTCAATCACGCAGCGATGGTATCACCAGAGCTACGTGCTGTTATAACCCGCTGCCATGGCTACATAAATGTTACACTCAGGATTCACTGTAACGGCCTGCTCATACTATGCACTCAGATCAGAGTCCACTTAAAAAACATCTTAACTGGTTCAAGAAATTAGTGTCAGTTTATGTACACGTTAAATAAATGCTGTCAGGGGAATAACAATGATGCATTTTTCCTTGATGTTTCAACTCCCAGCTACTCAGTGGGTACGTGGCTAACTGCAGTACACACACAAACAAGCAACATGAACAAACATGTTGGTTTTAATCATAGCTTGTTTCCTGATTGGCTGACTTGTTGGTTTTAATCATAGCTTGTTTCCAGATTGGCTGACTTGTTTTCCTGTTTACTTTCTTTCCTAATGTCTGCGGTGAACTTCAACCTAATGATGTGGGTGTGTGTGTGTGTGTGGGTGGGTGGGTGTGGGTGGGCAGGGGTGCAGACTCATACTGTGTGCTCAGTACCTGTTTCAGTTTGAGCATGAAGACGTTACACCACGATGCCCGAATGACTCAATTACACATTCATTTATATAAGTTTATAAATGAGTTTATGATGTTTACGATGCTTCGATATCTGATTGCTATGTTGATATTGAGGAGGCAGAGAGTTTGTTTTTGTGTCATCTGTCTCCACCCAGCTGTATTACTCAGACAGAGTGGTAATGGCCTCAATCAAACCATTCCTACGTTGAATCTGACTAATCTGATGAAGAATGTGTTATTATAAAGCATGTGTTATTACTATTATTTCATGTGTTATTACCTTTTGTCCCACTATGTAACAAACTTTCATTGCTTTTGCAGTCAATTTGATCTATTTCTGCTTTTTTACTCCTTTGTAAATTTGTTTTTTTTAAACCTATTTTGATGTTTTATAAAAAAAAGTTAAAAAAAATATGATATTATGTTTTATTAAGACCAGTGCACTGTCAAATGTACATCAGTTCCAAATCATTAATATTATTTCATTATTATTAACCAAAATCAGAGCATCTGCGTCACTCTGAATGATTGCCTGCATGCAGCCTGACTCTTATCACTGTTCTAAAAGAAATCTCTTCTGCCTTTACTGTAAACCCGGTGACTGCTGGGAAGCCAAGGAGGTTTTATCCTGCCGTCATCTCACAGCGACCATAAAAAAAGTCCAAAGCTCAGGGAGAAGCAGAGAGGAACAAATAGGTTGGCTGTACAGCGCCGGTCGCCCAGTGCTGCCCAGACGTCTCAACCAGCAGAGCTCTCCCTCCAGCAGAAGGTAGGACGACGTCCTCATGAAGTCAGGGTGTTTCTGCAGTGTCATAATTAAATGATGACTCAAAAGATTATTCAGCATATCTGAGACAACTTAATGTGTAACTAATATATTTCATTTTTGATTTTCTGAGATGTATTTTTCATTATTTTGATGTCTGATACATATTTAGTATAGATGATTTTGTGTTGTGGGCATGTTGGATGTATGTACAGTACTGTGCAAAAGTCTTTTTTTTTAATATAAATTTGGTTTTAGATGTTTAATTTTTTTGTATTAGTGTTTTCCTGCTCTTTATAGTACATTTTTTGATATTTAGAAACTTTTAATTTCCTTATTTTTGAAAAGATCTTCACTTTACAGATTTATTTTTAGATGTGCCCAAGACTTTTGCACAGTACTGTATATTATAATGGTTTATTCTATTATCAGTCTATTTTTATCAGTCTTATTTTCAGGCATTACTGACATTTTATAAATCATTTTTAAGGTTTGACTACTTGTCATAGGACCATGAATGAAATTATTCACTTGGTGGCCAATTTCAGTGTAAAACAAAATGAATTGTAGAGCATATTTGTAACAAAATGCATTCTTAATTCATTCATTCTTAATCAATATTGGCAATAAATTCAAGGTTTCTATGTTAGAGAATCAGGTCTGTTGCATGTAATATATATTTTATTATTTTATTATTATATTATATTATCATTATATTATATATTATTATTTTATATCCTATTTATATAGGTTTTGTATTACGGTTTTGTATTGTCAGTGATTCATCACTTTACAGCTTCATGCATCTTTTTTAAAAAATGTTTCCCCCTTTTCACAGGAATCCAGATGGCACATATTGAGATGAAGAGTATTCTGACGACAAGAACAAGTAGGTTGTTTTTTTTGTCCAGCTACTGCCGGTTGCTATATTGTTGCAAACATAGATTTGCAACCTCTGCTCTGATCAGGTCTGCCTGGTGTGGGAGAAAGGGGCCCATATAGCTATTAGATTAATTTGATATCAAGCCCAGCTTAGATTGCTACTGTATATGCTTGGTTGTGAGACACTTCAAAGCCAATGGTGGCAATGAGAGGCTCCTTCGTCATCCAACTTTGATTACTTTCTGTGTCTCACATCAAAGAAAGGTTAACTCTCCTTCTTCATTCATATACCGTGCTCGCTCATTCCTCTGTTGAAAGAGACCATCAGTTGTGTAAAGCCACATTCGTAGTGACTGAGCTAGCTGAACGTCATCCTCCTCTACATCTCTGCCCTCCCAGAGCCGAAGGCCGAGCTGCAGCTGGAGAGCACCACCCAGAGCAGCTCCATCGGGGCAGTACGCTGGATCCTGCCTAAGGAGAGCGCCCAGGCCCATAGCTCGGCCCCCAGCAGGCACATCAAGATCAGCAGCGAGATCCCACAAACACCGGTAGATTACACACACACATCTTTTTACAACATGGTTATGGATTCATCCACTATATTTATTTGTTTGGTTGTTTTTGATATTTCTCTGTGACCATCAGTGTCTGACCTGTCATGTGTCCTGCAGCAACATCCTCGTCAGAACAGTATCAAGAACCTGCACAGCCTTCAGGAGTGTGTCCTGTTCATCAAACACTGGAAGGAACAGGTGGACCACATCTGCAAGGTAGAGAGAGAAGGAGGGAAGGAAAGAGGGAAGGAATGAAGGGAGGAAGGAAGGGAAAACTACAGACAGATCTAGGACTTTATTTGCTCTCAGTGCTCTTTCAGATCAGGTGCAAGTATATTGACATGTGAGGGCATTTTTTTGTATTAGTGTTTTCTGCTCTTTATAGTACATTTTTTGATATTTAGAAACTTTTAATTTCCTTATTTTTGAAAAGATCTTCACTTTACAGATTTCTTTTTAGATGTGCCCAAGACTTTTGCACAGTACTGTATATTATAATGGTTTATTCTATTATCAGTCTATTTTTATTATTTTCAGGCATTACTGACATTTTATAAATCATTTTTAAGGTTTGACTACTTGTCATAGGACCATGAATGAAATGATTCACTTGGTGGCCAATTTCAGTGTAAAACAAAATGAATTGTAGAGCATATTTGTGACAAAATGCATTCTTAATTCATTCATTCTTAATCAATACTGGCAATAAATTCAAGTTTTCTGGCAAAGAACAAGGAAATAGACTGTACAGAAATGTATGCGGCTGAGTGGGGCTAATGTGCATGAACTGTAGTCACGAGGAAATAGACAAGGAACTACAGGCGTTGATCAGGGTTTGCCCCATTTTTCCATAACCTTCCGGAAATAGGTGAGAGGTCATTGGTCCAGAAAGGAGCATGAGACTGACCAGTATAGAAAACTAGGTGGCGTAACCCATTATGGTCGATCATTTTACCTTGTTAAAGGTTCATAGGTGCAGGTAAAGCTTGAAAATGTGCAACGGTTCACTTTAATACCCATGATTAGGAGGTTTCTCCTCTGAGGTAAAAACACGTGGATGAGCATTTACGACCGCCTGTAGAGACTGGATAAGCGTCGCTATGGGAAACGATGACTTGGTTGAATGTCCAGTGAGCGATGACACAGCTAAGTGGATGGGCGCAGGCTGATAGGACACACGTTGTTGACTTTTTTACAGCCCAGCTACAGTAAATCACCTACTGCACCTGGGCAGGGAGGGTGGGATCACATAGCGTCTATCTGACGGATGCTGTCATGGTTACAGAGCCACAGGAGACGCTTTTACAAGGATGTCATATAAGGGTCTGGTGGGGCGATTTTAAAAAACGAACGACTGTCAACATCAGCTATTTTTCAGTTACCTATTGGCGATGGCTACACACCATATCATTACGTTACCAAGAGCGTATGATGCTGATTAACACTGTTGTGTATTGTTGCTGAAGGGCAGCGATGAGCCGGGCGAGGGCTCCAGTAGGAGAGAGGCCCAGAGTTCAGACCGGCGTACTGAGCGCAGCCTGGAGGAGAGCAGGAAGCTAATCCTGGAATGGGCCAGCGAACTCAACCACATCGACAAAGTCAGTATACATCATGGGATACGTGGTAGGGTGGAGGCTGTGGTCGGAGACTGTCCTGTAACTGAAAGGTCGCAGGTACAATCCCGACAACAGTCCATGTGTTTCCACCATGTGTGTCCTGAGTGTCTGTGATGCTGCCGCGATGGATACGAACATCAACTAAATGCGTTAAAATGGAGATGAGATTTTTCAACCCGATATATTATGAAACATCTCTGCCATTTCATTTTCATCATTAGATAAAAACCTATTTCTATATATACAGGCAAAAGTCATTTAAAATGGAGTGAGGCAGGAACAATCAACCATACTGAACTACAACTACTCCTCTGTGTCCTCAGCTACTGAAAGAGGCCACCTGGGTGACAGAGAGTCGTGAAGATAAAGAGGAAGAGCAACAACTGGGCACCAAAGAGGACGTACAAATGAGGATTATGGAGTGGGCCAGGGAGCTGCAGGTGGCTTCAGAGGTGAGGCCTTTAGGAAAAAGGCTTCCAATAAATTACAGGAGGACACATTATTGCATTTCAATGATGCACTACTTAGCCAAGTGTAATCAAGTTCGGACCGCCCGCTATCTGGCATAAAAGATCAAATGACAATCGGAGGACAGAGTCCAATGGAAAATGAGATGAAGGGTTTCATGCCAAAACACTCCGTATCCATTTTGAGAAAACACTGTTGAAACATTACAACCGTCAAGGATGTGGAGAACTTCCCAAGAAAGCACAATTGTAGAAGAATAAGGAGAGAGCACCATTTCTGATATTAAAAACGATGTATTCAAGTTAACAATCACATTTAATTATTAAATGTGTTTAAAGGCTGTGGAACAGTAAACATGTCCATGCCAGCGATCATTTTGTCAGAATAGGTGTCGTTTTTCAAAAAAGTGGATCTGTGATTGTGGAATGAAACGCTGTGAGATCACGCAGTTGACGTCAGACTTGTGTGTGTGTGTGTGTGTGTGTTCAGAGCTGTGGCGTGCCGAACGAGGAGCTGGGGAAAGTGCTGCGTCATCTGGGCCTGAAGAAGAAAAGGCTGGTCAACCTGCTGCCTCTGCTGGAGTTCATCACCTGGTCGCTGCTCAAGGAGGACAGCATGGTGAGACACACACACACACACACACACACACACACACAAGGACACTTCAACCCGAGTGTCCAGGTTCAAGCCCCCTCCTTTTCAGGAAGCATCCACCCTGTTGAACCCCTCCCTGTATAGTGGTTTCAAATGGTGGATGTCTCAATTTGGAAATTTAAACTCTTTGTCTAAAAACATCCATTGCAAAAACCCACTCAAAATTGAAGACACTAATAAAAGGTGAATCGAGGGTCAGGGGTTACTATGTGTCTGTTTGTATGAACATCCCAAGTTATGAAATAGCTTTGCGTAACCAGCGGTAAACTGATTCACAAAGATTAGAGCGAACCCTGGTCTTTGGATGCGTGTTAAACGATAGCAGAAATCAATTTATATGGCCGTGATCTGCCCTTGGACCGATAACCTACTCGCATCAGTGTCGCTGACCTGATAGCAGCGGAGACTCAGCAGATTCACTATCTTCAGATACGGTCTGGTTGGTCTCTAGTTTCAGTATGTTTAAGGTTAGGACACAAATAAGTACTTTAAATGACTTTAGTATAGATAGTTGGGACATTGAATGAGACAGGGGCTCTGAAGGGGCTACTTTTGTTAAGAATAGTGGATGCTAGATGATGCCAACTCTTAAATAAACAGTAAGAACGGCTGGCACAAATAGTGAGGCGGCTGGCGTTATTTATACCTGGCAATAAACCTTTCATACCGACTCTAACGGTACAATGAGTCTCCTGTAACCAGTTATTACCTGATCAGCCTGTGTTATCTTCCAATGGGGAAGGATAGAGCAGTTAATGGAAAATCATCACCCACCATGCTAGGTAATATTTGCAAAATGATTTTATTTTTTTTACTCTAAATGGTCTTTTGAAGTTGTAAGAGTCTTATTTCCTCCGAATTTCTGTCTGAATAAAACGTTTTGAGGTGAAATCTTACCTCTACAAAAAGAAATATAGGGGAAACTCTACACGTGCCAACAAAACTGTCAGGAAGGAGAGCACAACTAAGGAATTAGTTGTTTCTGTGTTTTCAGACAATTCCACAGTTGTGGTTACTGGCAAAGCAGCGGACCTGGATAGCAGGAATCCCAAGATACATCCCCAACTCTGGTGCGTGTTCATTCTCTGGTATAAGAAAACATTTCCCTAAATCATTAGGATCCCAAGAGCCTGAATGTAACGTCTGTTTTCTATTTTCAGTGTGGAGTTGGATTTCCAGCGCAGCAGGTAAGATAAACTTACATTGTGAATAGTGAACCCCCTGGTTGGTTTATCATAGCATTTCCTCGTCTTCATACACACACCACGTTCACAAAACCATGAGCCCATTTGTGCTGACCGTCTGTCATTATCCTCCCAGCGGATGTGGTTCTCGACCCGGTGACCAGCCACCCGTGGCTGCTGCTGTCGGACGACCAGCGCAAGGTCCAGGAGGCGATCTCTGAGTCCGACCTGCCTTACAGCCCCCAGCGCTTCGACAGCTGGCCCTGTGTGCTCGCCTGGGAGGGTTACGCCAGAGGCCGCCACTACTGGGAGGTGAACATCGCCAACAACGGCTACTGGCGCGTTGGACTGACCACCGCTGACTCCAAGCGCCACGGCCGTTTCCCCATGACCCCAAAGCACGGCTACTGGGCCCTGTGGCGCAGCACGCACCAGTTTTATGCCTGCACCAAGCCAGAGACGCAGCTGCCCGTGGGCCTCGTGCCGCGTCGCATGGGCATCTACCTAGACTACGAAGAGGGCCAGATCTCCTTCTACAACGCCGAGGCGAAGTCCCACATCTACACCTTCACCGGAACCTTCAGAGGAAAGCTGTACCCAATGTTTGCCCCTCTGGATGGGCGCACACTCATGACCATCCTCCCACCGCGCCAAATCGCAGTAAATTGAGATTCATTCTTCTTATTGGACCCTTGGAAAAACTGAAATTTAAATTTCACTGAAATTTGATGGATTTAAGATTCTTGACAACCTCCGACTATAATATGGAGGGAAATCACATGAATTTCTTTGAATTTGACTGGAATTCTCCTGATCAAATGAACATGTGATATTACCAAATTCAAGTCATCCTCACTGGATGAAATTTCTGAGAAAAAGTTCACATTTCAGTCCTGAACTGACCCCAAACCCTAGTAGACAGATGGATGAAGACTGAACTAGAACATTCTAAAATGTTCGAACAACAAAAAAATGAACACACACTTTTTCTATGTATGTCTTATATGTGTGTATATTTATATATATATATATGTGTGTGTGTGTAATTTAATAACTTTTTCTATAGAAATTAAGTATTATTATTATTATAATCAAAGTGCTACTGTTCTTGGCTACCAAGCAGTTATTGATATACACAATCACCCACTCACTCTTAATAAAAATGTCCAACCGTGAAACGAATAACACTGATACCACTGGAGATATGTTTAGACCTTGAAGAATATAGAATACATATTTCTACACGGTTGATATAATAAACTAGA
The DNA here is from genome assembly GCA_034670405.1 of Hoplostethus atlanticus. Taxonomy (NCBI): domain Eukaryota; kingdom Metazoa; phylum Chordata; class Actinopteri; order Trachichthyiformes; family Trachichthyidae; genus Hoplostethus; species Hoplostethus atlanticus. The sequence goes on along the minus strand of JAXDDX010000054.1, from coordinate 2,542,476 downwards.
ATATGAGGTGAGACTGTCCAAGAAAGTTAAATGTACAGTAATATATGTTTGTGAATGTCACTTATTTTATTATTAACATTTCTACCTTATATATAAAAAAACAAACAAAATAAAAGCTTTGAAAGTTTGAAAGACTAATCTAAACTGTTAGTTATAAACCGCCCACATATCAACTTATCTCTTCCCTGATATGGATCTCTTGATAAAAGCTGTTCTGACATTTTCACTTTCCCTTCTTCCCTTTACAACGCTTAACTTTCCGAATAGAAAGCGGTAAACGCAACAGTTCAACGAGGAATCTATTTATATATGTGAGAGTGTGAAAGCCACAGTAGATGTGTCAGATTGAGTGTAGCTTATAGTGAATTTGAGATCACACATCCCCAGCATCGGCTGTGCTGTCACACATTTACAAACACATGAACCTCAGGGCGTTCAGGGTCATGTGTGGTCCAGGGCCAAGCATGTTCATAACCGTTAACTATATTTAACATTGTTCGGATGGAAAAGGTAAAACACATTCAGTATTTTACTTATTTTTTTGCTCTTTGGTAAATCAATACGCTGTTCATCCTGCTGCATTCATCCAGCCACCATCCACCTTTGTCTGTCAGGACTCCTTGTTACAAACCCACGGTCCGTAGGCCTCACAGTCCACCGCGAAGAGACTCCCGCCCCCCCTCAGGTCTGCACAGTCCCTGTCCTCAGCGTCCCACTCCACCTTCACCCTTCAACACACACACAGAGGAATTGAGAGAGGACAATAAGGACAGTACAAGATTGTGACAAGCCGACTTGAACCAGATTTGATCGATGCATTAGATGATAGTGATGTGAAAGATGCCATTTTAAATTTTAAGCCTGTTGACTGGCTGATATAGACTCACGCCATGTAGTGCTGGAGATCAGTCCCGTCCCACCATACCCACCTCCCCTCCTCCTTGGAGTCCGTCAGTCCCACCCACAGGAAGGGGAACTGGGGGAACGTCTTCATCACATCTTGAATAAATTCCTGGGAGCAGTGGGAAAATTTAGAGGGCTTCATTCCCAAAATTCAATTTGGACCAAAAACGCTACCTGATGTTTACTGTTGAATATTTCAAAAACACAGATGATACATCCTCTAGAATGACACTATTTTGTAAGATAAGCACCTCAGTTTAGGATGTGGAAGGAGGATATCTAATTTTGGCATGAAAATCATTTCCAATCGGTCAAAATGCCCCTGCAGATCTAGTAGATCTCTGTGGATGCTTAAGAAACCCCTGAAGCATTATTTTTATATTTGGAAAGACGTGTACACTGTTTATTGCCTATCTTGACTTGGTCTAGACCCTCTTTGGACCTGGTCTTGGAATTGACTTGGACTTGACTAAAGTGGTCTTGACTGCCGCCCTGGTGGCCTGTTGGGAAAAGTACATTTTCTCCCACTGTGCACCGTACCATCTCGGCAAGGTCTTTAATCACAGCCAAGCTGCTGTTGTGTCTCTGGCAGAACTTGGCGCTCTCACTCCACTGAAGGTTTTTCTCCCATTCCACCGAGAAGAAGTAGCAGCGACGCCTCCACCACAGCCACCGCTTTGGACACACACTGCACCTGGGGTCTACACACAACGGGACAGGAATTGTACCCTCGTATTAAAGTCAGAATCTGTGATATTTTCCTTTAAATAAATATCCCTTTTCGTTACTCCCTGTCTCTCTATCACCCACTGATACAAAACAATAGTGATTCAACCTAGTTCATGAAAGCTTTTACATTTGCGGTTCTAAACACTCGGTGTCAGTTTTTCCTGGGAAAAATCGTTTGGGTGTCAGTTGTGTTACGCGATGAGTGATTATCACAGAGTGCAAGAGTGATATAATCACCTTGAGTGACATTGTCCAGCATCAGACTCAGATCACGATAGTCTTTCTGCCATTGCTGCAGACGGTCCATCAACTCCTGTCCAGAGCCTTTCGTGGTCTGATCCGTTTCCGGTGCTGCTGCCCTCATGACTAACAAATCAACATCATAACAGAGGTTGTGCACAATCCTTTAGCAATTTGGCTTTGCCTTTGTCAGAGGCGCTGTCAGATTGAGGGTCCAATGTTTTAGATGGTTTCTTCGTGGTTTAAAAGGGAGAGGATGTTGAGTTGAGGCGCACTTTAAGTAAACAGAAAAAAGGCATGTATTGTAGTTTTACAGTCGTATATATGCATGACTGACTGAATACTCACCAAGTACAGCCAGAGTCAAAAGAAGTCCATTGACCACGATAATTGTCACCACAGAAACAGTCACTCGAATTGCCAGCTGACAACTTTGACAGGATGCTACGTCCGTGGGGGGGGGGACAACCACAAATGATCGAAAATAAAAACTCTACCTTGACTGCAGGATCTTATTACAGTTTTACATATTCTCAGTTTGGATTTTGTCCCTCAAAGTTCAGCCACGTGCCATCATTTGATGAAACTGGAATGCAATCATTCAACTCATGAATTAAAAGGAGCAAAAGACTTACGTACTGAATCACCATGATGTTATTTTCAAGCAGTAAACTGTCAACTTAGTAAGTAACCGTGTTACTTTCGACCAAGACAATGTTGGTTAACACTTACTCATTTATGTTTTTTGATGTTTTGGTACCATTCTCTGGCATTGGTTTCTGTTCCCTAACTGGCTTGTGGGTGAGATGTCCCATCGGTAAAAGCGTTATCATTTTGTTAACCAAGGACGTAACTACTCCTCTTTATAAAAACAACAAAAAAAACGTGTTTAAATCTTTTGTAATCAATCATTTTCTGTTACAGGACATGCTATTTATAGCCAACCTGCAGGCGTTTCCCCATTGGCATCATCTTCTGGGGTCCTCTGTGTCGAATCCATTCTGCCCCTTGTCCTCCTTGATCTCAATATGAAGTGTTGAAGTGTGACCACTCCACCCCTTCCTTTTATTATAGACACTCTCTTCAGCGTTGCTCTGACATTTTGTGATATAAACTGACAAACTGACACTTAACAGGAAGCTCAAGTTAAGCCTGCTTGCAGGGGGCGTAGCATCATCTCAGACCCAGAAGAGACACCCCCCCCCCGTTATCATCTGCTGACCTGACCTGACCTATCTGTTGCTTATCAATTGATTATCTTCTGATTATCAACCAAAGCCATCAGATCAAGGTGTTTTTTATCATGGGATGTAATCATGTCATGTCTGCAGATAACTAAACAGGGTACAAAAATTACAATTTATTGATTTCTGTGACTGTACTCGGCAGCCCTGTCCCTTATTTTATTTTTTATTTCATTTCATTTTATTTCATTTTCTTTAAATGATACAAACAGACAAACACTGGTGCTTCATCTAGAAAATCACAACACTGAAATAAAAACAATAAAAATTGGACTAATTCCCATAGGAGAAATGATCTTATCAAAGTACTTAAGATAGAGAGACAAAAGTATAATGCGATTTTTATTGTTTTGACAAAATATCAGACAGTTTTATGTATGGTTTCCTGGGGAGTAACTTTTACTTTTTACTTTTAGCATAAAAAAAAAACCTTCACCAATGCCCAACAACAGACAAAGACAATAACAATATTTATTTTCTGTGTGAGCGTGTCTGAGTGTGTTTACGCCAGTTCCTTCTTGAGGGACCACTTAACACCATCGCTCAACTTGTTCGTGAGATGGTTGGACAACTGCATCAAAACACACAGACACATAAAAATGAACAAAAAGTGCTTTATAGACATCCCATCTTAAATCACAGCACCAACCTGGATCTATAATGCAAAAGGCTGGGCCATTACTTTACGTCCCCCCCCCGCCTCCCCCCCTACACCAGTAGGTTTTTGCTGGATGTGGCGATTGTCATACCTTTTCAAATACCTCTGCCTTTGTGGTATCGTCATCACAAAGGAGAACTTCGCGTGAAGAGCACAGCATGGACAGAGTGATTTCCCTTTCGTCTGGATCTGAGAAAGAGAGAGAGAGAGAGAGAGAGAGAGGTGAAGAGGAAGCTGGGGCAAGGAAAGACATTTGTGTTCATGTATATTGACAGTATTGGACTAGCCAGTGAGTGGGGCTCTCCACATTGGGACGATTCAGATAGGGATGGAAGTTGTCAGTCACGTAAACACACTACATTGACTTGTGTTATCCTATATGTGACAAAGAAATGCTAAAAAATGATTTTGTTAAAGACAATTTGACCCAAGTCTGATTATCTCACCTGTGTGCCCCGATGTATTGGTGGAAGAGCTTTTGTTAAGCCCCGCCACTGTTTGCACCCCAAAGTAATACTTGGTCCCTGAGTTCAAGCCACTAAACTCGAAGCTGGTTGCGTTCTGCACTTCCTTATGCCATGTGCGGCCCCAGAAGGGGGTGTGGACTGTGACGAAGTACTGGTATGACGCCGTGTTGACAGGAGGAGTCCACTCAAGGTTGATGCTGCTTTTATCTTTGGATTTGATTCGGGCATCAACGGGCGCCACTGGCACTAAAAGGGGGACGAGACTTTATCGAGCAGTCAAAGTTTGCCTGACAATGTTTTACTTCAGATTTTCTACCGCATCTATAACGCAATCCGGAAAAGACAGAGAGAAAGACAAGACATCTACACGGACATTAGAGGGAAGGTCAATAGGGGGTGAAGTCACTTACAGGTGAAGATGTGACGGACCACTGGGTCGCTCTTGAGATGTCCGTTGACGGTGAGGACTGTCACTGTGTACTCGGTCCCAGACTTCAGTTGCGGCAGACTCAGACTGTTTGTTTCGCAGTTTTGAGTTGTTTTTTTGTCGGAGCCACTCTGCTGGTGCTCAACAGTGAAAAATTCATAATTATCCTCAGGAAGGCGCCAGCTAGCGAAGATGCTGTCACTTGTTGGGTCCAAATTTAACCTCGGAATTGGTGCCGGACCTAATAGGGCCAGAATCAGCACAAAGACAATGATATCACTAAATATAACACTATCTATCTATCCATCTATCCATCTATCCATCCATCCATCCATCCATCTAGTCACACAGCACTTAACTACAGTGCACAGAGAGGTGAAATTAGAGTCGATCAAGCGATCAACCAAACCATTAGCCCAGTCTATAGTCACCGGTGAAGTTAATGACGGTGGCGCTGCTCCCCTCCAGAGAGCCGTTGGCCAGCGCCACCACGCTGAGCCACAGCTTGGTGCCTGCTGTCAGCCCGGTCACCTTCACATGAGTCTGGTCAACGTCATCAATGAACAATGTGCTATTGGGAAGAGAAACAGCTGCGTGATTGAAACGGCTAAGAAGCGCGCATCTCTGCAAATGTCAACCTTTCGAAAGTTAGGCGGTGGCATGGTGAGTAGGGAGGCCGTGGGTTCAGCAGACACCTGAATACCTAACAGACCCAGGGGTGCTATTTTGTAGGTGAACCCTTTGACCGCCCTGTGGAGAGGGGATCAATAAAGTATCACATTACTATTTATTATTCCCATAATTCAAAGCTGCACCTAGCAACTTTGATGGCCCCAATTGGCAGTGAGAGGTAACTATCTGAACTTCAATACCCAGAAATCATGTAACAGGCACGCTCATGTTGACCAACTTGACTGAAGTGACTGAACCTACTCATTGGTGCTGTTCAGAGCCTTCACCCGGTATCCTGTGGTGTTTCCCTCCGGTGGCTTCCAGGAAAGCAGCAGGGAGTCTTTCCGGTTATCAGACACTTTGAGATCGGACACCGTACCGGGCTCTGGAGTAGAGGAGAAAAAGAAAAAAAAAAAGACTGAACATCACCCTGTTTACTGTCAATCATGATGACCCTGCCTACAATCACACAAAATTTATAACACCTCTAAATCTCGTAAAAATCCAGGTCAACTGTCAGAACGTTGTGAAAATTAATAAAAAAACAAAATTATAATGTAAATAAATGAGTAAAATAATCTTTGAGATAAAAAGCTATGAAGAAATTGCGACACCCAGCCTATTTAGCCTATATCCAATATATATAATATATATATATAACAATATAACCCTTTTCTATCAGTAGAAATATGTATTATTTTATACCAATACTGATTGATTTGAGCAGCGTCAGATGTAAAGACCCAAATAGTGACCATTTCACTCACTCGTATAGCTAGAGATGCTAACTGTCTCTCCCCCTCTGGAGTGGTCCTTGATTTGTGCGGTGACATCAAATGTGTAAAAGCCTCCTGGTATTAAGTTCTTGATCGTTCCACTCTCTGTGGTCTCGTTAACACTTATCGGGTCAGGTCCACCCCAAACCTTAACATGGTAGAACTCCAACCTTCCCTCTGGGCGACTCCAGCTCAGAGAGACAGATTTTTCCGTTACCATGGTGACAGTAAGGTTTTTGACCTCCTTGGGCCCTGAAAGAAAGCATCATGGTCGCTGAGTTTGTAACGGCATCGTAGAAACATGACATGTACAACGTAATAAGTGTGATAAAAGTAAAAGAGGAAAGTAGGTTCACATTAAAACAAGTAAACATGTCGCCCCGCCACGAATGATGCAGGCACCCCTTGGGCCAATCAGTGACAAGATGCATCATCCCTCCAAGTTTCAGTAAAATCAGTAAAGCAATGCAATGCTTGGTTGTAGAAGGAGGTAAACTCACTGGTGTAGAAGGTGACATTCTGCGGGGTGAGGTCTCTCTCACACTTAATGGGGAAGACCTGGACAGAGTACCGGGTGCCTGCCGTCAGGTTGACAAGGTCATAGGTCAACTCTGTCAGGTTCACTACTGTCAGGTTAAAGTCACCTTTCACCTCTACCCGGTATCCGCTGATGTCACCAGGCCCCGCCAACCAGCTCAGAGTGCCACTGATGGAAGTCACATTGTCTACCGTGGCATCGACCTCGAAAGGGTCTGTGATTGGAAATAGGATGATGATTATGATTTGGGTAAAGATGGTGGGACGAAGAAGCAAGAACAATGCAGTTTTGAACGAATCCTACCTTCATAACAAATATAAGACAGAAGCGTCAAGCAGTCCTTCTCAAACCATGCCCCGAAGCTGAGCATGGCTACACAAGGGTCTTCAATATACCCATCACCACTAGTACTATTAGCTTGGCTGATCCCAGTGACACCAGGTGACACCAGCATGCCAGGTGATGTCACGTCTGTCATGACTGTCACGCCCGTCACGTCCGTCACGTCCGCCACGTCCGTCACCCCGGTCACGCCTCTCACGCCTCTCACGTGTGGCACATCTGTCACGCCGGTCACGTCTGTCACCCCTCTCACGTCTCTCATGCCTCTCACGTGTGGCACATCTGTCATGCCGGTCAGGTCTGTCACGTCTGTCACGTCTGGCACATCTGTCATGCCGGTCACGTCCGTCACCCCGGTCACCCCGGTCACGCCTCTCACGTGTGGCACATCTGTCACGCCGGTCAGGTCTGTCACGTCTGTCACGTCTGGCACATCTGTCATGCCGGTCACGTCCGTCACCCCGGTCACCCCGGTCACCCCGGGTCACGCCTCTCACGTGTGGCACATCTGTCACGCCGGTCAGGTCTGTCACGTCTGTCACATCTGTCATGCCGGTCACGTCCGTCACCCCGGTCACCCCGGTCACCCCGGTCACCCCGGTCACGCCTCTCACGTGTGGCACATCTGTCATGCCGGTCAGGTCTGTCACGTCTGTCACGTCTGGCACATCTGTCATGCCGGTCACGTCCGTCACCCCGGTCACGCCTCTCACGTGTGGCACATCTGTCATGCCGGTCAGGTCTGTCACGTCTGTCACGTCTGGCACATCTGTCATGCCCGGTCACGTCCGTCACCCCGGTCACCCCGGTCACCCCGGTCACGCCTCTCACGTGTGGCCACATCTGTCATGCCGGTAGCGTCTCCCCGGTCACCCCGGTCACCCCGGTCACGCCTCTCACGTGTGGCACATCTGTCATGCCGGTCAGGTCTGTCACGTCTGTCACGCCGGTCAGGTCTGTCATGCCGGTCAGGTCTGTCACGTCTGTCACGTCTGTCACATCTGTCATGCCGGTCACGTCCGTCACCCCGGTCACGCCTCTCACGCCTCTCACGCCTCTCACGTGTGGCACATCTGTCATGCCGGTCAGGTCTGTCACGTCTGTCACATCTGTCACGCCGGTCAGGTCTGTCATGCCGGTCACGTCTGTCACGTCTGTCACGTCTGTCACGTCTGTCACGCCGGTCAGGTCTGTCATGCCGGTCACGTCTGTCACGTCTGTCACGTCTGTCACGCCGGTCAGGTCTGTCATGCCGGTCACGTCTGGCACGTCTGGCACATCTGTCATGCCGGTCACGTCCGTCACCCCGGTCACGCCTCTCATGCCTCTCACGCCTCTCACGTGTGTCACATCTGTCACGCCGGTCAGGTCTGTCACGTCTGTCACGTCTGGCACATCTGTCATGCCGGTCACGTCCGTCACCCCGGTCACCCCGGTCACCCCGGTCACGTCTGGCACGTCTGGCACATCGGTCACGTCGGTCACGCTGGTCACGCTGGTCATGCAGGTCGTGCTGGTCGTGTCTGTCATGGTCTCAACTGTGGTGAATGGAGGAGCTGGAGGTGCCTGAGGTTTGGCCATGGGTCGGCCTGGGTACCAGTTCTGGAAGGTGAGGGGATCTCCATTGGCCCAACGGGACCAGGCCATGGTAGAGTTGAGGAGCGTGGTGTTGAGGTTCGTGGTGTTGAGGTTCTTGCGGAGGCCAATCCAGTAAGAGTCAGAGGAGAGGTTACGGACGATGGTCAGGATGTTGGCAGGGGTCAGGGTCACCAGGTCTTTGTAACAGGCCTGATAGGGTATGGGTGGTTAAGTGATAGTTTAAAGACAATCCACTAGAGAACAATATGGAGATGTGGTATTGATCCGACATGCAGCACTTCATACTACGTTCATATGAGGGGTTTTTTTACACTTCTGGTACTCTTCTATGTTCTTATATTTATTTTCTGTTTTTTTAACTGTATTTAGAAGGCTCTTTATTAATACATCTAATTGGAGTTATACAGCAGTGGATGTACCAAGTAACAAGAAAGAAAGCACACAGCAATATACAAACTACAAAATATCAAAAATATAGTAGTAGTAGGGGGGATAAATTAGCTTTACAAATGTTAAATAGAACCAAACCAAGGTCAATTTTTTTAAAATTTCTGATTACATTGACAGCACATACAATTTCTAATCTAACAATTTCTAATCTAACAGAATAGTATATAGTTAAAATCATCCACCTTACTAATAATTTAATTGATACTAATAATTCAGTGCCGCCGCCTCAGTATCTGAAAATGGTGACCCTTCCAATATTCCTACCATGCAGTGGGCCCTGGCCCGATCCCAGGTGGCGGGACCGGGCTGGAGGATGTACTGCTGCTCCACCACACCGCACAACAACACTGGAGCTGGAAATAGGAAACAAGAGGAAACACGTCATTCTGCGCTTACAAGCTAAATCCAAAAGCAGTTACAATCCACAGAAAAGTTATCTTAACACCCAAATAATTTTTTTCCAGTTTTCTGTGATATATCAAAGTCTAAAGATGTAGAATGTACTCTTCTATAATCTCTACAGTATGTCAACATACAGAATATATAACATTTTACAATCTAATCCAATATAATACCATTTATAGCCAGAGGGGAAACTCAGTTTGCATGGCGAACACAGAAAACAGTGCCCATGGTTCATACAGTGAACAACATACAACACATTGACGGTTATCAGTGTGGTCAGTTTAGTACCGATAAAATGAAACGTTCAATGTACTCAGCAGTGGGCAGCATATATAACATTTATAGTGTTTTTATCAGTCTGGTCAGGCTTCTAGACATTTCAGACATATCTACAACAACTTATCACCTGAAAAGTGGGCAGTGAGGCCGTTCTGATAGCAGTGAACATCTGCTCATGATAAAGTCAGTAATAAAGATAGCATTTCTGTAAGCGAATAGGTATCAACAAACTAAAACAGTTTAATTGCAGGGTTCTTCAGATCTGTCAAGTCGTATCTTAGTTATTGTTGGAAAGATAATGTTATCTTAAACTTTGCGCAGCTCAAAATCAACATCGCTGGAACTGATCATACTTGACATGTGTTCCCATCTCTCTATTTTTTACCATATTTGCTTCCCTTTTCATTCTTGATGTTTTAATCAATTTGACTTATGCCTTTTTATGATTTCTTCTAAAGCACTTTGTAAACTATACGTCACAATAAGCTTAAACACTGTTGAGAAAAGACTTACCCCATAAAATCAAAATACAGACTTTACCCTGGATTGATAAATGATCCATAACGGTTCCCAGTGGATCCTGGATTCTGGGCACTTCTTTTACTGAAGCGACATCCAAACCAATTTGACTCCAGTAGAGAGAGGAACGGTCTATATATTTCTAACTACTCCCCTATTGATGCATCCTCTCACCTGTAAATTATTTCACACAATACAATACACACCTGTTCCACCAACTGGGAAGGTAAACAGGTGATAAACAGCACATTTGACTCCCAGCACAAGGCTCTATTCACCTCTGGCTGTATCATCTGTTGGTTTTGCATTTGTCCCGCACGCATGCAAACTGTTAATTGGACATATGGGGACTGATGTCTACTAACAGGGACCAGGGATGCAAAGCTTGAGCAGGCCAGTATCATTGTCAACATTAAATGGATTTAAGTTCCACAGTGGAAAAACCCTTTAAATACACTATGATTAAGTAAAAGAAAAAACAACGCTTTAATTCTGCATAATACCTTTATTTTGGTTGTTCTTTTTTTGTTTGTTTTTTTAAATCGGGCATTCATTTCTCAATAGCACCTCAATTTAAGTAAAGTACAAAATATGAATTAGTACAAAAAAAAGAACATGAAAAAATAAAAAACAATGAAAAAACATTATTCAGAGAAAGATAAAGCTCTTATACAAAACTACGTTCCCAAAAATAATCTATGACGATACAGAAATAAAAAAAGGAAATGCCTGTATACAAACCAATTGAATTATGGCAGTGTAAAAAAGTGGTTACAGTTAACTCTGACTGATTGGTCGAACGACACACACCAAAGTGCTGTGTAAGGGGGTGGGGTTGGGGGGCTGGATGGTCCCATAGCTGGGGTTGGGGCAGCTTGCAAACCAGCACAAAGAGTACATTTAAACACAAAGGACTGGCCACTCGAATTAAACACTGAACATTGGACAGACCTACATACATAAAATGTATCATGTCATATGTTTAACATTAATAAACCTTCAGCCAAGCCAAATGCGGCGAGTCAAAAATGGCAGTACTTGTTGCACAGTAAACGGTTTGGCTGTACAGAGTCAGATGGTCTGCAAGCAGCAGGAGGAATCAACTCCAATGGCTGAAATATAAACATTAAAATTTGAGATTTTTTCTCTCTCCATGATCACGAGCAACAAATCAATCACTATCGCTCCTCTCTCCTCTATGCAGGGGTCGCTTGCCAGTGGAGGGCAGAGGGGCCTCTTGCTTCACCACAACTTTGACCTTCTTACTGTGGAGGGAAACAGACAGGACGAGCCCAGTGAGCCACATGATCACAGGCAACAAGATGGGAGAAAACAGCGGGTGACACCAACACATAAGCTGAGCAAATGGACTTTAGATCTCAAGAAGCAAGAAAAGGATTGCCTGCGCCTCTTGGACAGTTGTCCCAGCAAGATTCCCTGCTATTGATTGATTGATTGATTGAAAACAAGATCATTCAGTCAGGGTAAGACACCTCACTCTATACCTGAACTCTACCAAGCTGTTTGTGTTTGTAGCACCTCCTCTGGGTCAATCAGAGTAATTTTGAAAGTGCTGTGTGACGTTTTCGTCAAAACCCAATCAGCGCTGTCTACGAGATCACTCACGACACACAGATGGATAAATGGAAAATGTAACTCTAAATTTTCACGTCTTTGCTGCAATTTTTCACAAAACGGCCAGAACCCTCTTCTCATACACCGATGATTTTGATGCCGTTACATTACATTGTGAACTTGCTCGGTTTGTCATGTACTGCTGTAATACAGTGATGTATGGTGATATATATATATATATATATATATAAATAAATCTTTTCATGATCATAAGACAACATATATGACAAGAACGTTTTTGAAAGAAGCAAAACTGCACCGACGTAAAATTAACGCACTCCATTTTGCAGAATGTTTCACAATTCAGACAAATACGTTTTTCATATTTAGTAAAGAGACTAAATGACTCGTTAAGAAACATTTTTGCTGTTAATTAGTACTCAAGTGTTTGTACTAAGCATGTTGCTGATGCAGGGTTGGTCAACTGAATGTCCAGCTTACTTCTCTTTCTCCAGCAGCTCCAGGCCATCATTGATTTTTTTGAGCATGTCGAAGCGCTCCCGTCCACGGACCTGGGGGAGAGATCAAAACTATGTCCATCAAACTGAATGGAAACCTCAGTTACAACAGAGGTGGACACAACCAGCTTCATCTTCGTAACACTGTGTGTGTGTGTGTGTACTCACATTCAGGACAAACACCTCCTTCTCTTCCTCTTCTGCACTAGAGGCAGATTTGTGTTTCTTTACCACCGTTGTGTCAGGGGCAGGCATGCTCCCTGAGGGAACAGGAAGCAAGGTTAGCGAGGAAATAGGACGCAAAGGGGGGGAAGCAGTTTGAAATCAATGGAACACAGCAAAAAACCTACTCTTTTTCTTGGTGGACTTGGTGCCGTTCTGAACCTTGTTGACATTTTCCTCTTCGGTTTTGCGGTCCCTGCCTGGACATGCGCAAACGCGCACCTCAAAGCATCTCCGGCCCAAAACCTGACCCCTAGGAGGGAGTAGAGAGCAGTTAGGGCCAAACAAAATGAAGTCTGAGCAACTGTTTGGAAAATAAATAAACATCATGTGATATTTTATTGACCCCTGCCCCCCCCCAGGGAAATTTTCTTTTTGCTTGCCACCCTCCACAGGGGGGTTCAGAAACACAGTCAGCTAAAGAACGGCACCCCTGCAGATGTTAAGACCGATATTAACACTCCCTCCCTCCCACACACTCTCATCACATCCGTACAGAGAAAACAGACTTACTCGGGTGCCTCGAGGGTGAGGATGGTAAGGATGGGGCGGCGGTTCATGCCTCCCATGCAGGAGCTGTTACACATGAAATTCAGCAGAACCGTGGTACACTCGGAGCCCAGCTGAAACAAGAAATGTGCAACAATTTTAATAATATCTAACTACATGGGATTATTTGTAGCGTGGCAACTAGTAGATATAATAGTAAAATTGTTCTTTTTTGTTCCCTTCAGACCTCCTCATGAGGGTGTCCAGATCCCACTTTTGAGAGCCACTTCAACATTACTTTACACAACACCAAGCCCAATAAATCAATATTTCAACTTGGGAGAATTTGCCCAAAACATTTCAATTGCTGTAGTTTATATACGTATTTCAAGTATGAATTTTTGGACTGATTTACAAAACAACAACAAAGTGAGGAACAATATTAGAGGCTGATGCGTGCTAAAAAGCAAAAATAGCTAAAACTAAAAAGTAATATGTACACTCCTTGGGAACGGTATATGATGGTTGATTATAGCGCTGTAGATAAAAAAAATGTAATGAACTATATTCTCCTTCAAATGAAGCAAGTGGGGAAGCCGTACCTGTGGAGGCTCGTAGGGCACAGTGACACTCTGCCTCTTGGTGTGGAGGTCCTCCAAGTACTGGGCCCTCTGACTGCCCTCCACCCGGATCAAATGGCTGCGATGCTCCACAACTAGACGGGAAACAGTTAGGAGGAGACAGGGAAGTTCCTCGGTTTTCTCTCTGCACATCATTACAAGAGTTTAAAAAGGGTACATTTTGCAGCATCAGTCTTCATACAATGACCACAAACATTCCTCCACTATACAAATGCACCACTTTCACCGACGCACACGTTCTCATGTCACCCTTTTCTTACCATCTTTATTCTGGTGGTGGGGACAGCAACAGACAACTTCGGCCACGTGCTCGGTCTTCTTGTAGACAGCGGTGGCTCTGAGGACGGCACCTTGAGGGGGTTCCATGGTCACCAACACCTCCAATGGGCAGGTCTTAGCAAGCTGACAATAAAGCTTATTGAGCTGCACTGAATACTAAAAGAAAGAGAAAAAGAAATGGATCTTTACATCTTGCAGAGCAAAAAACTTGGTGGCATGATAACAGAACAATGATTTAAAAGTCAAGAAGTGGTCTGAGGGCTTCGTCTTAGAAAAAAGGGCACACCATTATGAGGACTAAAACTCAAACCTAAACCATCAGGATCAAACAACGCAATCAAACAAACCAAAGAGCAATAAATGAAAACTACATGACAACTTAACAAAACCCACAACTTAGAATCTGACAAATCTTAACTTTGATTTTGTTTATCATACCTTGCGCTCGTCCATTTTTAACCCTCTCTGTGCTGGGAGAAGACAGCAGAAGGAACATGCCCTGTCATGTCAGAGCCGTGCTTTGCAACCAGCCTGCAACTTTCCCCAGAGACCAGGGAGCATGTCACAGGGGGCGGTAGCTTAAAAGGCAGAAGACCCTAACCTAAAACTAGATTGACCAATTGCAGTGCCCCGATTGGTGAAACCTTCATGCTATTGGCTGTTCAAACACAGTGACTGACATCTAGACCTTAAATTTTAGCGAATAGTCACAATGAATACGATTCCACATGAATGCCACCACGAGAGATACGAAACAATGGATATTTTAATGTGTCAATAAGGTAAGATGGTTCACTTTACTGTTATAGTACAAAACGTTTTTGACTTCTCTCCGATTTCAAATTCCTTTTAACTTTTGGGTGAAAACCTACATGGTTAGTCGGTGGAACTTACTAAATAGCAGATTTCTTCAATTAATCAACATCAAATCACAAATTCCTGTGTTGTTAAGTTATTTTTAAGTGAATTAACAGAATTACAAGCAAGAATGACAGTATGGGAGTGACCGAGTTGAAGAGTGAATGGCGCTTCCAGGCGTGTGAAGCTGCAGGAACCCCTTTTGTTTCTGTGGAAGGGTCAAATAGCGGACCCCTAATCTCTGCTGTGCTCTACAAAATGACTATGGGCTGAGATTAGCACCAGAAATTGAATTCAATTTATTTGAGTTTGTTATGCTCAACTTGAATAACTGAATTCAAAAACTGAACTGTATAATTTTAATTACACAATTTGAAGTTGAATATAATGGTTTGAAATTGCATTTGATTCTCATTGCATTCAACTGTCAACTTTTATTTCAGTCTAGTTTGGAGTAAAAATTCAACACTCAATATGTTTTCAAATTCAGTTCTGAGACACATCTGGACTTTAAACTGTTCAGGGCCATAACACAAATGATTTTACAGACTGATTTTTCATTTTATCCGTAGCGATCCAGGATTCAAACATTTCTTAACCATATCAACTGAGGTTGCTAATAATTTACACTCAGGATTGACAGGACATCAGGCACATATACACCTAATCACTAGTTCAATACTCGTAGTGCCTCATGGCTGGCTACGGTTACTCACTGTCGAAGTGACAGACTTGGCTACACCAGTCTTTTGGAAGCGCAGCTGGAAGCCAAGCTCCCCAGGGTAGTCTGTTGTAGTCGGCACAGTGGAGGCTGGGGGAGTCAGGTTGTCCACAGGCAACACATCTGGGGGCAACTCAAACAAGCCCTCATCAAAACTGCCAGGGAGAACGTGGTCGTTTATGAGCTGTGGGGAGAGGGATGAGAATCAGTTACCTGCTGATAAATGGAGCCCAAGTTGAAGTTATCCTTTTATCTCATGATGTTCTAGCTTCATTAGCCAAGTTATTTGCTTATTTGACTATTATCTGATGAATATTGACTATTATCTGATAGAGGGCTTTCTCCAACAACAAATAAACAATGACACTGCCAAGCGGTATGGGTAGGTTAGCTTACCGATGCAGCCACATCAGGCATCCAGGTGAAATTAGGCACAGTTGGAATAATGTTGATTGAAGGCGTTATGCTGCAGAAAAGGTGAACGCACAAATCGGTTAACATGTGCCAACAAAACGTAGATTGTGAAATCCTTTACTACCCATGAAACGTTAACTTTTTAACTTACACGTTATCCCAAAGCTCCCGGAATGAGTCTTGACTAAGCGGAAGGCTCTGGCTCAGAGGAAGACCCTCGAAGGCTGCCTCTTCCATCCTGTATCCCTCGTTCATGCAGGATTGCTGTGGGGTTTCAGAGGAAGAGAACCTCTAGTTAGACTGATAGATGCATTTTCAATATGTCCTAGCTGGGAAAGAGCACCCATCTCGGTAAAAAAGGCAAAAATAAAAATAAAAAAAAGGGTTCAGAAAGACAATAGTAATAAATAAAAATACCATACTTACTGATATTAAAAAGAAAATATACTGTAATAGTAGGAGTTGCAAATTTAGCCATGACTGCTTGCAATGAAGATCAGATTGTCACACAGGAAGTGAGAGTTCACAGATTTGAGGAAAATGTAGGCCATCGGCCCCATTAGCTCATAGGCTAATATAGCAAAGTTAACTATCGCTAAATACGACATAGCCTCATAGATACCATAATCCAGAACCTATACTAATTGAGATGTTTGGATTAACGCCCAATTTACCTAACAGAAGTGACGAGCTATCATCAGCTGCTGCTCAAAACAAACATCTTGGAAAGATTAGCCATGCTATTTAAGCCTGCTGTGCACCGTCCATTTTCTTCAGAGCAAGCCAACACCATTTGAATGAATTTTGCGACGTCCGACCATCAACTCGTTTTCAACATTTTAACTCGATCACTAAACATTTTTTATTGGCGGAGATATCTTAATAGCTGAATTAGCAACTCTGCTGAAATGCCCCGGGTGGCAGTTTATCGAGCTAGGGAGCTAGTTAATTAGCCAGCGCCAGTGCTAGCTTAGTTACGTTAGCTTTACGTTGTGGAATTTGACAAACCTACCACCACTAACTTTCTTATCGGACAAATGAAATCTCATATTTTTACTTCACCGAATCCCACGGGTGACATCAAACAGCTACCTCGTCTCCCGCTACAGCTGTCCCGAAACAACCTCTGAGTCACTGTCGAAGTTGTACAGTCAGAATTGCAACGGAGGCGAACTGCTAGTGGAAAAAGCCAAAATATTTTGAGGAGAAGAGCACGTTGTTGGGGATTCCCGAAAAACCAGAGGGAGGCGCATGCTCTGTAGCTCATTGTCAGCAACTTCCAATCACGAGCCGCTCCCTTCTCGTGTTGGTTTCAAATGGAACGGCGCGGAACTGTGCTGCGTTCAAATGCTATCGGAAATGTCGTAATTTAGTTCTGAGCTACACATGAACGACCCAACAAATGCGGAAATACGACGGGGGAAATGTGACGTCTATGGGGTGGAGAGTATGAAAGCCATGTCAGCAATTATGGTAAAAGCAATTTTAAAAGGATGTCAACTGCCTATTAATACAGTACAAGAAGACGAAGATGGAGATTTTCTACAAATTAAGTGTCTTCTTTACTGAACAGTATCTAATTTGTGAAAATGTTACTTTAAATATGAATCTTTACACCTTAGCTGCAAAATGTCACACAACACCCGCAATCCTCTTCACGTAAGAACTACATGTCATCGCTGCAACAACCTTTGGCTAATAAAAAAAAACAAAAACATAATTTACAAGCCTGATGCACATTTTGTTTTCTTTGTTCTGCTGCTGCAGCAGCAACCAAACCAAAAGCAGTTGAATAAGTTGAATATGACAAGTTGTATTTACAATTTTTTATTAAGTATAAGCTTACGAGGAGTACGTGAAGGCAGCATAAGAATCATGGTCGAAATGCTCATTTATGATAAATGATTCATGAGAGAAGTCAATAAAATGGTATCTGTGCAAAAGTATTTCATACCGACATAGCTTGAAATAGTATGTAGTATGGTTTTATGATCACACAATTCTGTGCATTAAAAACTGTGCATTATCTCCAAAATAGTTCCTGTTTATAAAATAATAATAGTAATAATAATAAATCACTATATCATAGAAATGCTATGGAGCAATTGGATCAATTGGACCATCCTATCGGTCATTTAAGTTATTGCGAAATGCCCAATAAACAATGAGCAATTGAATAGGACATATTAGTCCTATGATGTTGTATAGTTCAGTCATCTTTTTATGAAATGATCCTGTACCCCTATTTCCGACAGTGTAGGGACATTCCCTTTTGGCTTGCCTCTGTCCACTGAGGTGAGAGAGCAGCGTCCCTGGAGCTGGCAGGGATTCAGTATCTTCTTCAAGGTCAATCAAGGAAGGATTGCCAGCATGGGCTCTTGAACCTGGCTCCTCCTATTAGGCCTGCCTTGCTGCCCTTGGACTGTGTGTAGATTGTGCTTTAGACTAGATTGTCCCTTTAAATTCAAATTAATTGATTTTACATGTTACATGCTATTCATTCATGCTATTCAATCTGCTCTAACAAGCTGGATGACATCACCTCTCATCACCCTTCAAATGACTCCTTGCCGATAAAATAAATGCTGCACCATTGGGGATTATAGCTGCAGAGAAACCTAGAGCAGGACCACAGTTGGCTGCAGCTGCGTTGGTGCACCCATGCCATGCTATTGGTGTCTTACCCTGAACTGACAAAGTCAAATCCAAAGAGAATGCATTGAATTTTGGTTCTCGTCCATCTCTCTGAGCACATTGGTACCACTTTAGGGCTAGGTAGCTGTTTGACCTTTGAGTGAATATAGCTGATGGTGCCAACAAGTCCACCATGAACTTGATCCCGCTAGTACTGTATATAGATATAATAAATGGTGCTAGTGAGGTCAAATAAGACCATTGCAGAAGGGTCGTTTTTGAATTTGCATGATTGAGTTTAAATTTTCCGAGGTTGTAGCACAGTATTGTAAGCGAATTAATCCGATGCAATGCGTTATTTGATATCCTTTCATAGTAGGCACGTCATGTGACTGGACAGCCAACATGGAAGAGGCTGCAAGAATATATTTTGATTCCCATCCAGCAGTTCCACAAGGACATGGATACAATCCAAGATGAGTGCAGGCATATTGCTGAGTGGCCTCTTCATATAACATTTGACTTTTCACACCTAACATTGCCTAGTTTCTGGGGTAACTAGAGCGTTACACTGTACTCTCCACAGAGAAGAACTTCTGACTTATGAAGAAGACTTGTGGATGCTGGATTTCTCTACCGGAAACAACTGGATTGAAATTCCATAGATGCAATTGTTAAGTATGAATGTTGTTGAGTGTCACACATTGACAGTGACCACACAGCGCAGCACCCTGCCTGTCCTCACATGACTCATTTTACTGTAAGATGATTTTAAACCAGCTGAGCCTCCCCAAACTACACACACACACACACACACACTCGCACACACACATCATGTCATGACAAGGAGGAACAGTATTTATATCGCATGCTTCTCCAGGTCACTTGGGTGAGTAATAGCGGGCAGTCACATGGCGCGTGCGTCCATGAGGTGCCGTGACTTAAGTTTCAGATAACAGCAACACTGTGATCGGCATTTCCAGTTTTGGGACAACACAAGTGACATTTGCACTAAGAAATCACGCTGAAAATTAGTTTTTGTTTCAAGAATCTATGCGTGCGAATGCGTTTTTGTACATCTGTGCTTTTTTCTGTACGAGTTCATGTCATACTTTTTATGTATGTGTTATTACCTACACTATCTGCCCCTGGTTGCGTACATGAGCCCCTAAGCTATGCTGTGTGGGGGCTCTAATGGTGTAAGGTTTCTCTACATTTGGTTGGAGTCACACACGACTGTGCTTGGGGCCCTGGCTTTGGCTGGGGGTGTCAGGTTCTACCCCTCTTTCTCAACCTGCATCCCAGATAAGAGTATGAAGGGAGGCATGGGAGGAAAAGGCAAGGGAGGGGAACTCCAGAGAGAGAGAGAGAGAGAGTGGCGTGAGGGGTGTGTCTGCGAGAGGTGATTTTATTGAGAGACACAGGGAAGAAATTTTTCCATTGAGCTAAGTCCTAATTTTACCCGCCCAATGCCGCCCTCCCACACCACACCCCCTTAATCCCCGCCTAGGACACACCAGCTCCCTGGCCACCTACCCCTACACTGCCAACTCAAGTGGTACGCCCTGAATTTAGGGTCCACCTGTTGCCTTGAGAAGGATTAGGCTTTTTGTGTGTAATGGGGGGGCTTTGTGGAAGGCGGTGAGCTAGTGGTGTACAGCTATGGTGCATGACCCCTTTGGCATGTGTTTTAAAATAGAAAGGGATTTTATGGCTGTCGAAAAGACAGACAATGACAGCTAGGGTGGCAAAGACGAGCCCCTTCTTGCTGTCCATGGGAAGTGTTGAGTCACGGCACGGCACGGGACTCTGACTCAACAATACCATAAATGTAGCCTCTAATATTTTACCTGATGCATCTCAAAGAAGTTGCAGGTCTATGAATTAACTTGTTCAATTGCATATTACCATCTTGTGCCTCATGAGTAAGATGCACCACATTCTTGTCCGCGGGGTCCTCGTTGAGTCACTACATCTACACTACAGATTTTCTTGTTTCCAAAACAGCTGGTGGAAATTATGCAACAGGGCTGCAAAAAGGCCTGGAGACCAAATCTGGCCTTCAGCAAAATTCCCTGTTGCCCAGAAAAGAGCTCCAGCGAGTGATTAGATGTACTATTTGGATGGTTGATTCAATTTGCTATTGAACACAGATGAATTTTATTACAAGGTAATCACATTTTTGGCCCACCTGATATGCTTCAACCCATGATCCTCTAAATAAAAGAAAAAGGAAGATCAAGATCAATCTTGTGTTGTATCATATGCTGGTCTTCCTATGTACAGAGAACACTCTCCTCTTGGCTTCAGCCAATGGTGGTTAAGGTCAAGACAGCTTCCTGCTTGCGTCTCTGGCCACAAAGGACGACCTCTGTCTCCGGTCCTCGAGACCAGCCCACGGGACGTCTGCAGCCTCACCCCCGCCCCTCTGGCCACGAAGTGGGCGTGCAGGTGCCACTCTACGCCAGTTGACCTGACACAACACAAACTTCAAAGAAGGGACGACACGCTGTAGAAGACGCACAAGATTAATTAAATTTGACGTGGATTCTACTTTTCCATCCAGTTTTCCTCAGAAGTGCCACAGATCTCACGTGGTTCTCCATTTGGCACCAAAGACGCATCTGTCACCGACTGCTACTGGCTGTCTGGCGCTATCAAAGTCATGCCGGCCGGGTTTCAGCAACTCGGAGGGGAGGTAATGTCAAAGAGCGTTCACAATTTATTTATTTTATATTTATTCACCAAAGCGACCTTTCAAAGTGTGACCCGTAAGAAAAATCGCAGTTTATCCTGAATCTCAAAAGTGGTTTTACGCACGGGTTTACATTGATAGTATTTTATCAATGTAAGAGAAATTAAATGCTTTGGTGTCTTGGAACTCGGTTACCTCATTTAATAAAAATAAAAGAAACCATATAAAATCACTGAATGTCCGGATAAATTATTATTTATATTATTTATGGTGAGAATATCAAATTCCTTTATTTTCTTATCTGTTTACAAACATACTCCCTTTCCCAATGCTGGACAAATTTCATAGGATATATTCGTTTTAAAAAGATTTGTTCAGTAATAGCCTATATTACAACTACAGTGTAAGTTTCAGTAGAAAGTGGGGGTTGGCCTCTTATTTAGTTGTGGAAGGTGACCTTGGCCTAGGCTGACGTGTGCTCACAGGTCAGGTCTGAGCAGGAGTATATTAAGACTGTCAGGCCACTGAGTTTGACTGGTTTCACAGGTGGATGCACACCTGTCCTGGTGCATGTTTGAAATCCACCGTGAAGCAGAATTCCCATGTTATTCACATGATGGAGGACAGTTTAGAACATAATGCAGTCTCGTCCCGAGCTTGAAACAAGAGAGACCAGACTCTTTATCTGTGATGCCATCAAGATAGAAATACTGAAGCCGCTAAATTGACAATAAACAGGAGACAGGGGGAGGAGACTGACTGTGGACGCCATGGGTGATGTGGGTTTACTAGTTTAGAAATGTTAGCATCACTGTAAAACAAATCCCATTGGTGTGGAAACGAAGCAAAAAAAGAAACATTCTCTGAGTCCACAAAGCAGGACTCCCTTTTAGTATCAAGGGGTCGGTGCCAGATAACAATCTGCCGAAGACATCACATTAAGTCTTGGTTACTGAATCTCAGCAGAAAATTGTTCATATTCACAAATATCGATCAAACTGCAGAAGATGATGAGAGAAACACGTGATTTGTGTTTTAAGGCGGCTTTACATTTGAAGCTCCCAGAGTCACATTTAAGCCAAACTAGATGCACAGCAGCATCAGCGCTGAAAGAGTGGAAAGCAGCTGCAGCTTCAAGATGAATGAAGTAAATTAACTGCATGTAACTGTGTAACTATAAGAGACCATTTTTAATGAAATGCTGCAGGACCCTCTAGTCTGTGAGGTGTAACTGGCTGCACCTCTGGTATTCTACCTTTTCTGGAGCAAGGACACGTGCGCACACACACAACACACACACACAACACACACAACACACCCAAACACTTACCCTTCTGTTTTGGTTTGTGAATACTAAACAGTACTTATCTGGAAACTCAACACGGCAAGGTCAAAGTGTTAAAGACATTTAAAGACAAAGACAAACTCAAACCTTGCTGCATGACACAGCAGGTAGGCTTTTATTTTGTAGTAAACCATATCCTTTGTATCACTGGAAGCATGCACAATAAAATAGAATAGTATAGAGTAGAATCAATTACATTACAGTACTGAACCACCAATTTTGCACGTTGCCCAGATATAAACTTAATATAAAACTTAACTTAACACTTTTACATTTTTTTTAATATAGTACACAACAAAGATACACAGGAAACACAAAAGAGAATTGTGGCAGCAGCAGAAGCATAAACTAGCTGTATGGACTGCTGTTTCCCTCTTTAAATTGTGTCATATCGTTGTTATTGGGGGAAAACTGTGGATCTAAGAAACTAACTAAGAAAAACAGCCTTGTTTTTATCTGAACAGTTTCAGTTCAGTTTATCCAATAGATTTTGAAAGGTAGCCTGAGGGTTGCAGAACTTCCTCAACCATGTAATCCTTCAGTTTAAGATAAAACACGAAAGTCATTAAAAGGTTTTCACCCGATAACGGCGATGTGTTACCAAGCCCTCTGTATCTACAGTAGCTATTTGGTTGAGCAACTACATTGTCAGGCTGATTCTTGGACGGTTTGGGTTGTGTGGTTTTTGGTATCAGCCTTGTTAGCGCCACGGTCCTGCCCCACTGCTGTTGATAAGTAACTAATCCAAACCCGTGGCTCTGGTCCGGTAAGGCTGAGGTTCTGAAACGTCTCTGTTGGACATAAACACACATAACGAGGAGGGAAGACCCCAACTCTCCAACGTCCTCCCGTCAGTCGCCGTGGAGACAGGTGCCTGTGGCCTGATGGGAAACTGGAGGGAAGCTTATGTTCAGACTTCAATAACAAAGTAGAGTATGAAGTCATGGGCAGCGTAAATGGGATCACATTAGGATCACAGTTATATATAGTAGATTTTAGTGCCGTTGGGCAGTGTGTGTGTGTGTGTGTGTGTGTGTGTGTGTGTGTGTGTGTGTGTGTAATAGACTTTGTATTTATGAATAAACAGAACCCAGTTTTCCATATAAACTTCATCATAACAAAGACCATACTCAGCATTAATCACCATTCTTAAAATAATAAAACATTTCTTTTGTTTGTGTGTGTGTGTGTGTGTGTGTGTGTGTGTGTGTGTGTGTGTGTGTGTGTGTGTGTGTGAGAACCACCCCAGACAGTGACTGGAACCCTTGCTCTCTCGATCTTCACTGCTGTGCTGGGATCTCTGCAGTTTGGATACAACATCGGTGTCATCAATGCACCTCAAAAGGTAAGACTGCCTGTCCTGACGTAGCTCTTCGCCAGCGGCCGAGTGAAAAGCATCCATCGCTCGCTGATCAAAGCGTGTCAATGGGGGCCAATATGAGAGGGAGTGAAGGGGAAAGGAAAAGGGAGGGGGAGGCTAGTCCGAGTGCACTGTCCCCTTAAATTGAAATTTCAATGGTATCAAATTGAATCTATTTTAGAAACAATGGGATCATGCTGGTGGATGGTGTACGAGGTGGGAGGAGCTGGTGGGGAGAAAACACTGACATTTAACCAGATGTGATTCCAGTCAACTTAGCTCATCTTTTTGTTTCATCTTTATAAGAGGCGGTGTGTTTGACATCACAACATCGCGCTGTGCCTCCTGAGTCAGGTAGCGCTGAAGGTGTTTAGTAAATAACCTGGGATGAGGGAATCAATCCTAGGCATGTGATGCTGTCAATTGATGCAATGTTTATGTGTTTTTATCTTTCATAATGAATTATGCTGGGAACGGTGAAATATTGTTCCAGGCGCTTTCATAAGGAATACTTAAAGAGTATAAAGCGTGTACAACAGTTTTAGGGAAACAGGAAAACTTTAGGAGTCAGGAGTCAAGTCGAGAGAAAGGGAGCTGGAGAGGGTGGATGGGTGAGAGTGGTGGTACTTAGTTATGTCAACACAGGGGGGTGTGTGCACTACGTACTCTTTACCGAAACACGTCATTGCCAAAAATACTCCCCTGAGTCAGGTGAGTTGTTTCATGAGAAACGTCACAAGCCTCACGGCCCCACTGGTATTTTGACGTCTGGTGATGAATCTACCTTGACCCTTGACCCTTGGAGGTCAGCCACAACCATATGGACATACTGAACAATTTGTTCTGTTATTCAGGCAATGCCAATTTCTCTCAGGTCATAAGGACTGATTTAGTCTTCATTATCAACCCTATATTTATCACTCTGCACAATCCAAAGGTCAATTTATTTTTCTCAAAAAAGAACATTAGGAACATTAGGAGCTTAGTCAGACAGAGGCAGGTGGGGTGGCTTTTATCTGCCCTGATAAGCCCTTTCCAACAGTAACAGTGCGGTTGCACTGGGTGTGAATGTGTGGTACTGTATGCAGGGTGTCGCTGAAACTTTCCTTGGGTAAATAAACAATTGCTTTTCTCTCGGCTATTTGCCATTTTTCATTCCCTTGCCCAGTGCCCTTGGGTATT
This sequence comes from Hoplostethus atlanticus, assembly GCA_034670405.1. NCBI lineage: Eukaryota > Metazoa > Chordata > Actinopteri > Trachichthyiformes > Trachichthyidae > Hoplostethus > Hoplostethus atlanticus. Next base: position 2,517,295 of record JAXDDX010000054.1, on the reverse strand, counting down.
TGGAAAGCTCCATTTTAAATTCAATTTGCTGTTGTTGAAGTAGAATGAAGTAGAACCAGGTTATCTTGACCATCTGAACGTAGCACATATGTTGCCCCTGTTTCACTCCCAGGATGTTGCGTAACGTGTCTTGTGTTTTCTCCTGGTGCCCTGTCACCTCTCTGCCCAGATCATCGAGGACGACTACAACGCCACATGGCTGCACCGGTATGGAGAGCCCATCCCCTCAGGGACCCTCACCTCCCTCTGGTCCCTGTCTGTGGCCATCTTCTCCATCGGAGGCATGCTCTCCTCTTTCTGCGTGGGTTTCGTCTCTGAGTGGCTGGGCAGGTAGGGAAAAACCAAACACAGGACATCACACGCTCTTGCACACGTATGGACAATCTAGCACACTGATTCCTCTGGAAACCTGGATACTCCATTTCATGTGTTTCCGATTGGTTAATGGAATTAAAGGTTCATACGTTCCTAATGTGCTCTTTGAAAACTTTCTGTATGGGGCACACCTGGGCCTCAAATGTTGGTTCAAATGTGGCTGGGATGGGGGCTTCCTGGTGGCTCAGTTGGCTAAGACACGTACCATGTGGGGTTCAAATCCATCCCGGGGACTCGTGTCACATGTTATCCACCCTCTCTCTCCCCCGGTCTTTCCTATCTCTCTCTCTACTGTCAACTAAACCAAAAAAAATGCCAAAAGGAGAATTTATCCTTAAAGAAATGTGGATGGGAACCAGCTATGTCACGTCATCGCCACTGTTTCCTACATCACCCCTCCTGGGTGGAACAGAGCTGTCTAGAACCTAATATTGGCTATATTGGGAGGGGTGGAGGGGCGGGATTGTTCTCCAATCTGTAACGATATGATTGGTTGGAATGGTACGTCCTGACGTAACCACTAAGAATACACTGTTTTCCAGGAAGTAAAAGTAATGGTATATTGACATAAAATAAGAAATTTATAATTCATTAGGTTTTTATTATATTGTGTATATTATGACATGGAAAATGAAGCTTTTTAATTTCATTGTAACTTTAATAGTATCGTATTGCTCCGCCTGCTTCTTTACCATGTTAACAACCCCAAACAGGAACAAACTCATCCCCACCCCCAACCTCTCAGACCACAACAACAGAGCCATAGGCAGAGTACTTAATATAACACACGACCCTGAGCCCCTCGACCCATTCTTCACTCTACTCCCATCTGGGCACAGATAAGGGCACGCTCTAGCAGGGGTTTTGTTCCCTCTGCCTTATCGGCTCCAAACAAATTACCCTGTTGAAAGACATGTACAGATGTATGTATATATGTGAAGCATGTAGTGTGTACGTGTATTTCCTTGTGTGTTCACCGTACAGACTGTGGAAATGAATTTCCTCTGCAGAATTCTACCCCAGGCCATGCTATCTTAAGCTTGGACATTGTAAAAAAAAAAAAATGCAATGGCCAATACTGTGATTCATGATACACAAGGGTCTCCTTTCTACCTCTGCAGGGATCCAAGATGGATCCCTGTGTCCACTCACAGTCATTCAGACAGGGGGAGAAACTCTGGATGTCCTGGATGTCACTCGTCGACCCAGTTTCCCACTGTAACCTGAGCTTGGATGCAAACTGGACCCACAGCTCCCACTGATTGAAAGGGGATCCTCATGGAGCTGGCTGCACTGGGTCGGGAGAGTGGGGGCAGCGTGCAACTTGGGTGCAGCCAGGACAAGGTGTTTCAATTTAAGTGCTTTAAAATCAGTGGTTCTCACTCCTGGTCCTGGAGTACCACCGCCCTGCTGGTCTTCATCCCAGCCGTCTAATCAGGGGCTGGTTTAGACCTGGGATGCCAGAGGAGTGTAATGAACTACCTGGTAGGATAGAAAACCGCCCTGGATCAAGAAGACCAGGATTGAGAACCGCTGTTTTAAATGACACCCAAGTCCCCTGTGCACCCGTAAAGTTCCCCATTAAGCTGTCAGTCTTTTTTTCAGTACAAGAAGTGTTTGAAATGTCGGTCATTTTAATTACATGCTATTTCTTTTTTACATTTTTGGCCCCAGTGAGAATCAAACCTCTGGCATTGTTACTGCCGTGCTCTACCCACTGAGCTACACAGCACTGGAAACAATCCCAACTCAGTCTTCCCAGTGTTTCAGTGTATGGATCTATCATGTTTGGGTTTCCCTGGTTGAGCGTATCTGTTAAGAAATTGCATATCTGCTCTTTGTACGTCTTATCTGTGTCATGGAAACACAGCTTGCGTAACATAACATAATGTTTCAATAGAAGGAACAGATACCGACTGCACATGGGAACCAGGCGACTGACTGAGGTGTTTTTGTATGACACTGCCCTCTGGAGGGTAAAAGGCCTTTTCATTATGGGGCTAATACAGGTGTAGTCCAGGGTATGCACAGGCTATACCCAGTATACCCACCCAGAGTATACCCACTTTTCTCTGGGCATTCATATAATGTATACAAACCCGTCTATAAGTGACATATATCAGTGATGGGGTCAGTATGCCCAACTCCTCAACTGACACCACATATCTGACTTTGTATAATGTTTATCCTCCATACATTTAATGTACATTAAAAATGAAAAATAATCATCATTAGCTGAAATGTATCATCACTGTGTTAATGTCATAATATCACAAGAATTATGTTGCTTTAATTGTTATGTTGCAGTTTTAGATCACGTTCATCTCCAAACATTAGGGATCCCTGTGAGGATTTTATTATTTGTATTATATTTGTATTGAGCATTGATTATCAGCTGCGTAACGTGTGGATGTGTATGACTTTGGAGTTGACCTCCCGATGCTTGTCTGTGTCTTGCCAGGAGGAAAGCCATGCTCATAAACAACGTGCTTGCCTTCATTGGCGGAGGTCTGATGGGCATGTCCAAGATCAGCTGCTCCTTCGAGATGTTGATCCTGGGACGCTTCATCATCGGTGCCTACTCTGGTGAGCGGTCTACTGTTGTTTATTATTTTCTTTGTTGCTTTGTTTTCTTCTCTTTCTTTCTTTCTTTCTTTCTTTCTTTCTGTCAAAACGTCGACACGGATAACATGGAAAAGGTCATGGACTTGCGGTCCCTGTTGTTCCTCGTTGTTCCTTCAGGCTGAGCATCAAGCTACAAGGCAGATCATCATTTATACTCATACGGTATATTCTTCCATAATTTATAAAGGATTCAGAGAAACAACAGATGGGTTACATGAGCCAGTCCCTCACAACAGGATGCTTTCTAGCAACCTCTTAACTCTTCCCTTAAGCATCAGTGGATTCTGGGTATTCTTCATGCTAGGTGGCAGTTCACTCCATCCATTGCTCCAGTGTCCGAGGAAAACATTACCTACCTATCATGCAAGTGTACCTACAAAGGCCTGATTAGTCATTTCCCTAAAGTGACCAAGTGTCCTGTTACTGTTATTAATATTTAAAGGGTCTACTTATTGTATGGTGTGCACATCACAGTGTATTGTATCTTAACGGCTTTTCGATTGGTTAGCAAACATTCCTGACTGACTGATGACACGTAAAACGATGCGATCCAATACAGTAAATGACATTTCATTAAAGGTTTTTGCACACATAAAAACATAATAAAACCGTAATAAAATGTAATGTTGTATGTCCCCGTAACACAATAACACAGAGTCAAATAGTATCTTTACATTTTTTCATGGTTTGTTTTAGCTGTCCTTGGTTTATGGGGGCGGGAAAGTATTTGAAAGTCAAGTTAGCGCACTTCTGTGATTGACTATTTACCTGACAACATCTGAACTGTCCACCTGGTTCTCCAAAGTCTGGCCCTCACCTGACTTGTCCTCTCTCCAGGGTTGGCATCAGGCTTGACGCCAATGTATGTGGGTGAGATTGCACCCACCAGTCTGCGAGGGGCGTTGGGCACTCTGCACCAGCTGGCTATAGTCACTGGCATTCTCATAGCACAGGTACGATTACACACTGATGGTACACAGATAGTAGAAGTTTTTCAGATGATTCCCTCTGGGCAAGAAAAATAATGACAATAAAATGTGGTGAGTTTCATTCCAGGGCACTGTAGCTACACCTCCAGCCTATTTCCATCATCTCTTCCCCCCTCTTTTCCTTTACCTCCCTGTGTCATAATGTCAGTGAGGGAATTCGTCAATTTCCCAGTTACATATTTTTAGAGCTTCTTAATATTTTTTATTCTTTATCTTATGCGGTTGTATCTGTCCTGCTCTGTAGATCCTCGGTCTGGAGTCGCTGCTGGGCAGTGAGGACTTATGGCCCCTCCTGCTGGGGGTAACTGTTCTGCCCACGGTGCTTCAGATGGCCCTGCTGCCCTTCTGCCCCGAGAGCCCCCGATTCCTCTACATCGTCCGCTCCCAGGAGCACCAGGCCAAGAGAGGTGAGTGGAGGACATCGCTTTCCTGGCTTTTCCTGGCCACCGCGGCTTGAACGGGCAAAGAAAAAAAAAGAGCGCCACCTACAGAAACTCAAACTTCATCAACAGAAAATCCACAGGAAAAGACGTCACAGTACTAGACACACTGTTTGATTGACAGGTGATCTCTGGGCAAAATGACTTCAGTTTACAAAAAAGTCAACTGGTTCTCACAAGGGCAGAACGCACACACACACACACACACACACACACACCTGAACTCTCTGTCCTCTGTGGTCCAGGCCTGAGGAGGCTGACGGGCAGGCAGGACGTGGGGGACATGCTGGCGGAGATGAAGGAGGAGAAGAGGAGGATGGACAGCGAGAGGAAGGTGTCCATCCTGGAGCTCTTCCGCTCGCCGCTCTACCGCCAGCCCATGATCATCGCCATAATGCTGCAGCTCTCCCAGCAGCTGTCCGGGATCAATGCTGTGAGTCAGCGTTTCCCTTTGCACTCATTTAGCTGGAAACCGGCCTCATGTTACTCAACCTAGCTGCACAATTAATATCATCACAGCTTATTGACCATGGCTCATTCCTTAGTTGATATATTTGATGTTGAAATTAATCTGGAAAGTCCAAATGGGAAAATTATTTAAACAATGGGTGCAATATATTGGCGTCCTACTAATCCCCTCTTTCACTCCTCTGACCAGATATTCTACTACTCCACCAGTATCTTCATGAATGCAGGAGTCCAGAGTCCAGTCTATGCCACCATAGGAGCCGGCGTAGTAAACTGTGCCTCCACTGTGGTCTCGGTCAGTGATCAACTCAACCTGCATGGCTCTACTTTCCACGTCTGGGATTTATTTTTTTGATGTGCTACAGCTCAGTTCCTCCAGCGTGTTGAGTCTTTTGAATATTGTACGGTGCCGTGCACAATGCTGCTTTATCCCCACGCCCGCCTCTATTACTGTTTAACACAGTTATCAAAGAGTAAACAAGATAAGAGAGGAGATTGGTCACCCCTCTCCTGGTCGCCCGCCTCCAGAATCGTCCTGATACACAATACAAGTTTGGTTTGCGAGGTCGAGATGTTTCAATGTCATGAAGCTTCACTCTTTGATTTATCAACATTGCAGCTCTGGTCAGGAACTGCTGTTTTTCCTCTCATCAACGAGAAAATATACATATTTAGACTGAATGTCATGATGCAACGTTATGAAGCGTTTTTTCAGCACACCGCAAATGAACTTTTAATAGCTTTGTGAATATTCTGGCAGCGTGGCTTCGTTGTCAAAACAGATGAGTTCATTCTCAGAGTCGTTCATGGGTTACATTGGCGACTGTGGATGCTGATCTATCTGTAACCCTGTTGTGGTCCAATCAACAGCTCTTCCTGATAGAGAGGATGGGGCGGCGGACGCTCCACATGCTGGGACTGGGCGGGATGTCCATCTGTGCCGTCATCATGACGGTGGCTCTCGCCTTATTGGTCAGTTTCCCAAGGATATCAAAATTCCTGTACTGTTATGGATGGGTTTTTTTCTAACATGAGAACATAGAGCACAACAAATCGGAAGTAGATATGAGCCCTCGTGTCATTTCTATCTAACTGAACACTGTCACAACTGAGACTGACTCCCACTCTCTCTCCTCTCCTGCACGGCAGGATAGCGTTCCTTGGATGAGCTATATTAGCATGCTGGCCATCTTTGGTTTCGTGGCCTTCTTCGAGGTCGGCCCAGGCCCCATCCCCTGGTTCTTTGTGGCCGAGCTCTTCTCTCAGGGTCCAAGGCCGGCTGCCATGGCCGTGGCCGGCTGCTCCAACTGGACTGCCAACTTCATCATCGGCATGGGCTTCCAGTACATTGCTGTAAGTATTTTTTTACCTGCAACAGATGTGGGACATTTTAACTGTAGGTTGTGGATGACCTGTGCAGCTGCAGCACTCCTCTTAAGTACTGGCCAGAGCAGGAACGGTCCACACAACGATGAAAGTACTTTGATTATCCTGATGACGCCTGGTGGCAAACTGTATAGATACAGTACTGTCATCGTTGTGTGGACAGTTCTGCTTCCCATCCTGCCTACAACTGTAGCTCTACTTTCTGATGACATCCTTGTCATCCCGTCTCATGCGTCACGTTTAACTTCCTCCCATCATTCCGCAGAACCTCTGTGGGCCTTACGTCTTCCTGATCTTCGCAGCGCTACTCCTCTTTTTCCTCATCTTCACATTCTTCCGGGTGCCGGAGACGCGGGGCAAGACCTTTGACCAGATTGCAGCCAGCTTTAACCAGCACTCGCCAGGGGGAATGATGGACATAGACATGGATATGGACATGGACCTGGGCAAGCCCAGCACCGAGCTGGACTACCTGGGGGAGGAAAGCCTCAACTGAGGGTCCTGGCCTGGAGGAGGGAGAAAGATAAATGGAACTGGGTACAGCTTGGGTCAACTGTATATTAGAGCCTGATTCCAAACTGAAGCCTTCTGCTCTTTTACTTCCTGTGACATGTATATTGAGATCAACTGTTATATTCACATAGATGGGGGGGTGCAAAGCAGGGTTTGAGGGGGCATGAGAACGTGGGTGGAGGATAGTTTTGGAATCAGGCCTTTTAACTGGTACCATGGCATCAAGAGGGAAACGGTCGAAGCTTAATTCATAGCAGAAACATTCACGGAGTAAGAGGTGTAAGTATGATTTCAACCAGTACTCTGCATGGTCACACAAGCTTTGCCCCCAAAAAAAACAAACTTGAATAGGAAAGGGGTGTCTGGACTTTTGCGGCATTCACTGCCAAGGTGTACATGTGGAATAGATTATACAATATTATGCACGCAGACGTATTGACTGACGCGAGGTGGCGAGACTTTCGAATTCCTGCACTTTATCTACAAAAGACAGCCAAAGCTTTCAGAGACGGGGAGGTGGAACAGTAGGAAATACCGTGGAGTTGACCACACTATTTTTACCACGCTGGGTGAGTGCCATCCACTGAGGTATTTTTCATCACGTTCGTGAGAAACTTGCACAGCCTGCAGAAATGCTACGATGAGGGCAAATAACGTATTTTAGTATTTAATGTACATAGTGTGTTGGTGTGATTGAAAACATAAAAATGGTATGAGGGTCAGTAAGTTTCAACTCTTCACCCACTCCAATATGACTTTGCCCAGTGTAGACGTTCTGTAATGGGGTTCCTTCGATTTTGTATTGCACAAGCCTTTATTTTGTGTACTTATCTACCACCTGTCTCATACACGTGTGCTGTTTGCTTTCCGTTCTTGAGTATGTATCACTACTTTCTGAAGATTTGTATTGTTCAGAGGACCTGTAATTTGTATAAAGGGTGGATACGGATGCAGTGGTCATGATGTGACTAAATACTGTTACTGAAACACGGAAGTCAGTGTCTTTTTTTTTTTTTTTTTTTAAAACTGTAATGCACGTGTTGTGTAAATTCAATATGCAAGTCCAGAGCTTCTTGTTCTCAGCTGCACCATAGGCATGGATAAATAAGGACAGAAGTCTGATCTTTGCAAATATGATTTATTAATTTCTATTTAGTTACCGACATTGCACATAATCCCCTCCAAAGAAAATCAACACAAAAATAAGACTAAAACAAAAGTTTTTCCTTTTCAATCCATCCTCCAAACTGAGGACATAAGAGGGGTGGGGGGGTGGGTTGCATGTTTTAGAAGAGTGTGGTAACAACTAAACTGACTCCCAGAATGCACCACCAACCTCACACCTGCTTGGTTTTCCCCCCTCATGAACAAACTTAAAAATCAAGGCTGGTTCCTCTAGTCACTGCTTGTTGTGCCCAGTCAGTCAATTAAAGAAAAATAGCTTGGAGGTTTGTGGAACAACTGGGCTACCAAGCAGATTTTCATTCTTTTTCTACTGTTTTCTGTACTTCCAATTTCTAAATATACGCACACACACCTCCCACCTCTATCCCCTCCTTCCCTACCTCTTCAAAAAAAAAGGCAGTGCCTAGACAGGACAAAATGAGACAAGATGGTGGGGGCCCCGAGGGACGATGGCGGCGAGGCAGGGCGGGTTGGAGGATGGGGGAGTGCGGGGGAGGGGAAAGCAGTGCGTGTGTTGTGAAATAGGCCCAGTCCCCCAGATTACCAACCCTAGGACCTAAAGGGAGACAGAGGGAAGGGGGACACAGACAGCAAAGAAAAACAGAAGCAGACATTAGAACACAAACTTGTAAAAACACAACATAAGGACAATTTCAGTCCCCACTTTAGTGTGTGGTCCCACCTCTTGCCAAGGGTCACATGACACAGTCCTCTCACTAGCGTCACTCTGTTGGTGCTGGGACTGTTGTGGCCGGTGCCGGCTGCAGGGAAACAAACTGGAGTCAGTTTACAAAACTAGGAGTTTGAGGTGTACAAGTACACCAGAATAAAACCATAATCTAAACCAATACTAGTGAGAATGTGAGCAGTTTGTAATGTGGCAACATTGGCCTCGTACCTCGGGTGATTTTGGTGTTTTAGGAGAGAGTTTGGGAGAGACCTTTGGCGATTTAGAAGTGGATTTGAGGTCGCTTGGCTTTGAGGGCGGGGGTGGGGTACCGGGCTCCGACGCAGACTTCTCTGTACCATTCTACAACGGGCACAGCAAGTGACAAGAAAGGAAGTAGAAGTTATCCCAAAGGCTGTTAACTGAACTGACATCAGAAATATTCACCACGCAAACAGTCGTGCAGTTAGAAACACTTAAAGCAGACATGCACGTTTCATATGTGCAGCGCTTCAGACCAGTTTCTGAAGATAAATCAAATTAGTGTCAGACTGGCCATGATGGCTGGTACTGATGCTTACTTTAGAGGCAGAGGACTCAGAGTTCCTTTGCCTGCGGCGGCTAAACTGACGGCGTGGTTTCTGGGCTTGGCCATCAGCTGCTTCTTCACTGGTTTGCTGGTCCCCAGGGGCCTCCGGCTCCTTGACCTCCTCCTGCGCCGGGGCCTCCGCCGGGGCACCTGCCTGCTGCTCGGTAGGCGGGCGGGGACGGAGCGGCCTGCGGATCACGGGACAGACGACACGTGGTGTATTCTTCGTGAGTCATGAGGCAAGTCATTTGTGTTAAATCCGTTCTATATTTATGACACCCGGAATCGGGAAAGTGCAAGTCTGATGGTACAGACAGTTTAGGCGATGATGTCACGGTCACCTGCGGTACGGGGGCCGGAACCTGCGGCGGGGCGGCCTCTGCTGGTCGTCCTCTGTCAGTTCATTCTTCTGCACGCCGGCCTCCCCCTGACAGACCAAGCAGACCAGACCTCAGACTGGTCCAACAGGACAATACTAAACCGCTTTAATAACACTTTACTTTCAACTGACTCTCCAATCCTAACTATCAAAAAAGCAGAAAACACAGCAAATGGAGATTAAAGTGAGGCGATGTTAGAGGGTTTAGTCCTCTTGACATGGATTGAGCAAAATGGGACTCAGCAGTAGGAAAGAGTTCCCGATATTTTGTACACCAATCACTTCATTGTGCACTTCTCAGTTGTAAATTCTATCTTTTCTAAAACTTTCAGGCCGTACCAGTTTAACTTTCAGGGGGGAAAAAAGCGAGGTTAAAACAGAACCTGAAAAAAAAGCTCCCTGTGTCATGAGAAAGGACAGCAGCATCCCTTCTACATTTCTCTCCTGGTCAGCGCTCGTACCTCCTGCCGTGGTCTGCGTGGCCTGCGGCGCCGCTGCACGGGCCTCGCCTCCCCGTCCTCCACCGCTCCCTCGCCCTCAGAGGGCGGGCCCTGGTCGTCGGCTGCTTTGCCCTGGTCGTCGGCCGCTTTGCCCTGGTCGCCGGGCCGAGGGCTGCGGGGGAAGAAGCGTCGACGGAAGCGCCGTTTGTTGGGCGCGTAGCGGCTGCCTTTGACGGGAACCCCGCCCGGACCAGTCACGTTAGCCGCTTCTGCGCCCTGCGGGAGGTCGAAGAAGAGGGTTAAATGGAGAAATAAAGAACGGCAACAGCGCCGATAAACAAACGGACATGACGGTTGCAGTGACGCACCACGTCACCAGACGATTCTCACCTTAGCTGCTTCAATTACGTCGAACTCCACGACCTCCCCGTCTCCCACACTGCGGAGGAATTTCCTGGGGTTGTTCTTTTTGATAGCGGTCTGACGAGACAGATTAAGCATCAAAACCTGCCATCAGGCTACAAGGACATCAACTGCCACTTTAAAATGGTCACTAGGAAGAAATTTCCAATCGCCTTACCTGATGAACAAACACATCCTCTTTGGTGTCGTTCCTGTGAGGATTAAAACCTGTTAACAAACTCGGCTCATACAGGAATACAGGCTTCAGATCAGAGTTAATTAGACTGCAGCTACTGAAGGACCTGACAGGGCACTGGGTTGCCGTCATGTAAGACCGCCCTGAAGTTGCAAGGCAGGGTAATTGACAGGGAACATTGTACCTGTTTATGAAGCCATATCCATTACGCACGTTGAACCATTTCACTGTGCCTTGGACCAAGGTGGCTAAAACGACAATGGTGGCAGCTGATCAATCACGAATGACAGTTCACACAAGAAGACAGTTACACACAGGTTAGAAGAACACAGAAACCGTGCTATTATCTCACTGATATCAAGCATGGCAGACCCAAGCCAGCTCGCTTACAACTAGAAATGGGAGCTCTGCGTGTCAATCATTAACAGTAACCATGTACCCACTAGGTCAAGAGGGAGGGCCACATGTATCCTTCTCACCTCCCTTAGGTCAGAATCACAGATATGAGCAAATCTGGACTTCCACTGTTTGTAGTCTCGTTGAAGATAAAATGGGCAACGGGTTTTACCTTTAGAAACAAGTCTGAAAATACTAATCGCGTCTATAAACGTGACGGATACTTTGCTCAGATTTTGCTGCTCACGAAAATGACCTACACCTGTGAGTGCGCGCCCCCGTCCTTGTTCTAGCGCGTGGCAGTTGGCAAACGGGCAATTTAAGTCATGTGTTCACCCCGCTAACCTCCATTCAACGGCGAATAAAAATCTGCGTTTACTCACACGTCTTTTTAGGTGATAGGCTGCATTCTGCTTAACTGGAGGCTGCCGTTAAACTCAGAATTGCGCAAACCGGGTGGTGGGGGGCGGGGTGGGTGATTCAATCACGTCCCATACAGATTAGAAATCCCAATGCATTTTTTTCAGCTGGCTAATTTAGTTTCACATTGCTGTTTGAGTTCCCGGTGCAAGTTTAACAAATCCGTTAAAATGGTTGCTCCTTCAACAACAACAAAAAAAAAACAGTGCGTAAAAGGGAAGACACGTGTTGCTCCTAAAAACGAAACACTACGTGGTGTTAAAGAAAAATAACTATTGATTGTCCATGTAACTCAACAGGAACGTCGTATAGGATAGATGAAACAGATTTCACAACCGGATAAAGTTTCATTTCTCAGAATGTCAAGTGGAAATCAACTTCATCCGGAAATATTACGGGTCCATCCAATCTCATTTATATCCCGAGCATAATAATAAAAAAATAAATAAATTGGTGGTTTCCAAACGGCCGAACAACTTGAACAACGCGGAGCTGTGATTATACTCACCGATGACTTTTCTCTCCGGCTGCGGCTTGTCCTCCACTGGTGCCGATGGTGGAGCGCTCTGCGCCTCGGCGTCGGTCATACTCGCTCTCGGATACACTTTCCACTCTTGTGTCCCCTCCCTCCTGCTCTCTCCAAAACTTTTCTGTCCACCACCGCTAAGTTTTTATCCCGAGATCCCCACGGGCTGCCGTGCTGAAGCCGCGCCCTCATTGGCTTCACGGCGGTCCTTCCACGAGTCTAATTGGCTAAGCGCGTTCGGCAATTGGGAGGGAAAAATTGACAGGTGAAGGACAGGTAGGCCTGAAGATCTGAGGGTAGTGGAGGTAAACCCACCTCGACTCACTTTACCCACAGTTTTGTGAACTTTTAGGAGGTAAATTCACAATCCGTCATAGTGAGTGGTATCAGAGTTATGTGAGGATAGGGTATATTAAAATCACAAGTAATGCTTTTTGAAAATACAATTGATTTTTCATTAGAATGGTGGTTCCTTGTCTTATGATGACTGGAGGTCATAGTACACCCACATCTTTTATTTAGCAGATAGTTTTTCTCTACTACTACATCACTGCCAGAGATGTTAAACAAGGGTTTGTTGGTTGAAATATATATATATATATATATATATTTGTGTTTATGATTGGCCTTTTCCCAAAAAAGGCCTCTGTTTTAATCCAGTAATCCTTCTTTTATAGTGCTGTGAAACATATGGACTCATATGGCTTATAGAAATATAACACATCTATAAAACCAGACCTCCTTAGGTAAAAATGGAGAAACCCCCATATAATCAGTTCAAATCCTAAATACTGTGAACTCGTTGTATTACTTCACATCCTGTGTTACCTTCAGACATCGTTACCGCTCCATCAGGTTAACCAGATAGTGTTATACTGAGGCTTTGAATTCAGCCAAAAGAAAGTTGTTTTACATGAACCAATAAAGCTATTATTGGAAGACAATGTGCTTTTTTGTGAAAATGTAATTTTTGTACACAGTTTCTGTGATTAAGATATAGTAAAACAAAAACACATCACCAAGGTATAATAGCATTATTACCATTAAGCTTGCTCACAGACACTTGCCTACTCAAATTGCTGTTGGCACACACACAATCAAAGTGCAGTTATCAAATCAATGTGCAATTGTGAAACAACAACAACAACAACAACAACAACAACAACAAAGGCTAGGCTAAAAGAGTGCAAGGGGTGGAATTTATGAACTGATTGTGAATATTATTCCTGTAACAAAAATGCGTTTAGGCTTGCTGTCAATAGGGATCAGTGGCGCATTCCTGCCCCCTTGTGGCTGAAAACAATATAACATCAAACAGCAGTGTTGACAGTTTAACATGCTACCTGTTAGCCTGTTGGCTTGATCAATGAGTCAATATATTGAGATAGCAACAGGAGAAAAACAGTGTTACAACCTAGTTTTTCTAACCTGTTGCTAACTCAATATATTGAGATATAAAGAGAAGAAAAATATATTTTGGTAGAACTTAGAAAAAGGATCATGGTGAAATGTTAGTCCATATGTTGAGATAAACAGGAGAAAACTGTAGAAGACACTTACATTTTGGATATGCAAAGAGAATTCCTATTTATTTATTTATTTGACTGTTGGGGCTTCCGTAGGTAAAGTAGATAATGTAATTTTGGGGTGAACTATTCCTTTACCTCGCCCACTGTGGCCCTGTGCACATAGGTCATAATACTCCAGTTTCACAGGGCTAAAATTAACCCGGCAGCCCTGGGAAATGCCAAGTCCAACTAAACCATCCGCTGTCCAGAGAAGCCATGTGTCTCTGGACAGTAAAAAAGACTCAAATTATAAGTGGAATTACTAGTAACAGCGGGGTTCTCTGGAAATATGGTTACTTTTTTGTTTATCTTGGTGGTTGTGATGCCTCGCGATGATAACTCCATGGAGTTAATGTTAGCGAAGGCCTGCAAAGGAACGGGACGTGCAAATGGGGCCAAAGGAAGATCAGTGCCAGTGCTTCTCTCTCTGGACAGCGTGTTTGTGGTCCACACTGCTCTAGAATAAAGGGAGACCACGCATGCGCAGTGGCAGCCAATTTGCTGAGGTTCATTTCAGGCTTGGATGAAAGCAGCGTCAAGCACGCTAGAGTTAGCCAGAAGAAGATAGGTCATTGTGTCTTCAAAATAAAAGCCACGTGCTTGCAAATTTGGAAACTTTAGTTCATTGGTAAAGAATTTAGCGGGTAAAAAGAAAAATTAACCCACTTGAGGGATATACGGAGCCCTGTATTGCAATCACACAGATGGTAGTGGTTCGGTAGTGGGAGTGATGCGACATTATCATGACCTGTTCACAGCTGCTTTACAAGGAAGACAAGTCAAGTAGGCTAAAGCTTGTATGCAGTCTGACCACTGAGCAAATGAAAAATGTATGTACACTGTTCCTGACAACAACTATGGTTTTCTCACTTAAAACTGATCTGCTCCAGGGTTCACTTGGACCAGCTAGCTCAGGTGAACCAGGGAGCAGTTGGTTGGTCCACGCCAGAATTAGATTAGGACGTTCCCAACAACCCAAACAAACTGTATCAGGGAGGCAAAATGGTCTAGAGTCTGATTAGGGCGTTCCCAGACAATCTGTACCGGTTGGGTAAATGATCCAGAGTCCATTTAGGGAGTTCCCACCTACCAAAACGATCCGTACCACAGGGGTAAACACAACAAAGTTCCATTAGATTAAATATCGATTGAAAATTCAAGATGAGATCCTTCCAACTTGTCTGTTTTGTGTTTGCACAGAGTATTTCAGTTAAAATTGACGTGCTAGTAGTAATCCTTCCAAGGTGTCTGGTATGTTTTGTGACTGAGTCTTGTGTACATTTGAGAACAGTATATATGACATCTTGCATAGGCCTAAATTAATGGATTTATGTAGTGAAAATTATATATTTCTATTCCATTTACTATATATATATCCCTACTTAAAACTATCCCATACGTTCACTTTGGTACTTTGTATTACTCAGCATTACTCAACATGTTCATCAACGTGGCTTTTATTATGGAAGTTAAAACTGGAAGCCGTCTTTATTCGTTGTGTTGGTCTTGGCGCTGGTGAGAAACTGGATGAGGGAGTGAGAGGTGGAGTGCAGGATACAGTACATACAGTGTGGGGTTTAGGACTATGGTTCTTTTGGTCTGGCGGCTGAACTGAGCGTGTGCCTCAATACGAGATCAACTGCCAAACAGAGGGGAGAGGAGAGTGGAAACGACTGGAATGAAAGAGGAGTAAAGACACAGCTGATAAAGGAGGAGAAAAGGCACGACATCACAAGTGAGGCACCGCGGAGACAGACCCCGGACAGACGACCAGTAGCACGGAGACAGGGAGCGAAAAGGAGGAGGAATTAAGGGAGAAGGGGGCTGATAAAACACGAGAGGAAACGTATCATCACAGGGTAAGTTCCCCATCAAAACATCCAGCAGACGGGGCGTGTTTGCGCCTGAGCAGAGGCTGTCCTATGCACATGTCTGTCTGTAGCAGCATATATGTTACTTTCACACAACATACCCCAACGAAATTGTAATTTTGCCCTATTTTACTAGAGGACCACCAAAATATCAGCATCCTAAAGGGAGATACACCAGAGCTCGATTCTGATTTGAAGATGTAAAAAACGTCTTGAAAGTTTCCACATCGCACAAGACTTTAATTTTATCTTGATAATGAATTGATTGCAGGTCACCGGCTGTTGCTTAAGCCACTGTATAACTCAAACTGTCTCTTTTTACACGGTGCACGCCGAAGCCATCACGCGTATTAGCTTAGTCATTACTGTACAGCAGCGGGCCAATAGTCAATGTAGCCCTTTAAATGTGGACTGATTAGTGGGCAGCGCGGGCAGAAAACGGCCATGGTCAATGTTATGGAGTTGTACACTAAAAAAACGTTACGTGTTTCAATGCCAAACGGTTGCTATTTCGCCTCTGAACTTGAGCCCGGTATCAGGAGGGCCTCGGCCCGAGTGCAGTGCGCAGGGATACGGTTACCGACGGGCCGTGCACGTTTTGTACGCACTAGGCCGCAGTCAGCCCCTTCCAACACTGCGGATGTGACCCACGGCGGTTGGCTGTACGGTAGCATTTGGGGATAGTTAACGTTATGTCCAGTTTTCTAACCGCCGCTGTCGGTGTAAATGTGCCAGCAGCCACTGTCTGAAATTCAAACTATGCATCATTAGCGCGGATTAGCCACAACCACGGGACTGTTAACCGTTTATTTTTAGTTATCTTATTGATGCACAGCTCATAACGTTTTTACGTATTATTTTACTTCATTTTATTTTTAGGATTTTGTTAATCTTTCTAGATTTTAGCCGTTAGTGCTAAACGTCGAGAACGGTAGCTGCACGCATGGCAGGTAGTGTGGAGAGCTCGCGCTCACACGCGGACATAACGGTTATTTAAAAGTTCGCAAATGACGGTTAAAGCTCACGGAAGAGTTTGTTATTAATATTAATATTAAAATGTAGTTAGAATATTTAATTTAATGTCACGGTGAAAAATGTTTGACTACTATTTGGTGTTTTTTATTTTACATTCGGTGAGTACGTCTGGGCTTGATTTGGTTAACAGGTGCTATATTTCTGTTGCTTAATTTAGCTCGGTCCGCTCTTTTCCTCTTAACAGCATTCAATGAAGGAATGAATGTGTCATTTCTTCTGCCCCTTTCCGTGTTTTAATTGTATCACCACCCAACTGTCAGATTTCCATCTTCTCCCTCCCAAGATGACATGTTGGTGATATTGACACTCACTTGGCAGCACTGTCTGCTTGCCTTCTTTGCCCATGGACTATGCCAAGTGTTGCCAGATGATAAATAAGTGCCAACTATGTACCCAGTATGTACTCCAATAAAGTTAATAAAGGTGTACTGACCTGACCTGAAAGTGAATAAAGTTATAATAAAGTTACCCATCAGCTGTGCCCACCATCAGCTTCATTAACCAGACATGACCTTTAACCTCTGTATCCTTGTGTCTTGGCCTCCACAGCAGGTATGGCAGATCCAGATCTGGACTTTGAAACAGGTGATGCTGGGGCATCTGCCACCTTCCCCATGCAGTGCTCGGCCCTGCGCAAAAATGGCTTTGTTGTGCTGAAAGGCCGTCCCTGCAAGATTGTCGAGATGTCCACCTCCAAGACTGGCAAGCACGGCCACGCTAAGGTCAGTCTGTCGGCATAAAACAGCATAATCTCAAGGGAAACGCAGGGCTGAAATTGATAGCACAAGGTGTCAATGCCCAATTTTAAGCAATGACATTTTTGAAAGTGTAATTAAGCTTTAGTAGTGTTTCAGAAATAACTTTTCTTTGTAAATGTTTGCTCCCTTTGCCAGTACTCTAGCATGGCATTTGCTTGGGAAAAACTGCCAGCATTCAGACGGGTCTAATTCTGGGCTCACTTGACCCTCAGACCCTTTGGTACTTTGTAAAGGATAGTAGTTTACCTAAGTACTTGGCTGACTAAATGATAACACTTGTACACACTGGATTCTCAGTTTTTTCAAGATATTGAATGATGAACTCTGATTTTGTTCCAAAATGGATATTTTTTTTGGATATAAGCACTGCAGTTAGAAGCTTGATTGTCTTGACTGTATGTGACTCTCTATGTGTTGTGTCCTTGTGCAGGTCCACTTGGTTGGTATCGACATCTTCTCTGGAAAGAAGTATGAAGATATCTGTCCCTCCACCCACAACATGGACGTCCCCACCATCAAGAGAATGGATTACCAGGTGAGAGATGGGACACTACAGCAGAGAAAAGAGGAAAAGAGCTGGAGGAAAGAGAGTGGTGTAATGAAAAGGGGAAATTCAAACTTTAAGTCACAATGAAATGTTAGCTGATTCTCCATATCATAATGTATACCTATTTAATGATGAATGGCCAAAAAATGTTTTCTTTTCTCGTATTTATTTATTTTTTTTCACCCCTGAAAACCCTGCTTTATTTCACCATGGTCGTGTCCCGGTGTCAAGGTTAGGTGCATCTCACAGTGGATTGTTTAACCAACCACACCAAGCATGTGATGGGCTTCACTGCCTTCCTCTCTTTCTTTGTTATGGTCCCACCCTCCCCACGTTACGTGCCACTCCAACACCCTCTTTCAACCACAAATACTACGGAAGCAAGACACCATTGAAATGCCGTGGCCAGCAGGCCGCTTTATTTGCATAGAAGCAATAATAATACGACCCGGTCTTGACGGCAGGTGTTCAGCGACGTCTCCTTTGGCAGGCGCACTTCGCCTCTCACCTGGCAGGTCAGCCGCGGAGCACCAAAGCTACCAGTCCGCCAGGCTTCCAGGAGCATCCCGCTCCAACCCCGACTGGGCAGCTCTTCCAGGCTGCTCCCGGCTGCATCCTCCATGGACCTTGTTGGTTGCCGCTGCTGGTCTCGTTCACTCTTGCTCTCCATACAGCCAACCCTCGATCCTCTTGATCTCCTGTCGGCTCATGCACTCCGTCAGGCTCTCATAATGATGCAACCGCTCCCGTTCACACATTCACACACTGGTTAAAAGGGCTCGGCTGCAATCAGCCTTAATTGACCGCAGCCTACGCCTCACCCACACCCTCACCCCAGTCTGCCACAGTGGGTTTTCAGCTTGCGGTGAAAGATGGGCGACTCTGCTGACCTGACATCAGTGGGGAGTTCATTCCACCACTGTGGGGTCAGGACAGAGAAGAGCCGTGACCGTGTAGATCGGCCGCAGGGGCCTCTGAGCGACGGGGCAACCAGTCGCCTCGAGGCAGCAGAGCGAAGTGGTCGGGCGGGGGTGTAAGGCTTGACCATAGCCTGGAGGTAGGAAGGAGCTGTTCCTTTCACTGCCCTATAGGCTAGCACCAGGGTCTTGAACTGGATGCAAGCTGCTACAGGGAGCCAGTGTAGAGAACAGAGAAGGGAAGTTGTGTGGGAGAACAAGCCCAGATGTCTGATGGCAGACGCCGGGGCACCAACAAGGAGGGAGTTGCAGTAGTCCAGGCGGGAGATGACAAGAGCCTGGATGAGCACCTGCGCTGTCTCATCAGTGAGGAAGGGGTGAATCCTCCTGATGTGACAAAATGTTTTCCATTTATTATCAGTAGTGCAGCTCCAGGAAGGATCTCTTGATGGTTAGAATATATACAGATGACTCCTGGTTCTCTGGCCCATAGCTTTAGGTGAGAGTTGTTCATCTTCACGGTTCACAGTTGTTCACGGTGGGAGGATGGTCTAGTGGTTAGAGTGTCTGTCCCGCAACCAAAAGGTCATAGGTTTGAGTAGCTATGGATGAGCCGCTGCTGGAAACTCAATTTATTTACCACTGCAATAACGATGGCAAAATATATTTAGAAAAAGGAATGTAAATCTAAAAATATTGAATGTCCAAGATCATAGCGATAGGGTTTTCTGCTCCATTAGACAGCACTTTGTAGAACTTGATACTTTGCTGGTATGACAGTGAGACTATTCAGTAGTAAAACCAAGCAACCGATCAAACCGGTAGGAGTAAGATCTCTGTACTGTCCAGTGGAATGCGTGTAGCTTGCCAAACTGAAAAGGCAGATGGTGCAGGATATCCTGTTGAAGTGAAATCATCTACTCTCTACTGTACAGCCAGTCCCAGTATACACATACCCTTATTATCAGGGTGTTCATGTCTGGAGCCATTCAGATTCAAAAGTATGTCCCATACAAGTAGAGGCACACAGTCGAGCAATAACCTTTCTGATCTCATACCTTGTCTCTTTTTCCCAGTATTTTTTTTAACTTGGTGGGTGACAGTGAACAAGGGTTTGCTTCTTGAAAGTCACTGTTTCAAAAATGAATTCCTACCCGTTGTTTCACAGTTTATTTTGACACATTTGTTGGTGTGTTTGTAATCTGTAACAAGATACATTTTTGCCTGATATTTATTTTACATCATTGGTAAAATAGTAATCACAAATCATCCAATCATTTATACTCTTTGTTTAATCCTCCTTTTCTACTGCGCATCCTCTGTTCTCTGTCTCTCCTTCCCTTCCCCTTCCCCTCTCCTCCCTCATCTCTTCTCATTTATTTCTCCCCTGTCCGGTCCTCCTCTCTTCCTGCTCCCCCATGCCCTGTGGTCATAGCTGATTGGGATCCAGGATGGCTACCTGTCCCTGCTCCAGGACAACGGGGATGTGAGAGACGACCTGAAGCTTCCCGAGGGAGACCTGGGCAAAGAGATAGAGAGCAGGCATGATGCTGCAGAGGAGATTCTGGTCAGTAGTGTTAACTCACCATTCACTTGTTTGACTGCAGTTTTGTCTGTATGGTAAGATTCGACTTTAGCCAGCAATGCGGTTCATCTTATCATCTTAATCAAAATGTAACAGAGCAGTGTTTCAGTTATAGTATAGAGGTAGCACTAGTTACTCTCACTGTGTGACCTGTGTTAACCTGTTACCTCGCAAGCTGGAGGCTGTGGAGCTTGACTGAAAAAAAGCTGTTTTTTATCATTTTTGATTAAATGTAATTTTTTCCAGTGTCCACATTATACAGGGTAAGTTTGCTGAACGTAAATGCAGATGAAAAGGGATGCAGTGAAAGTGCAATGAAATATAGATTTATTTTTTTTTGCGGGAATTTCTCTTGCAATTCTTGCTAAGGCAGCCCAACTTGCCATAAGGCGCTACGGGAAACCCTGGATATTGTACAGTATGTTTTGAATGGTGTCACGGGTGCTAGGGTGATAGAAAATACTCATCATGTAAAAATAGCAGGATATACAATTGGGAAACACATTCGGATTAACAAACCCACCATGCTTGACTCCACTGTATTCTTTCAGATTAGTGTTCTACATGCAA
The DNA here is from genome assembly GCA_034670405.1 of Hoplostethus atlanticus. Classification (NCBI taxonomy): domain Eukaryota; kingdom Metazoa; phylum Chordata; class Actinopteri; order Trachichthyiformes; family Trachichthyidae; genus Hoplostethus; species Hoplostethus atlanticus. The sequence continues at coordinate 2,496,448 of JAXDDX010000054.1, read as the reverse complement.
TGGATGAGGAGGCTGCAATTGCCATCAAAGCCATGGGTAAATAAGGCACTGCAGGTAAATACAGAGCTACAGCTGTCGAACACCTAGCTGTCCTCTCACCCCAACAACCGCCTGACTCAAGCCTGCTTGAAGATGAGTGTGTGTGTGTTATGTATAAGTATGTGTGTGTGTGTGTGTATGTGTGTGTGTGTGTGTGTGTGTGTGTTTGTTTGCGTGTTACACCACAAGACACCTGCATGTGCCATGCCAGTGCGGTGTGTGTGATGTCATGTACATGTACAGTATATTGTCAGTGGACCAAGGGGAAGGCAACTCCGGTCAACAAGAGTCAAGACTGTTACCAAGGTTTCGTGATTAGGTTTACTAATGTATTATAAAAATATTATTGCTCTTTAAAAATGTTTATCATATTTACAGCGATGCATACTCGTCATACTGGAAATATTCATGATTGTCCGCATTCTTGCATAGTATAATGATTTTGAAGTTGTTTTTGCCATGTATATATTTGTTTGAACTGACTTATTTGTTGTCAACCGAGATTTTAAGTTTTATATTTGACAAAATTAAATTAAACTCAAGTAGCTTTATGTCTATTGAAAATGTCACTTTTATAAATTGATGGTTTCGAGCAGTATGCTACCATGGATTTGCCTACCCCTTATGCACTTTTGTTTCAATGTTAACATTACGAGCATGTAGATCGTATTTACTTTAGAGCCGTCAAATATAAATTAAAGCTTAATATAAATATAAATGTAAATGAAAGCAAATATTGTATATTTGAGCAATGTTGTATTTTTCTGTGCAGATAAATTGTGGGCAGCACTTCATTTTACAGCCTGATCCATATTGCAACAATATACCCTGACTGCAACACAGTCTACTAGGAAATTTCAAAGAAACTCCTTACAGTAATACTAGCTGTACTAGTTACTACAGCTTTTAACCAGACATGATGTAACTTCTTACCTGTAAACTGCGGGCTGTAGAATAAAGTGTTCACAAAAAGCGTTCAACTTGTTGGTTGTGCAATGTTTATTCAGAGGTTGATTCGTTTTTACACTAATGAATGTGTTGTTGACACTAAAATGTATTGCCCTCTTTTTTCTTTTCTTTCCTAAAGATATCTTTCATCTTCCCTCTCTGGTTTCTGACTTCTCTTTCCTCCTTCTCCTTCCCCTTGTAATTCTGTTTCAGGGGAAAACAAGATGCACTGGACCTGGGGAAAAGGAGGGGATATTGTCTCGTCAATGCTATTCTCCCTTTTTCTTTCTTTTTCATATTCTCTCTCTCCCGCTTTAGTTTTTGACCCTCCTTTGGGTTCCATTAGAGAAGAAATTATTAATTAATAAATAATTGGAAATAATTGGAATCTCTATGTACATGCACATATAATACCACATCTAAGACAAGATGTACAAGCTAAAAAAGGAGAGACGGGTAGAATAGAGGAAGGTCTTCTCTCACAAATGGTCGCCAATGATTCAGTAGGCACCTACTATCAGGGGAAAGGTGGTGATAATGTCACAACTTGTTCCCCTGATTCATGAAGGGCTTCAACTCAGATCTATTGTGGCTTGTTCAGAGTGTGCCACGTTCAAAATGTTGCCATAGAAGTGTACCATACAGGATTGACACTGAATACATGAGATTTTGTGTCTGTTCTGTATGCCAGTTTTCTATGTGATTCCTCTGAACAAGCCCCTCTTGTCTTGTTTAATATTTCACGGAACATATATCAACTGAAACCTGTCTATTAAACAAAAGTTATCATGATGGCACACCCAGGTTCAGTTTCTTTTTTCTCAAGTAAGGTGGAAAAGTGTCAAAGAGAAACAAAACTCAGCTCCAAGACGTTCTTGGACATTTGAAGAACATAGCATAGAACATACTGATGTCTCCTCATCTGAAGTCTTAAGTCTCTTAACTTCATTCACCACTTAAATCCCTTTGCAAAGACCCTAAGACAGAGCCCACAGAGCAGGTTGGGGAAATGACTGGAAGAAATCAGAAAGAGGCACCAAGTATAATCTGGCATACACTCAAACTTTGTGCTAAGATTCAGTAGGCAGACAAGTTGTGGCATTTTGGTATCCTTACTTTGTGTTCATGCAGCAAACTGTGCAGAATGTCTCCCCAGCAAAAATTAAAGATGACACAAATTGTTGTGTGGTGTGTGCTTGTCATTTTATTTCAAGAGCATAACGCTTTAGAACAGTATAGACTTAATTTCTACTATAGAAGAACGAGAGAAAAACACTGAAAATCCGCCGTCGTTCGTATTCTGTAGGAGAAATGGTCATCTATGTGTTAATGGTCACCAACCCTGGTCCTACAGAACTTAATGGATGTGTGATTATGAATGCTGGTACTCAAAGAATAGGTTCTCAGTCACGCAGTCTTGCTTTATACAAGATATTCTGAATCTGTTTTGTGCAAAGTAGCACTAACACAATGCCTTTGATAAACAATTTTTCAGAGTAAACACATTATTTGAAGTTTGGTAAATCAGAGCTGGATAGAAGCCCATGACTGAAGGAGAGACCGATGACAACTGATCAAGGAAATCAAAAGAGCAAAACAAAGCCTTAAAAGAAACAATATTATACAGGAAATGAAACTCAACATTACCGCCTAATCCAGCATAATAGTTTAAGGATGTTTTCAATCAACCATCATCAACAAAGCTTTAACAAAGTTGTTCTGTTCGTCAGAGAGATTCTCCAGGATGTTGTGTGAAGCCATGAAGTCTCGGCGATCGCCTTGGCAAAGTTGGGCAGCGGTTCGGTAGTGGCTGTGTTTACTTGCCATGGTGATAGAATCTTTGTCCGCTCTGGGCATGAGGGAGGAAGGCGTGGCGTGGAGTGGCTTGGGGAGAGCTCTGGAATGTGGCCTGGCAAGAGGAAACATGGAACAATAACAAAATGTTACACAAGTCACAAGAAACTGAAGACGCTGCAGTGCATAAATGACACACGATACACAATAGGCGTTTGTGCTATTTGAGTGGGGTTTTTGGTGATGGAAGACAATGAAACGGGCTAATGAAAATTGTGTGTGTGTGTGTTTGAGCGTGTGTGTGTTTTGGGGGTTAACCTTTGCAGTGGGGATCTGGACTGCCATTGACGGTGTGGGCAGCAGGCCTGCAGCAGAAGCATGGAGGGCTTGGGGGTGCATGGGCCTCAAAGCACCCTGAGAGAACAGAGAACGAAGCCATTTAGAGACACAGTGAGCTACAGAAGTATCTGGACAGCAGGATGTGTTTGGACGTTTTGGATCCATAGTCTTATTACTTGAAAAGTATGCCTGTAAGGCAGTTTTGATCAAATAAAGATTTTTTGCGTATACAATCAAAATACTAAATGTGCGATGGCATCAGCAGATTGTTGATATTCTATTTTCTAGGTGTTCTTCCTAATGTTTATGCATTTCAGGCTCAAGACTTCAGCTACTTCTAAATTTCATATGACCTTACCGCATCTGTGAAGCCTGACTGTTGGTTGGCATGTTCCAGCTGCTTCTGGAGGGATATTCCCGCCCCAGCGATAAATCCTGCATGAAATATAGTAGACGGACACTCACAGCAACCACATGATCATATATAGCATCTATATAGGCAACATTCAGGTTATTTTACAGTTAACTCTACAATGTATGTTGGCTGTGGTCGAATATTACGCAAAGCAAATTAAACTGCACTGGGAACACAAGGACTAGGGTAGCAGGCTGAGGAACTGACCAGGCTGGGAAGTGAAGTGACTGTGGACAGGGTAGCCAGGCTGCTGGTGGGGGAGGTACTGCATGGCCTGAAACGCAGACGCACCTGGGGGAGGGAGGAAGTAGGAGGGTCTTATTACAATTACTAAATCCCTTTGCGATCAGTTTAAGTAGTCTGTGAAAAGTCACGACAAGTGCCAATGACAGTAATAAAGTGAATGACAGCACATTGACCTACTGACCTTTACAATTCAAACTCTCCTCTCTCCATTTTGTCTGGGATCACACATTTAACTGCTGCATTATTCTGTTGCAGGTGCATTATGTTGTGACGCAGGTGTTGCATGCATTTATTCTGCTTATGCAGCAATAGTGTATGCGTAAACTAAATCAAATGATGTATTGCCACATTTTTACAGGCTCTCCATGAGATTTTCATGATGAAAACATTTTGTCAGTGAATCCAAGTTGCAACAAAAAAATGCTGCTGTAATACCACTACCAATAACCATGTCAAATCGGTTTCCTCTCAATAATTTTGAGGCATGGGATCTTTGTGTAGAACTCTGCACACAGATTGCAGCAACATAAATGCATTATGGATTAAGTGTGAGCCTGGCATCGCGCCAACATGCACATGGCCTGTACCTCTGACTTGGGAGCTGCTGGCAAAACTGACTGGTACGGAGGGTCCAGGGGCGTAGCTGGAGGGATGCTGTGACTGGGCCACCCCATAGGGCTCATGAACCCCCTGACTTCCGCTGAACTGGCCGTGCTCTGCCGAACTTGTGCTGAACCCAGGCTGCGTCTGATAGTGGCGTCCCTGGAGGGAGAGGCGGGGTAGATTAGAGGGTGTAAGAGTATGGCTTGAAATTAAATTGTCACAGCTAAACACTTTAGACACAATAAACAAATTACATTACATTGACCCAATACTCCAATTAATTGCCTTCATTTGCAGAGAGCTGGAAGACAAAATGCTGACATTCAGTGGACAGGTAGTCTGAGTGCAGCACTCCTTCACTTACCGGGATCACAGGGGTTTGGAAGAGCTGTTTACTGCGTTCTCCAAGCAGCGCACCAGGTCTATTGTGGCTGACTGGATTGCCTGAGAGGGGAAAAGAGAAAGACAAGGATCAGTGGACTAGTAATAATGTAATAAGAATAATGACATTGTTCCCACAGCACTGTTACCACGGTGCCATGGGCATTAAGTGGCAAATTCAGGCCAGTTAGTCCGTGGTGAGACCCTGCTCAATACCTGTAAGTAATCAAACTTCATTATGGTTTACATCACATGAAAAAAACATTTTCTACAATTCATGTCTGTTGTTTATCTTCTTAAGAGGTAAACGTTCCATTATTGTGAAATGTAACTATAAATAGAATCTTCACACCTCAGCTGTGAGTTTTCACAGCTTCTTATTCTTTGCAATAACCAAAAACAGCTTTCATAAACAAAACATTCTCTGTAGTTCAGATGATGATATGTGATGCATAAAGCTTGAAAGGTATCGTACCTTGAATGCTGAGAAGGTGCTGTCCTGAGTGCATGGGCAGACTGGGTTGGTAGCTGGCTGACGTCAATGTCGTGATATCACTAGAAGAAGACAGGTAGTACAGTGGTAGTACAAGTGGATACAAAGTTTACGTAAGTTAAATCCTGGAGTCTGGCAAACCTTCATAACAGCACCATCACTCCCACAAGAAGCTAACACACCTTCATGTACTGAAATGTAATAACAAAATTGATTTAGAAAGCCCTTTTAACAGGTTCATCACAAAGTGCTTTACAGAGCAACAAAGGACACATACAATTAAAAACAAAAGAAGAACATTGATGCATATGTGTGTGTGTGTGTGGTGTGTGTGTGTGTGTGTTGTGAGAATGGATTTGATATCACTAAAGTCCTGGCTACCTCTGCTCCTTTCTGCGTCTCTTTTCCTCTTCATGAAGGACTTTCTTGAGCTGTAAGAAGAGTTGGTGTTTCTCTTCTTGGAGTCCCTGAAGTTTCTCCCCCATCTTCATTACCTGAAGGTGAGATGGCAAACCCACATTGATATGTAAATATTGACGCTAAAGGAATAAATCAACTATTTGGCGAGTAAGCTCTTTGATCAGCTTACTGTAGTGTAACAAGAAGATTGGTGTCATTTTCAGGCAAAGCCGCATAGCAGCTTACTGCTTGTCTCACAGCAGTAACTGATCAAAGAGCATACTCAAGTGTCCTTTGATATGATATTGCAGTGTTTGGTGCAGAGAGGTTATGTTTTATCTCTTTCCAACCTGTTCTTTGGTTTCCTCCAAAGACATCCTCTCCTCTATTTCTTTTGTCCTCTTCCTCTCTTCCTCCTCCTTCATCTTCTGCTCCATCATTTTGTCCACTTCTTCCTCCTCTGACAATTTAGAGTGATGTTACACAATCATTACAGCCATCTGTCTTTGTCTATCATATATTCAAATACACAATGCCAACGACAACACACCTTGCCTCTTGCGCTCCCTCTCTCTCATGATGTGCTTATGGAGGGCTCTTGCCATCGCGTTGGACAGCTTGGGTCTCTCCAGCAGAGCGGGCATGGTGACAGGCAGTGGAGGTGCCAGCTTGTGTAGGACAAAATATAGTTTGCAAGTATTTATAGTTACGTACACAGGTATCTGAAGTATAGCCAGTACAAACTACCTTGTAGTTAAATGTTAGCAGCAAGGTCGGCCTCACTGATGTAAACGTTATAGGCCTCCCTAACTGACATTAGGCTAACAGTTGTAGCCTGGATAACATTAGCTGCTGTTTTGTATAATAGACAATACTTAGTCGTGTTAGTTATATGCGTACAATATGTAAATAATATTAGTTTAGATGAAGATGCACAAAAGTTAAATATAGTGCGTAGCGGTTGCAAGAAACATTTTACTAAACGTTCCCAAACGCAACCGTTAGCTAGCGTTAGCTATTTAACGTTACGCTGCTAACGCTAATGTTAGCGGCGCTTGTGCGGCGAAGTTGTAAACCGTGTTGAAATAGAAAACGTATATCTTACTTTCGTTACTTTGTGAGTCGTTTAATAAGAACCGAACCGTCTCACGGGTTGGACTTGATGCGGCTTAGCGTTGTACCTCTGCAAGAATTCAACAAAATAAACTCCTAACAAACATAAACATAGAGGGATTTTCTGGAAGGAAATGTTTTAATATTGCACGTCCGGTGTCAAAGATGATATCCGGGTTTTCGAACTGCATTCTGGGATTTATAGTTTATTTCTATTTCGGCCTAGCAATACACAATGCCTTAGTCAAGTAAAAAAAACATGAATGAAATGAAAATATGACCAATTAATCAAAGATGTCCCCATTGACCAAGAAGCTTACATTGAGTCCGGACACACTGTAAAAACTAATTCAAACAATCTACACACGAAAGAGTAGGCCTTGTCTTAAGCCAAACTGGCATCTCAGATACAGAACGTGAAAAACACATATGGCCTTGAAAAACCAGGACAGGCACACATTATGCAGCCAGGGCAGCTCTGATAAGATAAGGCATTTAAGTGCAACTACAGGGAAGGGAGGCTATGAAGGTTGAACTATATCACAAATTCAGTGTGTATGTTCAGTAATAGACACACAGTTGCACAAATAAATGCCCTAAGAGGGAGGAACCTTAAGCACTCACCAGGGATGTAAATACTGGAGATGAGCCCAGTCCATCTGGTCTGATTCCAGATCATTCTTCGACCTTATATTTTCAATTGGGCACCTCTTGAGTGTTCTATATATTATATATATATATATATATAAATATAAAATCAGAGGTGCCATATACTGTTTAAGTTATATGCCTTGCTTTTACTGCTCAAGATGTATTCATAATAATTCATAATCCACTTTGAAAGGAAACCACTTCATCAGCACACCTCCATCTTGATTCAAGAATCTCCATACATTTTCTTCCTCATCCATACACTTCACACAGCTATAGTGTGGTAGGAGTGATTGTCTACTCTACACAGAGCGATGCAGTTGCAGCCATGGTACTGACATCTCTGGGGCAGCTGGTTACGAACAGACTCAAATGATCAAGGGAAAAACATGCAGTTATGATGTAAGATCAGCAAAAAATATACTTGCAGTCCCGTAGCAGATTGTTCACACTAGTTAAGATATACCCTCCACGTGTACAAAGATGATCAATAAAGACAACAAACATAGTTGGGTTTTATCACATTTTATCATGTATGGTCATGAGTGGAGAGAAAGAGCCAGTAATGCAGCTGTATACAGAGTTCAAATCTTTTTTTTAAAAAGGAAACAAAACTTAAAAAAAGAGAAAATTGCACTCAGCTTTACAATACCTTTAGAAATTAAGCCATCTAAAATTAAGAATAACAACGATAATCATAACAGCAATCAAAGAAATAGTCTTACCACTGAAAGCAGAGACAGAGGGAGGATGATTGTTCAGTCTGAATTTGATTATACTCCTTGCAAACGTCGGGCAGAAAACTAAAGTTCTCATTCACAAGCTATAGTGGCTGATAGATAAAAAAAAAATCACATGCCATTGTTGTATATCAAAGCAGCTGATAGAACACATATTTACCCACCACAGACAAATTTACCTGCCTTTTGCTGGTGGCTACTGTTAATTTCCCACCCTGGTCAGATGCATTATATCCTCATGCAACTTATCATGACTGGACAACCAATAACTATCTTCATCATCAATAAGCGCTGATGTCAACCTAAATTCACATACCCTGCTTTTCTTCCCTTACCTTTGAAATAACTACAAATTCAGCCTAATTTTAGCATCAATTTCAAACATCAAAGTGGCATCTATTCTTTCTCAGTTTTGTCAGTAAAGCATGATCAATACACAACAAAAAAAACTGTCTATGAGAGAACTCAACTTAAGTCATTATCGAAAAGAAAACTGGAGGCAAATACAATTCAGACTGCACAGGAATAACAAAGACGTAAATGGATGGGAGAGGGGGGGAAAGGATGGGTGGTGAAAGTGCATTTGACATATTTACTCTGGGAACTCTAGGCTGCTGAGCTGGATTTAATATTTTAATGAATGGTGGAGGTCTTGGAGGGGTGGATGGGTGGGGGTGATGGTAGTGGGATCAGATTTCCCTTTGGCTGTCCCCATACACGCTCTCATCACTGTAGGCAATGTAGAGGAAAAAGTCCTCTTCATGATGCTCCTGAGAAAGAGTCAGAAAGATATAGTGTGAAAGAGACAAATAAAAAGGCTTTGGTATGACATAAAAAATCTGGAGGGAAGCTCACTTTAAAATCAATAGAAACAAAAATCACAAAATAAGCCAATAAAGACAGTTTGAGAGCAGGGAAAAAATATCAAGACTCCTACCTGGTACAACAGTCCCATGGTAGCTGAGGTGGGTGGAATGACGTTGTTTACAAAGAAGAAGAGAGCATCCTCAGCTCGCAAGTGGATTCTTTTCCGGATGAGGAAGTAAAACTGGCCCACTATTAAAAAGAGCACAAGAGAGTAGGAGGATTTTTAAATGCAACTATGAAATGTCAGTCTGTGAAACATTGTCCAGGCATTTGGCACCTAAAACAGTTTTTGGTCCGTTCCATTTACCTGTCAGGTCGGAGGGGACAAGGTATTTCTTCTTGTCCAGATCTCCTATTCTGGCTTTGGGAGCTTTCTCCACAATTACCTGAAAAGGAGAAACAGGTGCACTAAAAATATGATAGAACTGACATACTCTCAGTAAATTATTCTAGTTACATTTTCCATTGAACAGAAGTTCTGAGTATTGGTTTCACCTTTCTCAAAAAGGGGATCTGAGAACAAACTCAAATTTCAGTCAAGTCATGATTAAAATAGTAACAAACAACAAAGATTGGATCTTTTTTTGTTCAAATAGCTATCTGGGCCTATAGTTTCACAAGATCAATAATTTTGTCTGGTTTCGAAACAGACAGGTTGATTTTCCATAAAGCCAAGGAAACAGAGGTAGGAAGGACAATTGATGAGTGGGGGAAGGGCCAGAGTGAAACCAAATCTTTAGGAGAAAGAAATAATATGCTTCTGTTTTAGACTAGGGAAATATAACTTTCAGACTAAGACCTACACCTATTATATAGCTACACATAATAGCATTATTAATGAAACCAAATATTTGCTGGAGTTGCAGCTTCAGGTTGTCACACACTAAGTGAAACTTGAAAAAGACAAAGTAGCCTAATCTGTTAGCAGTTTTGACATAGATATTGCTCAATTACTATATGGGGATAAAAGGCCAGAGGACATGGCGTAGACCGTAAACAATCCACCTAAAAGAGGCAGGGCGACGTAAACAAGTGTCCTATTTGTTGACACCACCTATTTTAGGGTACACTGCTGTTAGTTGCCATGTCAACATGCAGCCTAAAGCTGTAACAAGGCTTTGGCATACATCTAGCTAACTACCTTTCCATGAACATTTTAAAGCGTTTTCACTGAGTTTTTTTTTTTTTTTTTTTTCCACTGTGTTGAACACCTCGGCTAACGCAATGAGATAACTAGCGAAACGTCAATTGGTTTATCAACCATTAAACTATTCTTTCTCTTGGTGTCAGTAATATTCGGATTATGGTAACACATTAGTAGTTATTGTAACATTGAACAAATACACACAGATTAGTAAATGAAGCTATCATGAGCTGGCCTGTATGACATTTCAGTGGGGCCGTAATTCTTGTTGTTGGTTAACATTAATGTTACTGTGTTGTTTTCTAACGTGGCAGTCAGTCAACGGACGAGGAAGATAAAGAAGACTGGTAATGTAGTAACCTAACAGTATCTATTAATGTTTAAATTTAAATGTGTCATATAAATGTCACAACTAGCTAGCAAGTTGCGGTCATGACAGGGCTAGCAAAGACGGTAAGGTTGGCTAGCTAGCTCGCAGTAGCTAGCTCAACGGCTATCTTTTAGCTAGTAGTTTGCTAACAACACTGAACCAGCTAACAAGCTAACGTTTGCTACTTACTGGAACCCTATCCGGATACTTCTTCCTTATTTTCTCGCCCTCAGATCGTCTTTTCTCAAAGGGGTGCTCCTCTTTGTACTGGAACTTCATTGTTAAAGAAATGACAGACAACTAGTCGGTCACTCCGAGGTGTATGATTTCGGTTGCTCAAAGAACGACTCAATTCCGTGACACACGACAAAAACAAACGTTACTAGCTAGCGTTAGCGCACTACAGCTGTTTTCCTAGTGCGACTGAAGCGGAGGGATACAATAACAAAATGACGTAGACAGTGGAAATCGCAGAGTAAAATTCACACCGTTTTGGACAGATTGACATTGATCATGAAGTGGCCATCATCGTTTATTCAAGAAACACTCGTATTTTGAATCAGATATTGTGTACACTGATTTAAATGCTATGAGCACATTTTAGTGGCACTATTTTATTTTGATCGACCACTGCGCATAGAAACCAAGGGAGAGCCGTGAAGAGGCATCTGTCCTTGTCATATGACCGAGGCCCTGCAGTTACCAGCTAAAGAGCTCTGCTCAAGAAGGCACTCGAGATAACGCAATTCTAAGCATAGGTTGTAGTAATCCTGTCTGTGCAAAGCACTTGTTCTCATTCTCCGAGTACAACGTGGCTCCAAACACCTCTGGGATGTAAAAATGAGCAAAATGAGCAAAATGAGGAATAGTTGAATTCACTGTAATTTCACTCCCTAGAAGTTTGTACAATGGTGGGCCACTGTCTGGTACTTATTATTTAGTTATTGCTATTGGGTTGATTGATTGTGATGGTTATTAGCCAAACTGGAAATGTACCAGGAACTACAATGTAGAAGATATACCAGTACTTACTGGTCTAATGAATTACTTTATTACACCTACCTAGGAGGTTATGCTTTCACCTCTGTTAGTTTGTTGTCTGTCAGTCAGTCTGTCAACAGAATATCTCAAAAACCTATGAACAGATTTCCATGAAATGTGGGTACAGATAGTCCTTGGACCAAGAAAGACTTAATTCAGGTTTGGTGGAGATCCAGATGGGAGATTTCCACCATTAGAGGATTATATTTTTATTTTTTTGCCATAACTATGAAACTAACAGAATCCTGACTCCAAATCCTAAATCCTGAAAATAAAGACTAGAAGGATATTTTATATAGTAAATAAATAAACAATTAATTACAAGTAAAAACAAAAAGTAGCCTGCTAGTGTTTATTGCTAAGTAAGTTAAATCTGAGAAATGAATGTTAATCCCCATTATTTGGGGATATATTGGGGATGAAAAAGATGATAACGCTGCTTCTTGTGTTAAATAGTGGTGTTTATGGTCCTAGCACAGGTGGATGACAGGTACCTACCGTGTTAGAGAAATACTTGGCTACTGTGTAAGGGATCATACTTCCATGATTTACACTGTGCTTGACTTCTGTATGCCTCCCTGCTCATGTGATGTCTCCACCTATCCTGCCCTCTATGACTAGTACTCATGATGGTTCATTCTGTGTTAAACCACAGGCAATAAGCCAGACCACATGGATCTAAAAAGTCCCTCACTCATTCAACAAACTCCCCTCTCTTTCACAAACAGGCAGGGAGCTCTGAATGAACCCTCCCCCCTCTGGATGCTAGAAAGTGATGATTTTGGATTGCAAAGATAAACTGTATTGATTCACTATCTCTACCTAAGAGCTTTTAGACAGTGTATGAGAAAAACTTTTCACATTGAATTTGGTCAGACCTTTTTGTGGGTTGTAGTTTTGATGCTTCTCTCAGTTGTTTGATGTACAAAACAATCAAACATGCAATCTTCAACTGTGAAAAATAATGCCCGCCCCACATCCGTTAACTCAACCACATTAAAGGGATAATTGGGGGCAGTTGTTTTAATACTTTGGTTGACCCGTACCATCAGAGTGAAGTTGTCAGCACACAGGTTCTTCTTTACCTGGTCCCTTCAACATGTCTTGAAGGGACCAGGGATTTTATGATGTAGGGTTTACTCTGCTTCAGCACAGCGCTGAATACCTCTGTAATGTACGGATGGCATTTGATTCCAGCTCCTGGGGTTTCAAAGACAAAAAATTATGAAATTATGAAAAATTAAATTATCCTACTTATGTCTTCATGTGAAAGCACAGAAGATGCCATTTTGAAAGATGCAATTTTCTTTTCTGTCTTTCACTGACTTCCAAAGTGAAATTAGAGAAGAGGAAGTGCACCTAGAATCATCACAATTGATTTCAGTTCCTGGTTCTATATATATATATATATATATATATAGAACTAAATCATTGTAAAAGTGGTTAATCTTTGGTTTAAAATCTAAAAATAGTTCTATACAGAACCAAGGATGGTTTGTAGTATAATAATTTCATATAAAACCATTGATGGCTCTTATTGATTATATAAAATCTCAATGTAAAATCACTGTTGATTCTGAGGTGGTTCTTTGAATAGGTCATGGGGGGATAAGTCTAGGGGAAATTCATGTAAGAGGCATTTTCATAAAGACAGAATGGAAGTGCACACATGCATACAACCTGCAGGACAGAAGGGCATGGATGACTTGGAGTTGGATGTAATCGAAACGTTGATTGATCAGTTGGCCTTTATCACATTATTGATGCTTGGTTTGTGTGTTCAGCAACTACCTGCGTGCTATGACTATGGATTCCACAACAACTGTGGTACATCAATAAAAAAAAATAAAAAAAATAACACCTTAGTGCTACTTCCGTTTCTCCTTCACACATTATTTCAATCATGAATACTCAGCAAACTAGAATCAAATTTGCACTTCTGAATAGTTTTAGAAGAGACAAACCTAGGAAAAATGTAAAAATAGAGACTGAAAACTATTGAATTTGTAATAGTATCCTAAAGTTAAATCAGCCTACATTTACAACTGTGACAATACAAAACAACTAGATCTGAAATGGTACAACATAATACAATATGGCTCTTAAATAAGTACAGCTGTTGCCAATTGCTTTAATTGTTTATAAGCTAGAAGAGGCTCTTGTGTTACATCCTGTGCAGATTCCTTCAATAAGAGGAAGGAAACAAAAAACCTTAAGAATAAAAACATCTAGTTTTGGTTCTGAAGGAGAGTTTGGAAAAATCAAGCCATCATCTTTTGAGCAAGTCAGGCAGGCGTACCGAGAAGCCAGATGCAGTTTCCTGTCACACCACATGATGGCAGCAGATTAGCAGGAAAGGCCACAGAAAAACAGCATAAATCCATTTTACAGTTACCAATGGCTATTTTTCAACCCAGCACAGTGAGTCAGTTGACAAGCTGTAAATTATAACCCCAAATCTATGACAGAGACTGGAGAAGAATAAGGAGCATAAAAAATAAGCTGGATAGGAATTGGTCGATACTGACAAGTGTTTTATTAGTAACACAGACCTGGAGACAGAGCCAATAAGAAGCCATTGTGAGCCTTGACAAGACTGACATTGTTCAGAAGGCAATTAAAGACGGAGGGCCTAATAGTTGAACCCATACAGTAAGGGGAGCAGGTAAAAATTGAAAGGGGCAGGCTGCAAATTCTGAATCAAATACAAAACCACCTGCAACAAAACAGAGGGGAGAGAAATTAAGTGCAAGTCCTATTATTTGAAATTAGGATGGCATCAAATGGCAAAGGGGGAAAGCGAAATGTCATGGTATCCAGAAGTCATATTATCATACATTATGGTAATAGAGAAACAATCAGATATTGAAAGGCGGCACAGCAGTCCACATATCTTTACGAGCCACTTTTTTTTTCTTCCCCCTCACAACTTTTCAGTCCAGTCTGTATCACTGAGTCCCATGAGGAGCTTTGGGGAAAGAGTGAGGCTGTGGCTATAAAAAAAAAAAAATCTGCTTGACTATTTATCCAGAAAGACTTCTGTGGATGGTATGTTGCAAGCAAAACTTCATCACATCACATCCATTTATCCGTTCTTGTGAGAAAAAAAACAAAAACGTACCTCAGGAATTCACTCAGACCCAACAAATCACCTTTGTGGTTGATCTAAAAAGGGGCAGTTTGGTATATTCCCCTGCCCGGTAGCTCTGTGATGTTAAGACAGTAAAATGATGGGTTGTCATCTATTGAAGTGCAGAGTTCGAGGTGATGAAGAAGAAATAATAGAGAAATTGTCTTTGTTGCCTTGCTGATCCTTCTCTTTCCCCCCTCCCGATCATCAAAAAAGTTTAAAAAGACTAACGAACGCAGCAAGCATACTCCGATTCACGTACACAAACTCACCTCCATACACACAAAGTCAGTATCAGGAGCTATAAGGCAGAAAGGCTCCATTTTGTTTTGAAAAGAAAAAAAAAAAAAAAAAAAAATACAAATAAAGAATCGAGAAGAAAAAAGAAGCTGACTCCCCCTCCCTCCCCAGTAGTTTCCGGGCTCTGATGATCCCATACTGTTCATCCCATGTTAGCCGGTCACCCCAACCGGTCCTCAGTACCCTTCTGAGAGAGGCTAGAGGGCCGGTAGGTCGTCTGTGTGGGAACGGAGGGCAGGACGGAAGCCGGCGGAGAGGGAGGGGCCGGTTGACAAGCCCCACCCCTCTTGATTCAGCCAATCACCAAAGCCGGTGCTGGTGGAGGTTTCGACTGAGGACGGAGCGGACATCAGCAGTGAACCTACGAGAGCGAGCAGAGAGACAGTTGTAAGAAAAGGCCTAAATCAACTGCCACTTGCTGTCGGTTAACAGCGTTATCTTGAGATGAACAGAGTGGACTGGATAGATGCGAGCACAACACCAGCAAATTAAACCGTGAAAGCCAGCAGGAGGATCACAGACCAGTTAAATACAGGAAAGGGTGCAGACGACTGAGATGGGGCGACTGGACGGTGTAAGCCATGACTGAGAGTGAAAGTGTCCATTTTCATGCCTGTTACCTTAGTGCGTCCAGCATAGGCAGCAAGTTAAGAAGCGCTGTGTCACTAGGGTCGCTGAACCAGGACTTGATGGGTATTGCATTGTCTGGAAATCAAAAACACCCAGAGAGCCAGGTTAGAGAAAAGGACCCGGTTGTGATTGAATGAATCCTGTTAACAAGGACGGTGAGCGTTGCAGATTTAACGTGCTGTTAGGACCGTTACAATACGTGCCTTGTATTTCAAAAAGACAGCTCAGTTAGTTGCACCGTCCCTGGCCCATCACACATAGTTTGGCTTTGACAGTGAAAGCTGAATATACACAAAGAAGGGAGCACCCTCAGGTCAGCCCAAGCCGAGGAGGGTGACAAAACACTAAAACCTTTTGAAGCTCACCCACATATTTATTATATTAGATATATTTGTTAAGCTGCACATGAATCATCTTACTAAAACTTCTGAAACTGAACAAGTGCATTTGCAAGGTACAATATAGAAATTGAAATATTAAAAAAGTCAAACTGATGAAGGTGTACGTGAGTGTGTGTGAATCTGAGGCTGAAGTCTTACCTGGATGGCTGCGATAAGCACCAGGCGAGTTGTCCAGGATGACAATACTGGACAGGTCATCATGTACTACAGACAGGTCTTTAATATAACTACCTAGATCCAATGTACAATGCTGCCCAAAGGAAAGAAAACACAATTGATGCAGTCAAAAGGGGGTTTTAGAGAAGGAGGAAATTGTTCTGAAGCAGCAGAATAATTTCCAGACTCATAAACCCACGGCTAGATGCATTGTGTTTAACAGTGATGAGCAGTACCTGTCTGTAATATCTACGTTTCAGGATGTTCCTGTTGTTGTCCAACTTGTCTGCCACTGCTGAACCGTAGATCTCCATACTAGCTGTGAACACCACCAGCTCATACCACTGGCTCACCTTCGCATGCACACAAACATAAACACACAACGTATAAGGTCAACAATCTTTGGCATCAGATAGTGAGAGTGCAGTATGATACAGGATCCCAAATCATAGATAGTAACGTTGATCACAGCGAGCTGTTCAACACTCACCACTTCTAAAAAGAAGTCAACATGTGGCCTTTTGTGTACGAAGAATCTGACTGGGTGCTTATCAATGACGACCTGCACGGAAAAAGGAAACACAAGGACCCATTTCATTTAGACAGAGTGGTGTTTGGGTTTGCGTGTGTTTTCTATGCACACATACACTCGCATGTACCTTGAGGATGAAGTCCGGCGGTGTGCCGGGTCTCACTGTGGGTCTGAGGACCCCATCATGGTGAGAGTGGATCAAAGTCTCATCCAGGTCCAGAACCAGAATCTTCCTCTTCACTGCATCTGGAGACACAGAAACAAAACAGAGTCCTGGTAAGACACAACATCTACACTTGTGATGCTTCATTGATCCCCACTAGGTAATTTTCTGAGGACAAATGCAGAACAGCGCCCCTAGAGGTGGTAGGGATTCAGGGACTTTTTCTAAGACACTTCAGGCTGGCAGATGTGTGCTGACATGGGGTCTGAACCTGGAACATCCGGTTGAAGGTCGGCCTCTCTAAGCGCTAGGGCAAGCCTTCACCACCCTGGATGACATGAGTGAGTGAAAAAATGAGTGAAACAGCGTGCTTTTGAGTCAGGCTTAAATGGTAGTGCAGGTCCAATCCATCATGCTAGTAAGCTAAGGAGTCATTGGTTTGAGACTAGGAGACAGCTCAGCTTGATGAGACAGTCCTTCACATGACTGGTATGGCTAACATTGGTGTGGTGTAGTTTAGTAGGTGTAGGGGGTGGGAGTGATCTTGGTTCTGACACCTAGTCCCACTCCTGGGCCCATTCATTATACAATATCATATAATCAATACTTATACCAGGATATGGACAATTGTGCTCTAACTGCAAATGTAGCTATTTTGGGGGGGGCTGGATAGGCAATATGGATGTAAAGGAAACCCTCATTGGAAATTAAACCTGGATTACAAGGTGATGGATTACCCAGCTCTTCAGCGGAGGTCACTATTTTTATGTGCAGAGTGAGTTTAGAGAGGCGAGTGGAATAGAGCTGAACAGATCTGTTACACTCACTCGATTGGGTAGTTCAGTGTCAGTGGTAAAAAGAGTGTGTGTTTGAATTAGCTCTATACAGACCAAAAGCTGGCTCATCTTGAACAGCAGTCCGTACAAGCCTGTAACGCCTACAACGCCTGTAACAGTCACATTTCCTCTTCACCTTCCACCCCACAAACACATCTTGTCAAACAGGGCAGGATATTTTTGTCCACCAGCCTCAGTGGCAGATGGATTCAGAAATGCACCTGCAAATTTCACTATTTTACCAGACAAATGTGAGTTTTAGGATGGAACAGTACATCTGTACAACAGTTGTTTACTTGTCACAGGTGGAATTTACCATTACTTTAATGTAGCAACCAGGTTACAGGTCATATAAGCACACGATTGATGTGCAGTGTAATGCCAAACATTAGTTGCCTTTTACATTGTATACCACGTCCTTAGTACACTAGTTTATCACATCTGAAGCGTACGTTATGCATTACATGTTTAACCTGTGTCTCTTCTGAATTTGTGAGAGTTTTTCCTTGTCCTCTGCGGGGGTGTCGTGGGCATTGTGAAGCCCTTTGAGACTGTAACTGTGATTAAGGGCTAAACAAATACACTTGACATGACAGTCTTCAGTAAAATGTATCCGTTGCATTTCACTTGGTAAGACGCTGCAGATCAAAGCGGTGTTACACACAAAGTCTTTTGAAGTGTTGTTGCTGCCTGGGGGGCATTAATGGGTAAAACCTCAACAGAAATCACATGTTGGTTTGGCTTGTAGCTGGTGACGTAATGAATGCAAGCTTATTCCACTGTAACTCTCACCATAGGTTACTGTGGATCAGAGTGTCAGCCAAATGCTAAAATGTAAAAGCACTCTTTCTTGGTAGGCCATTTAAAGTAATGAGAGGAGGGCTTTGTACTCATCAAGCTAACCAATATATTGCCCCCAGGTGTAATATACAGAGGTGGGCAATGTGAGAGGCATCTGATCCATCTTAATAAACTGACATACAACTTTAACAGACTATACTGCACTCAAAGACCTGACACTAGAAGGACATTTGAAAGCTTGTCTGAGTTACGGCCCAGGTAGGAGGCGACATCATGAATGTTCCTGTCAGTGTGTCTAATCAAAACAACTGTGACAATGTTCGTTTACTCTGGGGTGAGGAAGGTCACAAGAGAGGGATCAGGGGTGTAAGTCATTTTATGTTGCAGATAACTTTTCCTGCCCAATTGTGTGTCCCTTAGTTCAGTGGTTCTCAATCCAGTCCTCAAACGTCCGCTGTCCTGGACGTTTTAGCTCCAGCTCTACTCTGGCACACCTGAACCAATTAAGGTATCATGAAAACGTGAAGCCTCTAATTGGTTCAGGTGCTAAAAGCTGCAGGACAGGGGGGTCCTTGAGGACTGGATTGAGAACCACTGCCTTAGTTGACCGATTTAATCTCCCTTTCAATTTCTGCATTACATACATGTTGTGATGGTCACTTTTTTGTCTTTGTCTCTTTACTCGACAAGTCATGGGTTTGAAGCACTTATGACCTTTGTTATCTGTCTCCGTTCACTGCACACTATCCAATATCACAAAACATGAAACAAATGCGTCTATGCACAAAGAATGTGTATTCATACATGTATTGGGATTGAACAGTAATATTTTCCACTCTTTTCCAAACTATTTGGTTTAATTCTTAAAACTGACTTTCTAGACTTGTGTAGGAGTCTTGACGATCTAACAAAGGAGTCATACCATAAAAACAATGCTTAAAATTGTATTAAAAAAGGATAAATTGTACTCACTGAGTCTGTTTCTGGAGATGGGTGACAGAGGCAAAGTGTCATATCGCACCGTCTGATACTGGATTATCTGCAAATCACAATCATGAAAAAGCTTAGTTTCAGAAGACCAGGGGATAACACAACACAGTTGAGACAATAATCCGTATACTAGATGAAGTAAAGTTAATCCCATCATGCACAGATTTCAAATATGTTTCATAAAACCCACTCAGTTCATGGATACTAAATTAACCTACAGTGTTGATCCTGAGTGCAACAAAGCCTCAAATTGTCCCATTCCCTACTCGCAGTCCGTCTCTGTAGCCAAGGCAACAGCATTTTGTGTGGTTTAAAACAGAAAGACAGTTAGATCAGTGTTTAGGGAATCCTTGGGGGACTTTCAAAAGTGGCCTTCTTCCCTCATCTTAATCCATAATCAGTTAAAAAACTGAAAGCATCATTGTTGAGACTCCACTAGACGTAAGGGCAAAAGTAATGCTAATATCTTAATAAAAGGCTTCAGTGCATAAACACTGAAACTTATATTTGGGCCTTTTAGACAGTCCAACCTCAGCACATCTACTCTCTTCTTTTACATCAACACAGATGGAAAAAAGAGAACAGGAGAGGATGCCATATCATAGTACTGAAAGGCACCTAGTGGTGGTTGTGTCCACCCCAATGGTTCCTCCTCTTCAACTTCCTTGCTCTCCTCTAGTGGAAATGACTAGAGAGGCTCCTTTCCAGTGGCACTATAGGCCAGGGGATCTGCACTTTTCTCCACGAGGGCTATTTTTATCCCCCCCAGCTGTCGGTGGGTGTCAGTGGAGCATGGGGCACAGGCAGAAAGGAAGACTTGCAGGGTGACTTTGACTGAGCCTGGGCTGCTTAGTACCAAAAACTTGGACAGGGCCTCCCTCTATGTCCCCTCCCACTGCTTCATGGCACAGCAAGCTCAGGGGAAGCCTATTGCTTGTAGCAGGTGCCTGGCACCATGGGTGGACCTGACCCTCGGCTCAGCTCCCTGCACCTCCAAGAGTGTCCATCTGGCCACCAGCCCTGCAACAGCCCTTTGCCTCCAGACTCATCAATGCTCCGGTGGTCCCCGTTATTGTATCATGTAAGTGGTTATATGCAGAAGCATTACAGTGCATTGTTGCCTTTAAGATTAATAATCAACCAGCTTGTCATATGTTTGTATACAGTAGCAGGCAAAGGATTATGAACTGGTAACACGGGGTCCTATTATTCATAATCCAATTGAGCTTTAAATAATACAGTTTTTGGTCATTCCCCTGTACATGTCTATTCTTTCTAAAGGATATGTAAGCCTTTGTTCTCAATTTCATTTGATTTGCAAACCAAGAAGAATAGTTAAAGGATCATTGTGTGCTCTCTTTAAAAACAAACCAACCAAGAAATCTAACAGAACACACCTTGAATCCTATCCAATTCACGGACGAAAGAGAGGATTATTGGAGAGGCATCTGATTAAGCCAGAACGAGACGGGCTTAGAATCATAGTTCATATTAATAGTTCAGGTGTCCAATGTAATAACTAATGCACTCTAAACTAAATTCTGGGCTCAGAGATTTTCCAGCAAAATCACTGGTCACAGCTTTAGTTAATAGCTATCCTGTATAAGCATCACTTACATTACATTCCTCACTATATAAGCACTCACTGGACAGTGACATTGTGCCAGTGCATCACACATTGTAAACAATAGAGCCAAACTGTGAGTGAGGGAGAGAAAGAGAGAGAGAGACAGAGAGAACAGTGCAGTCTCTGTGCTGACATAATCCCCCTCACTTTACCCATAACCTGGACTGGACTACTCACTCTCAGGGCCTGTTGACAACACGTGAGTGCTGCACAATAAACTGCAGGCAAACCTATAACTGCAAGACTATTACAACGTACATTGCCCCAGCTTTGTTGCAGTGTTAATAGTCGAAGTCCACTCATATTACACCACATACATGTCTATAACAAGACCTCCACTGCTTGTGAAGCACCTGTGTGTAACTAAATTACACGCAGCCTCTGTCACCTTAAATACCATGTTTATTACATAGGCCTTAGTGAGCTGAAGGTGACCGCAGTCTCCAGACATCAAGAAGCATTTGGATGTGGAAGGCTTCCTCTTTGCACTGTAGTTGGATGAGGTACTCATTTAGACCCTTACATCATAGCAAATAAATGACCAAGTGGAAGTGTAAGGCTTTTGAGATAGTGGCATTTGCAAATACCCATTGACATGATGATAAAACTTAGGTTTCACAAAAACTGCATGATAGCTGCAAACGTTATGGGATAAATAACCACCATAATATCTGATTCCACTACAGGTAAGGAACACAGGCCATCTAATTGAATGAAAGAGCAAAGTGAGAGTGCTTGTTGGTGGATGTGATTTGGAGAACAATGTGTAGGCATATGGGAGACATGGCAATATCATCAGGACTTCATTAACTTATCACAAAACCGGTTGATGAATAGCTTTTAAAATCATGCTCACCGTTCGTAGGTGCTTCCTGAGAATGTACAAGATGAAGCCCCATATTCTGGACGTTACGCCAAGGAAAGTGCGGATGCCAAGTAAACACTGTCGGGTCTTCAGCATGTTGACGAGCACGCAAAGACCCCACAGGAACTAAACTTGGATTCGTCGCTGATGGCACGCTTGTCCGAAGTTGTTACGGTAATTACAAGGAACTTGCTTGCTAGTGATATTCAAAATCCGTCTTTAGCCACAGCAGCCAAACTAGCAGTTCAAATTAACAAGAGGCCAAGCAAACGTGTGAGTACCTCGCTCTGCACACTTGTGGCACAACTATCATTGAATAGGGTGCATTCGCATTGTTACTATGGTAGAATGAGTTTGTAAAAACGTGGACGTGGTCAAAAGTATACTGCACGGCGACTGCTGATGTATGGATCTTACCACGCAGCTCGTTGACAAGCTAGCTCAATAGCTGTGTAGCAACTAGCTAGCCAGCAAGCTATCGCTAGCTAGCTCGATAGGGTGACCACCTTGAACCTTGGACAAAAATACTCCAGAAACTTTCGGGCAGCTCGTTATCAAGCACCAGATCAACGCGCATTTACTCTAAGTGGCGCCCAAAGAGACAAATGTTTGAAAAGTTCCCAAAAGTCAAACCAGTCAGTATAAAATCAGTTTGTAGTTCACTGCAAATCCGGTATGAAACTGCGAGCCGCCATCGCCGCTTTGCCGTCACTTCCGCGAGGACCCAAATGGTTGCGCGCAGCACGTCCACGTGGAAAGAAAATAAACAGACGTGGACGAGCAGGGGTGATCCTCTTTCATTAAAAAGGGTCGACTTAGTTAATACTATTGATTCATACTTCAAGTAGATTTTTTTCAACTATTCTAGTAGTGGTTCTAGTGCATGTAACATTTCAACATCAGTATTATTTCTGGTAAGAACTAAAACTATATTTAAAAATCTCCAACGGATACCTTCACACGTTTTCAGCTGTCAGCAGAGACATGCGGACTTGCCAACGTCACGGTCAACTCAAAAAGGGTCTTGCACCAAATTAATCTGTTTTTTTCACCACAAATTGACGGTCATTCAACACATCATCTCCACTATCAATAAGATGCAAAAAGCATCACATAAATATTTGATGTAAATTTAGCGATGTTTTTCGTAATGGGCTGATTTTTAGTTGAAGCCATGTTAACCAATCACTTTGTGGAACTAATGGACGGCAGACTTGGACCATAAATAATGGCTTCAGCAGGTCCCAGGGGAAGTGAGCCTTTATGGAATCAAAATTCTCAACATAATTTACAATAAATGAATCCGATTAATTACCTAAAAGTTAAAATCAGCAGAACTAAACTCATGTCTGTCACATACTGTCAGCCATGGTATAAAAACGTCAGAATACACTTCATAAAAATCCTATAAAAACACAGTGCAAAGAGTCAGTGATGGGTTGATGGTGTTTGAACTGAGGGCATTATACTGAACTCTATGATTAGGTCTTTAATACTCAAGCTCACTCCAGTGCACCCATGGCTAGTAACAGCAACTTCATCCAGTGGCAGGATGTGGCAGGCCCATGCAGGTTTGACATTTTTCATTTGGAATTCATAAGGAAACAGTTTCTTTGCAAATTTGGTCACTGTACCCAAGCAAATATGTAATTCATTGGCTGTTAGTTAAATAATGCAGTATATAAAATATTAGTTTTGTAATCTCTCATAATTTTATTCAACAAAAAATAACTGAAATATAAAAACCACAAAGAAGATCACCTGTATTAAGTTTTAAAAAGAATCCAAATTCCTAACACAATCATTAGGATATTGGTTCAGAGTTTCAAAGTTCCACAAGATGGTATTAAGGCGATGATTCTGCACCACTGAAGGTGTGTTAATGTCTTGGATGACAAGAAGCACATGAAACAGGGCACTTCGATTGCCTCAGTGGGTTTTTATGCTGCAGGCCTAGACATCAAGATCATCATCAGGGTCCTCCTGGTCGTAGTCATCGTTGGCATCAGGCTCATACAGAATCCGCCCTGAACCTGGGCCTGAGTGAAGGAGAGCTGTTTTCCTGTTAGAAAACAAAAGAAAGCATATGGATAGTTTGTGAAAATATTCAAGCACACGCTAGGCAATCTGAAGAAAAAGGCCCACAGCAGTTCCAAAAATGCTGCTCACTTCTCTTTACTGAAGACAAAGGGAAGTGCCAGTTTTTCCCTTGGCTTTGCGCTCTGTGTCAGATAAGCGGAGGTTGAAGGTCAAGTTCGCTGTTGGGTCCCCCTAAGGAAACAAGACAAATGCAAACTTGTCATTCCCTCCATGTCTGTGCCCTTTCTTTATTCTAATTATAGGGTATGGTGCATAGATATTTAAGTGTACTATTGCACCTCAGGTTCATCAGGATCAGTCTGTTTGGTTCCAGGATGACTGGGCTTGCTATGTATTGTGACTGTAAGATCGTCTTTGATACTGAAAATCTCCTCCTAAGGGCATACAATATAACTTGTCAGTAATTTATGGCATCAATGTAGGAGCAGAAAATAGTCATCCCAAAGGAAATACCTCTTACATCTTGCATAACCTTCCCAGATTTTGAGCGCCTTGTTGTCTTTGCCACTGCTACATTTCCCCTGAGACCAGGTGTCACAGTGATGATTGAAGTGGCCAAATGGCATACACTTCCCACCATACCACGCTGATGCATATCTGAGTGCAGCAGACTGACAATAGTTCTCACAGCTCCCCCTAATGAAATGAGAGGGAAAGAGCCTACATAATGTTATGGACTGCATGGTCTAACAATTCGACTTTACACTGGAATAAAATCAGGGCAGATAGTCTGTTTGACAATAGCATTGGTCACACGTTTGAAATTACTTTCAAAAGCTGAAAGTGCAAGCATGCTGCGCTCACCAGGGGTGACTGACAGTAATTTTTCATGGTCATGGCTTTGTTTTAACCTAGATCCACCTGAGACATTATCTCTTATAGCCGCTCTTGGAGCATTTGAGTTATTATCCAGTAATGTGCCGCCATTAATTGCCTTTATCCAGTAAACAAAAACAGCATAGACATTATTACACTGATATACCAGCATTAAGAAGATAATAACTAACCTTTTTTAAGTTGCTGAAGAGTACTGCAGATGGCAGGAGGAAAGCTATGTCTCAGAATCCACGAAAGAGAGTCAATCACAAGGGTCACTGGTTTGGGTTGCAGTGTTTGCTTCAAGAGATTGGTAAGCTCATTTGAAGTGAACTGGTGAACTGTGAAAGGTGGGTGTTCAGTCCAGCCGAGGGGGTCTACATAAGCATTATGAAAGTGTAGCCTATATTCAAAATGATAGAAACAAACGATTAATGGATAGCTTGACCACAAGTTCAATAAACTGTCTCCCAAAAAGGGCTAGTGCCCTTAGTTACCTTTTCATGGATGATCCGTTCAACCCATCTTTGAGCTCCTCTTCACTAATCTCAAAGCCCAGAACATGGACAACCTCCTCCCTAGACTCGAATCAAAGGATCAATTAGGTTTTTGGCAAAAAAGAACATAAGACACTAAAAGCTTTACTTTCTTACCTGTTCAATGCAGCATTGATAAAGCTCTTAAGAAGGTTTCGCCCAGAATAACTTGTAGAATCTACGAATGCAAGTAAAGTTTAAATTACATGACTACAGTTTAACGCTACTGCTTCTTTGCATACAAGCAGACATGGCATTGTTGGTCATCAAGAGCACTTACCTTGTATTATAATGAACCCTCCAACATCAGTTCCTTGCAGTAACTCAGGTAACATGATAGAAGCGGACTGCAGCAGCTCCAGGTAGCTTCAGCTAGCTAGCATATCTCTGATTCACCAATTTACACCTATAAATGCCACGATAAATGTCCGACAACTCAATATTTGGGTGACAAAGAACACCAATTCTTTAAAATCTGAGAATGGCGAACATTCAGCACAGCAAGTTAAATTCCACAACACATTTAGTTTCTCTCTCCTATCCGAGTCGGGTATTACTAGGTAGCATGTCTGTACCGAAGTGAGAACTTCATAACCCACAGATATTTTACCTCGATTGCATGTGGGAAATGTAGTTCATCAACATTTACTCGCGAGCTGTGCTCTCGGTGAATGACCACAATAGACTACAGTACCCGGCATGCCGGAGTGGGTACCACCGCGCTTGGCAGCCAAAAGAGCATTCTGTAATCAGTGCGCGCGCCGCGCTAGACAAGACTGTGCGGAATTGTATTTTTAGTCAAACTCCAGTTGTTTTCTGCGCGTACATTGCAAGAAACGAATAACTTTAGCCGAAAAGTCGTCGTCAGAATGTTTTTGTTTATGGACTTAAACGAAGTGTTATTCACGTTAACCTAATATGCTTTTACATTCTGCCACACTTATAGTTTGATTGCGAGGATTATGCATGCAACAACGTTAGCAGTGACGAAGAAAAATGAGCTAGTACAGCTAAGCGACAAACGAGTTAACGTTAGTTTGCTGTCGGGTAACGTTAGTGTGGCGACGGCGTAGAAGCCTTTGCCTTTGAATAACTCTTATAACGGATCCACGGCAACGGGATATTACAACTCCGATCTATAGTGGAATATTTTGGAAAGAGTTGGATCCGGAGATCCGCGCCCTTGGTCTGCTGCTAAAGTTGCCTGTAAGGTGCAGTCACGCCGGGGGAAAAGCACAGCGCGACGGCTGCTACTCTGTGGCTAGCTCGCCTGCTGCTGCTTCTTGGATTGAGGCCTTGTTGTTGCTGAGGCGACAATGCTTGAAATAATGTCCGAGCACCAAGGTATGTTTCATTAGTTTCAACGACAAGCCCATAACCGCTCTGTTCATTTTTGATTATTTTATTCACTGTTAAAATGGCTCTGTTTTCGTGTTTTACAGTTATTACGCCAAGCCGAATGTGACTGACGTTAGTGTATGCTAACATCAACGTTATAGTAACGTTAGAAAACGTTAATTAGCTTGCTCATTACAACTGTTGTAGAATATAACGTTATATTATCAAAATACTACTACGGTTGGGTTAATCTCAAAGCAAATATCGGTCTGGTAGAGTTTACGGTTAACGTTGTGTTGCAGAGTTAAGTTAGCTTGCTAGTTAACGCGCCACCACAACAAATGGCTCTCTAACTTGAATTCATCAACTTGCGTAACTGTTAAATTAGCTAAATCGGCTCACCGGTCAACCACGAATACCAATTCAAGCACAAACGTAGACTGCAATAATGACATGCCGGGTTAACGTAACATTTCATCGCATCATGCTAACACTAAGCTATCTTAACTAACGTTAGTGAGCCACCCACTTCGACTGCTAGAAAGACGACCCATAAGCTAGCTGGGTGGCTTGGTAGTACTCGACAACTCGCTTAGAATCTTAACCTAACAGTCCAGACTAGCCGTTTGCAATGAACTAATGCCCGATTGTTTCAGCAGTCGGAAATAAAACGCGTTAACTTTACCGAACATTAGCTAACACACGGCCAAACTTGTTGCTTACGAATTGCCATTTTCCCTACAGTCGACATAACGTGTTGGGTTAGCTTCTTCCCTGATTGTCAGCTAACAAGCATCAAGATAATGCAAATTAAAATCACTTTGATATTTGCTAGCCATCAAACATAACTCAACCCAACTTCTGCTGACTAGGCTATGTATCAATAACGCGAAGATGCTAAATTAATGAACAATGAGGTAACATTACATATGATAAGCAAATCAGGCCAATATGCTACTTAGGTTTAAGCTAACGTTAGCGACTTAAGAGCTCACTGTCCGGCTGCGGTTGCTGGCTAGGTCACTCTAAGTTAATACAATCGATGACTTCTGCGGTCATGGCCACATTTTTTCCGAGTAAATTGTCATGATTTAGCTCAGTAGGTCAACCTAACTTTTGCAAATCGAATAGCACTTCGTAAGGTAAACATGCACCTCGCTGTATAACTCTACCATAGCCATGTTAACAAGTACGCTAATGCTAGCTTTAGTCCACATTCGTTTCTGAAAGTGTGTGTACGAGGTACTTTACTTGTATTGTGGAAAGTGATACGTGAATGAAGAAAAGCTGAATGTACTTGTGACCCACAAAGCTTCTTTTCTCTCCACCAGATTCATTATTGACGTGCAAAACGGAGCCTCTGGTGAGTACACTTCTAGTACTATCAGTAGTTCACTTAAGAGCTTTCTCTTGTGAGGATATCCTCGACTTGTTTGAATGAGTTTCACTTGAGGATGCTCGTGGACATGCTTTAATACCAAGATGTTTACTTTCTTTAGCCTCCAGAGAGGAAAAAGAGGACGGTTGAGGATTTCAACAAGTTCTGCAACTTTGTCCTGGCATATGCTGGATACATACCCAGCCCAAAAGAGGTAAGCTGTTTAGTTATGTTTGTGAAATCCTATGAATAGCGGAAATTGTTCAATTTTATATTTTTATAGCTTTCCATGCTCAAGTTGTGATAAAGTACCAAAAATATTTTTTTGTTTTTCTGTAGGAAAGTTCATGGTCCCCCACATCCTCCAGCTCTGCACACAGTTCAGGGCTGTCAGCAGATGGCGGTGGTGGAGGCAGCAGCTCCATGGGTGCTACTTGGGGAGATGGAAGCTCTGACATCCACACCATCCACACATTTGTTCGAAAAGCCCGTGGCAATAAGGGCAAAAATATTCGCCGTATGCACTCAGATAGTACTCTGCTGGAGAAGATGCGCCTTAAAGACTCCCTGTATGAGAACCAGGCCAGCACTAAGGCAGAGCGCAAGAAGGACAAAAAACTGAAAAAGTTGTCTTTGGGCTCGCCCATGGCAGTGGTCGATAGCGGTAGCAGTGAAGGCGAGAAGAGATCCCGCATCAAACGCAGCAAAAACCCCAAACAGCCGAAAGCACCCAAGAAACTCAAGAGTTCAGCCACTCAAAGTGAGACAGACTCTGAGGCAGGCCATACACACACAGATGTACGACCTGTCAGGGACGAGCTGATGGTGCATGGGGCATCCACCCCAAGTGTACAGGGGCTGGAGAAGATGCAGCCAGAGGAGTCCATCAGGGAAGCAGAGATGAGCTCCAGTGAGGGTGAGACCTGGATCGCAGATGAAGACATTATGGTGGAGTCAGGTATGTCATTGTCCGTTTGTACAACACAGCAATCTGAATCTTTTCAAATTATAATCTCTTGACTGCATTTGATTCAGAAAATCCTCATTACCAAACCCTATGAGGCTCATCTCAGGTGTCTGTCTTTCCCTTGCTTGATATGCACCCAGAGTGGACTTATTTAACCAGAACAGCCTATAACTTTGTTCCCTTTTCCAACACAGGTGACGATTCATGGGACTTGATCACCTGTTACTGTGGGAAGCCATTTGCAGGGCGGCCAATGATTGAGTGCAACCAGTGCAGCATATGGGTGCACTTGTCATGTGCCAAGATCAAGAAGTCCAATGTTCCTGACATCTTTTATTGCCACAAGTGCAGGGACGTGCGGCGGTCAGGACACAAGAAAGACACCTAGAGATGAAGGGGATGGGGAGGATGACAAGCCCCCACCCCCTTTTTTTGCTGTCCTCCAACACCCGTTGTTTTTTTTTTTGATGCCTACAGCCAAAACAGCCTAAATTCTCACCTGGATGGCAACTGTATTGTCAGTTTGTAGGATTTCTTTTGACAATCACAACCATTCTTATTTATCCGTCAATGTGTTTTGACCTTTTCTTTTTTTTTTGCCCCTGTAAAAACTGGACAGAAGGCAACAGTGACAGTGGAGAATCATTTATTTGTAACCAGTTAATTCCTGTGTTGATTGGCTTCATCATTATATTCTATGCTAGTGATGTGCACAGAAATATCCACACCTTGGTTTTCATGGATAGTCGACAGAAGGTGCATGTCAACTTATTGTGAATTATTTCTTCAGGATATTGGTAGGCAATGTTTTGTCTTTCAGTGTTCCAAAGAAAACTAAATATTTTCAGTTCATCACTTTAAGTGAGAGCCATGTTCTCTCAACTTTGAATCAATGCAATTTTCACACCTTGACAAAATGTATATCTTAAGAGAAGGAAATGTCACTCCTGTTATATTTGTTTAGAAGTATCCAATAGTGCTAGATGGGCAGCTCATTTCATTTTGATTGTGTTTTGGCAATTTACTTTGTTCATTTTCAGTTTGCAATGTTTTTGTTTTACTCAGTGGTAATCACTGATTGACAAGCGGTAGAGATTTCACTCTTCTAGAATATGTGATCTTTGGATTCAAACAAGTAGCAGATTAAATCTGATTATTTTTCTTTTTAGAACTGCACATAAACGATCTAAATTGCTGAATTTCAAATTGCATAGAGACAATTGTGTTTCAACAGTGCACTTTTTAAACAGAAGCCCAAAATACCATTTCCTCTGCATCTTAGGGAGTTATTGGAGATATAATTAGCTACAACTGATGTAAACTGTTCTTAGCATGTAGCTGTTTCTGTGCATTCGCAGTTCAGCGCTTAATGTTTCTCCATTTCTGGCTTGTTAACCATCAATAGCCATTTACCATAAACATTTTAATTGGAACATTGTAACCTGTTATATTTTGATCTTTTTGTTTCCATATTGTGTTTTTGTGTTTCATCTTTGAAAGTCATCTGATATGGGAGGGTGATGTAAGATGAAAGGTGGGCCAATGCTTTACAATGTCAAAGTGGCTCTGAGATTTGTGTATGACTGGTTGTAAAATATTTGTTTTTCTATTTCATGTTATTTTTTGTTTCTTAGCTTTCTGAAAAACGGGACGAGAGCTGCTCCCGTATCAGAGAATGGACATATGATTGTCTCACATCGAGAACGAAGTTGACTGTAGTGTACAGAAAATAAGTTGACGCCACATGTGTTGTGGCATTCTTTTTATGTTGGTTGGTTTTACCATTTGCTTTTTGGTGGGAGAGTCTCGGTTAGTCCCCAGTAGCATTTGCACTCACCACCGCTCATTCAATTCTATGTACATACCCCATTCTTTGACAACTGTACATATGTGAAAGTGAAGAGAGAAAATAACCAAGCAAATACTATATTTTCTGCATTCTGATATTGTTTTCTTTAATTGTAGCTTGAAAAATAAAAGTGTTTTTGGGGAACATACAAGTTGCATTTTAAATTGTTATATAAAATATATATATACAGTACTGTGCAAAAGTCTTAGGCACCCAAGATTTAAGGTTTATTTTTTGTTTTCTGCATTAGTGTTTTACATTACTGCTCTTTATAGTACATTTTTTGATATATATATATAGACCCATAAAATACACGTAACTTCTATTATTGTTTTATTAGATGTAGTGCACACAACAAAGTGTTTGTCATGTTTGTTTTTTACCACTAGAGGGAGATTGTCAACATGCATCTCACTTGGTTAGTGTGGCAGCAAATTAAATATGAATAAATATTGATCTCATACCAAGTAAACCAAAATATTTCAACACATTAACCATTGTGCAGGATTTGGATTGGAGTTGAGAAATGTGAGCAAGCAGTGAAGGAGCTCGGTGGTTGGAGATGCCCTTATTCACTGTAATCTTCCCAGTCGACGTTGGGCTCGTCCTGTAACACACATGTATAGGCACTCAGTTCATCGCCTCTGAGAAAAGCAATGTCCTCATGAATTATAGATCCTGTATATTTGTATATTTGATCTTAGATGCACCTGCTGTTGTGGAATTTGTAAAATATGGGGTTTTTATGGGAGTTATGGAAAATGGTAGACATTTAGACAATACTGGATATGAAATTTGTGGCAAGTTTCACTGAATATACTATGTATATGTGCCTGTGTGTCATTTAAATGTCTACAATGAAAGAAGTTGATTTGTATTGGTGAAAAGTGAAACTAATTTCATTTTTGCAGTGGCAATGCAGTGTCTCTTGTGCCTCACCTTTCTGTTTCGGTGACTGGACATCAGAGAGCTGCTGATGGAGTCCAGAGGAGCCACTTTCCTCCTGTAAACGCAGAAAGAGAAAAACATTACGTCTGATAACTTTCAAAGCACCAGAATCATCATTCCTACTATACCACACAATCTTATTTTTTTTTCCCATCTTCCTGTCCCTATTCCTGAATGTGACAATCACCTCCAAAGTGTCTCTTTTTCCACCTTGGGTCACATTTTGATTTGATTTGTTTCCCACAGTAGTCTAAAGTCATTCAGGCTGTGTGCTATAAAGGTTTCATCGTTGCACTCATCTTGTCCTCACCTCTTCTCATTGTTTTTGTGTTGGTGGTGGTTGTGGCGATAGACCGGCAGGTTTTCCAGTGGGATGAGGAAGGTCCCGGGCTGAGAATGGCGACCGTCCACGTCCCGGCTCGTCTCCCCCGCATCCCCCGGAGAGAGGTCTCCCTGCTCTGTGCGGTCAGGTAGGCGGGGGATGAACTCTTGGTCCAGCCAGCTCACATCCTGAGGACAGGAGCAAGACATGGACAATGATCTGTGTTAATCCCCTATACAAGCTACTGTAGATGTCAGTGATACTTTGATTTCTTTAACAATGAATTGAGTTTTGGAGCAGCCCTATTTAGGTGAATGTGGATAAGGTGGGAAAAAGTAGAAAGGAAAGACCCCACATCCATTTTGGCTTAAATTGAAACAGTGTGAAACTTTAAAAATGGTGTCTAGGATGAGTTTGTTGTGCATAAAGGCCTACCCTTTTCTTTCTGAATCTGTTTGGCAAGACAAAGGCAGACATCTCCTCCAGCAACACGTACAAAGCCAGGAAAGGTAGCACACATCTGGAGCAAAGCATCTGAGCAGAGACAATGAGAGTTAGACGGTCAGGGTCGTTGGGTCTAGTCCAGTAAAATCCCACCACTACTGAGCTGCTATTGACCGCGTGCTCACCTTAAATCTGTTCTCCTCCCGGTGGAGCCTGTGGATGTTGAGTTGTTGAGTCAGCGGTCCTCCTCAGAGATGCCTGTTTCCAGTCCTGAGCGCTTTCTGTGTTCACGGCTGGTGCGGAGGGTATTTGTAGCCACGCGTCTGGGGTGGGTTTATATCATGGGACTGGAATCGAGGGCTGTTTAGGCTAAGGGTGTGTGTGTGTCGGAGACTAAGTGACTTCAGACATGCCAATTATATCTGCTGCCCGCCATTGTCATCATTAGTGTCGAACCTCTAAAGCCACACTAAGTGATTTTTACTTTTTCCCTTCACACACACACACACGTACACGCACACTTACCACCCTCCCACTTTCCTTTCAGCAGATATGAGGATAGATGGGAACATGATAACGGCATCGTTGTGGATGCTGGTAGTTTGTTGTTTACAGGCTTGTTTATTACCTTCCAGCTGGTTTAAACTGGTTTGACCTCTGGTGTGAACATTTCTGCCACATCAGGGTGTCCCTAAATGTCCCCTGTTATCAATTAGTGGAAGTTATTCAGTAACGAAGCTGCTATAAAATGTTTATGAGTGAGTCATTGTTGTGTTATGTTTTTAATAAAGTCACCCTGGCCCTCTGAACAGTGACGTCCTATGTCATGTCAATTCTTAATTCTTTTGTACACTGGAACAAGTTGTGTGTGTCTATCAGTCGCTCTCCATCCTCGATGAACTGAGGATTTCCCTTGAGGTTTCAGTATTCAGCGTGTCTGGGTTTGGAAGACAGACCCACAGAAAAGCAGAGACAGATAGATCGGAGATAGCCTCGTGATGCCAGCGTGTGTGGCAATCTGCACAAGCTGATTGCTCCGTTTCGCCTGATCTCACAGGCGGATTGCCACCCAATCTAGACCGCACACAACCCCCCCTTTACTCCTCCTGTCTACAGAAGACAAAACAAAGAGATGATAGTGAAGGAGGGATGGATGGAGAGACGGGTAGAGGAGGGGTCAACTTGGGAGTGTACGCGCGTTCAGGCACGTTTTCACTTTTCCTCTTTTCCCGCCCTGTCCTAATTATTTCTATTTTGGGACGGCTGAGCTCACCAAACATAGAGCTAGTGCTGATAGATCAGCCATGTATAAATAAGCCGAGGCAAGGCTGGTGTGTTTTCCCAAGGCTCCACCTGGCAGTAAGTCAGCAGGGGCAGGGGCCAGATAGGCAGCACTGATTACCTTCATTATCAGGGGCTGCTCTTTAGGGGCCTCTGTGTGTGTGTGTGTGTGTGGCCAGAACTACTTCCTTCATACCCCGCCCCAGCCCAGTGCCCTATAAGTATCCAGCATTGCAGCAGGTGCCAAATATAGACTCAGCAGAGACCGTGCCCTCCAGAATCATTATCACCCATGGAAAAGATTCACCAGAAGGATGTAAAAAGTAAAGAAACAAGACAAATAATAAACTATGTCCTTTGCTCAGATTGAGAAGATTTTAGAGCAGTTGTTAAAAAGTTTATTTCAAATGTGTGTGTGGGATCTTTTAGCCTAAATATAGATGGTTGTCACAATTATTGCATCCTTTTTGAAAACCAATGAATGTCCTCTTAAATAGGTTGCTGGGGCAACTTTTCACTGGTATTTAATAAAGTTGAACTGCCTGGTGTATGATACATCTACATCAGCAGCAATTAAGCAACTTAGAGGTGTATTACGTAGAGTAGCTGCAATTAGTTAAGTTATATATAAGGTCACTCAGGTCCGCTGATCAGTTGCTCCTGGTTGTACCTAAGGCAAGGCTTAAGCTCAGGGGAGATCGCGCTTTTGCAGTTGTAGCCCCCAAACTTAGTCTAGAATAGTTTGGTTTAGCTATTTTATTTTATTTCATTTTATTGTACTCTTGGTGTTTTATTTTAGTTTATCTTCAACAGTCCACACAGGGAACTTGGCAGAATGTAAGTTAATTTGGTTTCATTTAGTTTTGTTTAGTTAACTGGGGTTCATTTGGTTTGGTTTAGTTTAGTTACAGTTTATACAGGGAACTTTGCAAGTTAATTTGGTCTCATTTAGTGAAGTTAAGTTTAGTTTACTCAGGGAACTTGTCAGAATGTAAGTTAATTTGGTTTCTTTTCTTTTTTTATTTTATTTTGAACCTGGTAGAATGTAATTACATTTGCTTTCTTTTCTTTTCTTGTATTTTAGTTAAGTTTAGTTCACACTGGGAACTTGGCCGACTGTATTTAGTAATCTCATTGTTGGTCACCAGCGCCCTCTAGTGGTTGTCGTCTGGACTGCGAGAGTGAATGAGGCTTTATCGTTGATGACAATCCTCCTCCTGCATAGACTGATAAAAACATCGGTGTTATTCCCATCATGCAAGTTCTCATGTGTTTTGCTGCAAAAAATACCTTCATATGAATTGTTGATATGTGATATAACATGGATGTTACTAATACAGGCCCAATGCGCCCAATGCGAGTGGAAATAGTAAATTATAATAAAAATAAATCAAGTAATATCCATCTACGTATATCGCTATGTGTCGAAATGGAAAAAAAGCTGCAGGTTGTTGATAGCCTATATGGCACTGCATGTTTTAAATGGATTATGTGTTTGTTTGTTTATATTGGAATATGAAACGGGCTAGAAAACCTCTATGTGTTTTCAGCTGTGCAGCTACACGGAAGCGTCGTTGAACATGTGAGCACGGAGGGGAGGAACAGCAAAGACCCTTGAAAAAAAACAACCCAGAAGCTTTGAGAGGGAGGAGTGACAGCCAGACCTCAGGCAATAACACAGTTAACCAATACTAATGAACATTTTCCGATTGCAAAACCTACCGAGCGACTGTAAAGCGTTCATCGGGACCTGGACTCAGTGAAGGAGGATCTTTACTGTTTTCTTCCATTTTTTTGGTTGGGATTTTCTTGTTTGAGCAGACAAGCAGCCAACTACTTGGGAGGTAAGAGGCATTCCTCCCTCTCGTTGTCTGCTGATAAAACAAGGATTAGAAGGTGTGTGTGAGAAAGAGAGAGAGAAAAACTATGAATTGTGCTTTTAAATGAACTGATTTTATGAGGGAGGACTAACCGTCGTAAGATTTGTCACTCGCCCTGTCTAGGGACGCCCAAACTGGAAATTCAGGTTGAATTGTTTATATTCGGTTTGTTGCAAAATAAAGAAAGAAGGTGCAAGAGTGTTATCCGGCGGGAAAAGGCGTGCCGAGCCCCTGCCTCAGCTAAAACACACCACACCCACTTTCCATGCATCTTGCCGTTGCCCCCAACACGACAATAACTTTCCGTTGGTGTCCACCGTGCCACTGAATCACATGTATCCTAGTTTGAGAGAAAACCGGACTCTTGGACCGATGGCTTTGTTGTGTGATTGTAAACATGTAGAATTGGTGAGCCATTATGGTTTTCTGAGCAAAATGCAGCCGAGTGTTATCAAACTGAAGTCACCCAGCATGATATGAGTTATATGTTGTTCTTACTCACTTGTTCCCCCTCTCACTTTCCCCCCCCCCTCCTCCCTATGTCCTGTTTTTTTGATGCCCCCCTCTCTCATTCCTCCAGTTTCCATAGAGACCTTGGGAGTGGACAAGGAAGTGCGGCCTCCTCTCAGCCTGTTGTCTCAGTTTAACTGTTCACAATGTCAGGACCTGGTAAGTGGCCAGGAAAGGGAACATACCAGGAGATCTGTTTCAGATTGCTTCATTTAAGTAAAAATGCCATCTCGAATTTCTTTGACCTTTTGAGTCTGGCTTGTAGATCGAAAATCCCACTTAAGCCACTATAAGTCAAAATAAGATTGGAAAGTAATGTGTGCAACACTGCAATTATGGGTCGGGCCTTGAAGAACAAAGTTGCTGTCCAAGACAGTTTTTTAAAGTGTTTTTTTGATGCGACAACGGCTATAATGTGCCGTTTTCACCTCAATCTTATTACGTTTTGTCTTGACCAGATTAGCCCCAATTAAGATACCTCACATACTTTTACTAGACCATGGGTGAAAAGGTCTTGCTCAACAGCTCTTTCTTTGTATATCCCTTATCCGGAAACATTTCCCGGGACAGCAACTTTGTTAAATAGTTTGAGATACTGGCTAGTAATCTGTTTGCTTTTCCATCATGAGCCAAATTCTTCACCCACACAGATTATATATTTTGTGAAATTCTTGAGACTTTTCCGCCGTAAATGCCTCCGAGTGAGCATCATCACGTAGGGATGGATGAAGGAAAACCTTTCACGCCCTCAAGCGAAACCTTATCCTCCCCAAGGTGGTGAAATATGAAAGACATTCCTCAAATGTTTGCATGAAAACAGCCCCGACTTCACCGGCCTGTTCACCACTATTCTTCAAGACTCTCTCGTTTCCCCTCCGCCCGAAACAGAGTGGTGCGATTTTCACGTGGGAACTTGACAATACTGTGAAGGGCATCGCTGTGTGATACTCCAATAAACCAAAATGCTAGTTGAACGTTTTATTCGACAGCAATGCGGACAGATGTGCAGCAACAAGCCTCAAAGGTTCTCGGGGTATTACTTACATCCTCGTTTTGGTTTCAGGCCCCCGGTTAGAAAAGACAGATCTAGCATGCTGCTTTTTGACATTTCATCCTCTGTGTGAACTCCGTCGGTGAGACTTTCACAAAGACCCCAATCGAACATTTTGTCTAGAAAAAAGTCTTCACTTCCATTCATTTAGCTTTCAAACTGGCATGCAGGCGGGTTCCAGCATGCAACAGTGCCCCTGGTCTCAACCAAGAACAGCTCCAGTGAGGTCTGATTGGCTGCGTTCTCTCCATTACCGGATAGTCAAATGACCTCCAAAATAGGTTAGCGGATATGTTAGGGACCATTGTTGGACTCTCCTAACCAGCTGACTAAAAGCCGTTTGGTCAGCTGAGAGTCAAGTTACCACTAGTACAACAGCACACAAGCAAAATACTCCTGAACCGTGAAGACTGATGCATCACGGTAGTGACACGGGTTTCACCTATGGAAATCAGCAGCAGCAGCCAACGCAAAATTCTTCTGTCTCTATGCACAATCCAAAACACACAGAGGCCAGAAGTCACAAGAAAGGAGAAATGGACGTTTAGTTATTGGAAATGTTTGGCCGGAGGATTGCGAAAAGCCGCCCTTCCTGAAAGCAGTTGTGTGTTTTGACGCTATCCGGTACAGGTCATTTTAGGGACAAGACATGTCAGGGCTATCCAGTTTGTAAATGACAGATGTGACAAGGTTGGGTCCCTTTATTATTAAGGAGCCATTTCAGTTTGTTTCTCCGTGATCCACGTTTTGTTCCTGGCTTTTCAAACTCTTCCTGTCGGGCGAGCGACTCTCTAATTGATGTGGGGCCTCGCCAACATCGTGACCTCTCTCACATTTCTTTGTCTCATGACATATTTTGTATTGTGCAACTGTTTTCAATCCAAACAAAGATAGTGTCCTCGTAATGTATTTCACTGAACCGGTTTAAAAGATCTCAGAAACTCGGGGCACAAGATAACATGATAACATGCAATTTAAGATTAGTCTAAATTAAGATTAGTCTTTATTTGCAACATCGCACACAACACATGCAGGGTAGAGTGTCAATGTGTTAATGTGACCAAAAAGAGGTCAATAATAATAAAGTAATAATAAAGATAAGACATTGAAATCCTGTCTCAGCATGTAAAAGGCGGACACATTTGACTTAGACCTGCAAGATTCCTGGGATTAGCCGCTGGCAGCATGCGTCATATGTTTGATGTAATGAACCTCTGTTGCTTCCAGGATGGTTTTGAATGTGAGCCAGATGTGACACGGTGCATGGATGATGTTTGAAGGAATATCCTTGTCTTCTTACAAGGTTACCCAGGCTCTGCAACCCAGGGACCCTACCCTATGCCCCAGCCTGGCGGCTACTCCATGGCACCTTACCCTGCCCAGGGAGGGTATGGAGACTCTAGTCACCCTCCCCCGCCGGCAGGCTTCAACATGGACTACCAGCCCCAGCCGGGCCAACCTGTCATGTACCAGCCAGGGCCGGTGGGCCAGGGCCCAGCTCCAGGCCAGAGTCCCATGCCAGGGGGGGAGTACGGCGGGCCTCCAGGGGGGGAGTACGGCGGGCCTCCAGCGGGGGAGTACGGCGGGCCTCCAGGGGGGGTCTCCCCTGCCCCAGCCTCAGCTCCAGCAGTGGTTCCTGTTGGGGTGCCACCCGGGCTCGAGTACCTAGCACAAGTAAGCTGGGGCAGTGTGTCAAGGACGGAGAGAGTATAGCTCCTACAATTAAACAAATGTCATTTAGTCTAGCATCAAGTCTGACGATTGTGTTTTCCTTTAAACAAGTGAAAAATCTGCCAGTGGAGTCAGATAATGTCACTCGCTTCCAGTGTGCACCTGATTCAGTACCTTGAAATATCTACAAGTTACTTCTCTAGTATCAAGACAGTGTCACTTGTTGAAAATGCTTTACAGTTGCATCACAGATCTACCAGTAACCACGTCTGTCATCATCATGGAGGTCCAGTGGAGAACTGGCTGTTAGTTAATACAACCAGTTCTGATGCTAAGACTCAATATAAGCTAAATGATTCATGAAGATGGAAATAGTTTTGTAGTGCATCTAGGTTTCATCGTGGCTGTTGCGTAATAGATGAGATATGTTTACGTCGTTTTGCAGTTTATCTCTCTCGCGTGCATACTCATCACACCATGTCTTTCTGTCGTGTTTCAGCTTGACCAAATTCTGATCCACCAAAAAGTGGAACTTCTAGAAGGTAAAAGTCCGTCTGCTAATGTTTCAGTCAGTTTGTTACTCTCAGTAATAAATCATAATGATAGCGTGACCTCTTCACTTAGCTATGCACTTCCTCCCTTCCCTTATCCGTTCCCCTTTCCCCTAACTCCCTGCCTGGCCCAGCGTTCATCGGGTTCGAGACCAACAACCAGTATGACATCAAGAACAGCCTGGGCCAGAAGATCTACAAGGCCAAGGAGAAGAACGACTGCTGCACCAGGAACTGCTGCGGCTCGCTGCGCAGCTTCGACATGAAGATCAAGGACAACATGGACCGGGAGGTGATCCGCCTCATACGGCCCTACCGCTGCGCCTCCTGCTGGTGTCCCTGCTGCCTGCAAGAGGTGTGTGTGGGTGTGGGAGGGGTGGGTGAGTTCAAGTGTTTACATGCAGGTCAAAAGCAAGTCTGATTAACTGTATCTCGTATTGATCGAGCACGCCAACGCCACTCATGAGTAAAGCCAAACCCCGCCCTGGAAAGTCACTCGGATCAGTCCTTGGTAAACACTCCTGATATCTGGGTTCTAACATCTGACCTGCTTTTGTCAAGGATAACTTGTTAATATTTAACCGTATTGATCTCCTTAACACCTTCTGACTATCGAGATGCAGATAGAACGTGCTCAAGCTGGTTTAACTTTATTGAGCTATCCCTGTGAGGTGTGTTGCCGTCGAGTTGCCGTGCGAGGAAAGGGGAGCTGCAGCATTTACACCGGCTTTGTGCGCCCGTCTGCTCAGGGCGGGGGTTTTGTTAAGACTATGAATGGCCCTTTGTCAGTCCAAACTATCTCCTAGGCTCTCCTGATCCTCTGCCATCCCTTCACCTCGGAGACCTTTTTGTCTCGCTGGCTCCTTTTTAATCACATCGTTGGCAGCCTGGCTACAGCCCGAGCCTGTACCCTTCACATATTGCGTTGCTCTGTTGACTTGGCCCGAAGACAGGAGTCATGTGAAACATATTACCTACGCTATGCCCCAATCAAGCAGTCACTGGCTCACTTATCACTCACCCCGGCTGTCCCGTGGTTTATTTATAGTCGCGGTGTCAAGGGAGATGGGCAGACGTCCGCGCTATGCGATTCTATTTTTGTGCTGCGTTCATGTGCACCTGTGTGTATGTTCGCCCGTAGATGGAGATCCAAGCACCGCCGGGCACCACGATAGGCTATGTGAAACAGGACTGGCACCCCTGTGTGCCCCACTTCTCCATCCAGGGAGCCAACAAGGAGACCGTGATGAAGCTGGAAGGGCCCTGCTTCGCCTGCAGCTGCTGCGGAGATGTCAACTTTGAGGTATTGTGGTGTTGGCGGGTGAATTGAATTAAAGCTCGGGACGTCCTGGGTTTGAATCTGAATCACTCTATCTAATATCTAATAATATCTATATAGACTAATACCTATCTAATAACAGCTCCTTGGTAGATTTACACAATGGCACAATGTGACTTAGAGACGATTTTTGCCCCTTTACTTGGTCAAAGTTAGTTAGCCTACATTAAACCAGGATCAAAGGAGGAACTAGGTCACCCTTTTTGTTAGTTTTTTTGCTGTCAGTGTATAAATGCGGGCTCTCCGGACCTTGCAAAAAGAACTAGTGTCCCACTCTTGTTGTTTGTGATTCCTCTGCAGCTGAAGGGGAAAGACGGCGGGAAGCCCATCGGTCGCATCAGCAAGCAGTGGAGCGGCCTTTTGAAGGAGGTCTTCACAGACACAGACAACTTTGGCATCCAGTTCCCTCTGGACATGGACGTGAAGATGAAAGCTGTGCTGATGGGCGCCTGCTTCCTCATTGTAAGTCCGTCTGTCATTCTGATGAAACGTTTATCCTTTTGAGTAACTTTTGGGATTTTGCCGCCGATTGTTTGCGGTTCATCACTGATTTGTTGAATCCATAGAGGAAATCCAGAATGATGACCCCTCGCTGTCCTTCTTTGTTTGTTTTTTTTCACTTTGCAGGACTTCATGTTCTTTGAGAAGGTCGGGGAAGCGAACCAGCGCAGCACCGTGTTTTCGTAACAGAAGAAAAGGGAAGAGGGAAAAAAATAAAATCAAACAAAAGAGCATGAGAGCGAGGACTTTCTCCAAATCCTGCGTTACTCATTCTCTTGTTTTTCCATTTCTGCATCCTTCCTGTTTTCACATTCCAGTTTCCAGAATCCTTCTTCCTGAACCCAAAGCCTGTAGGAAGCAGCCATACTGCCAATCCCAGAATCCTTTGTGATACGCTTTGTGAGTTCATGAGCTCTCCGTTTGAATACAGATGTCCCGTTGCCATCCTTCATACACTCCACATACACTTTTCATACACTTTATTTATGTTTTTTCAGTGAGCGAAAGTGA
Source organism: Hoplostethus atlanticus (assembly GCA_034670405.1). NCBI lineage: Eukaryota > Metazoa > Chordata > Actinopteri > Trachichthyiformes > Trachichthyidae > Hoplostethus > Hoplostethus atlanticus. The sequence continues at coordinate 2,454,442 of JAXDDX010000054.1, read as the reverse complement.
TTTCCACGTGCACTTGCGAGTTATCACGGAAAAGCACCTCTAGGTCAGACATTACATGTCCTTGCAAAGACTAGAAAAAAAGTCAACTTCATCATTTTAATTTTTTGACGGCATAAGAATATATGTACTCCATGTATATCGACGCACATCTCAGATCAAATGTTTGTATTTTGGTTTTGACTGTGCAGTATGCTACAGTGTGTAATATTCAGCTTGATCTAATAGCATTTCACTCCTACTCTGGTGATTTTATATGTGCAATACTGTTGTGATTGTTGTATTAATTGCCTTGTTTTTTTTGGTTGTTTTTTTTTACATATTAACTTGTTTCTACATAGGAGAACCTGTTAGTAATAAGACTGTAGTCTAATAGGGAAGCGGTGGTTGTGTAATGGCAGAACATGTTTAGAATCCGTTAGTTGAACATAAACAGGAAGTTGATACGTGTCGATGGTGTTTGACCAAAGTGCTCCTGCTCTACCTCTAAGCTGTCTGTACGGCCTCCCGTGGTTGCTGTGGCGACGGACGCAGCAACATGACAGTTTGCCTCGCCGTTGAGTTGATGCCATGATATAATAACATAGCAGAGAGAATGAGCGGTTAGAGTTAGAATGGAAGAGAGAGGGGGAAAAAACACTAGGAATAGGGGAAATGGAAAAGGTTGAAGCTGAGGTGACTCAACGTTAATCTCGACCCCACCAGTGAAGGTTACACACACACATTACTTTTTCTAACTCCAGTGGTGTTGGTCTAGTGGCCTTGCGGGGAAGCTCTCTGACAGACAAACCGTTCTCAGAGGATAGCAGACGCCTTTGGGTTGAATGACCGAGAGATGTGTTGAACTTTGCAAATGCTGCCTGTTGTCCTTCACACCGTAGTCAACATAATCACACTGAGAGGTTTTGGTTCCCACAAGTGCTTTCCAGTTCAGACTGCAGCTCTCTACAACTTTTTTTTCTAATGTATATAAAACAAAATATGATATTCAGCCGTATGTGTGACCTGACCACTAGCAAGTAAACAGGAAGTAGCTAAAAGGTTGTATACTTGATGGGATTATTTGTGCATCGGCTTCATTTACCGCACTAGCTTTTCGCAAAATCAAGCCGCTTTATTTGCGACTGGCATAAACCAGCGAGGCATTTTCTACGATCCTAGGAGTTTTGTACCCGTTTTTCTGTGAGTTTGTGTCTCTGTAATTTTGAATTTAAGTTTTTACAAACATATATCAAAATATATACTTCAAAAGTAAATTGAATGCCGTCCAAAAATGTCTCAGTCTGTGTTCATTTAGTTCAGTGAGGTGCCAGGAAAGCAGAAAATCCACTAAATGAGAAACATCTGGTTTCAATTGGAAAACATGATCCTCCGCTTCAGAGATATCTCCACTCTCTCATTCTCCGATCCGCCACTAGCCAAGCGCCGGGCCCAGTAACCCTTTCCTTCACTCTCACACCTTCTGTGCACCTGTGTGTGGGTAGTGGGTAGGGACTGGGTTTCATGTCACTTATTTCCCTCTACAATTCAATACATCCACTGAATGCTTTTCATAAAATCTCCCTTCCCTGGACATGTGCTGTAATAATGAAGTTATCACGCCCCCTGCTGGCAGCCTGTGGGAAATGCAAGTTAGTCAAGGGGGCATGTCTGTGCATGTCCACTCGCAACTAGGGCACTTTGTCATCCTACAGTATAATTAACTTGGATTCATATCTGACAGACAGCAATCACCAAATTCAGCAGCTAACCAAGTTACTTGACCTTCTGCCTGCTACTGAGATACATAGATATTTAATATAGTCAATAAAGTTACTCTACTAACTGACAGACCATAGGGTATAGTGTAACTAGGGTACAGTGTAACTTGTAAACAAACATACTAACTTTTAATAGCATTTCAAGTTCTTGGAGTCAGTTTCCAGTTCATCAGTCTGGTAGTATTTAGAGGGCTGATTGCAAAGGACATTCTAACTATAATTACAATGGAAACCTGTTTTATAGTTCCTACATGGAAACTGTAGGCCTACCAATGTGCCCTTGGGTAACACTTTACACTAGTGCATTAACCTGTATGAACCCATGGGAAGACGTTCTACCTACAGGATAAAAGCTGATGAAAGTACTGAGCACATTACGTATGGGGGAGTGTTTTGTGAAGGACTTTGAGAGTATTACTATTAATTTAGAAGGATTAATACACTGGAATGAAACCATCTTAAAAGGAAAGCATGAGCCTGATCAGCCTGTGATTAGCTCATGGAGATCATACTATTAAAACAGTGAGTCATGAAGAGTTAGTGACTAGTGGAACTCGAACCCATGACTTTCAATGTTAAAGTTAGAAACGTTAAACATTTAAAAGGGGATAGTACAGTACAGATGTCTGACTGCATAACCTGCTGCTGTAGAAACAATGGCGTGGCGTGTGCGATAAACCAAGGGATGAAACTGCCCATATTGTCACATATGACAACTCAACCTGATCAACCATTTATTTATCATAATGATCATTACAAATACAATATATACAAATTCATCAATATAGAAAATTGTTTGCAAAAAACAAATAATGTAGTGGATAACGCCTCGTTAAAAATATAAAAACAGTAGCCAGAAAAATCGAGTTCTTGTCTTTTTTCCATCTTCATTTTTCCATTTTCGTATCCTGTAGTGATCTCAGCGGTAACCTAGCAGCCAGGTGGGCTTGTGACTGGAGGGTCGCCAGTTGGAGTCTCAAAGTGGGTGGGAATGAGTGGGGGAGGAGAGTAAGAGAAATGCTCTCCCCTCCCTCAACAAGTACCATCAAAGTGCCCTTGAGCAAGGCACCTGAACCCCCACTTGCTCCAGAGGCCAACAGCAGATGACCGTGGTTGTAACTGTGTGAGTAGGTCCCATCTCGTTGCCTTTACTTATCCAGTCAAACTTCCCTGTATAAATAAAGGCAATGATAACAACATTCAAACTCGTCTTTCTGAGCTGATCTGAGGTCGCTCCCTCTCTCGTTCCCTCTCGCCGGGGCCCGGCCGGTCTTCCCGTGTCGTTCGGATCAGGTAGCGGCTGGCCAGCTGGAGGTTCCACTGGTATTTGGAGAGGATCCTCAGGCAGTCGTCTCTGGAGCAGAGGCTCAGCGAGTACAGCTGCTCCAACTGAGGAGAGACGACAAGAGGGGAGAGGACAAGGCTCAGCGGCAATGGTGTTAGGGGGGCGGCCAGACAGAGATCAGACAAAAACAGATTGAGCCTGCGGGGCTGATGTGCTGACAGGCGACCGGAGAGAACAGACGGCTGCCTGTTTCTACGTTGGTTTGTATGTTTATGTGGATCAAAAGTTGAAACCATTTGAACTTTTTTGGACCTGTAGTAAACATATTTAGCCTGTTAATTGTTCACTAGCCTATCAGAGATCCATGTTTCTGTGTTTACAGATTATCCACCTGCCTCTTCAAAAACACCATCATTCCCATTCCCCCTAATAAAAATCCCCCTAACAAAAAACGTCTCCTTAACAGCAGAGAGCGCTTTCGTCCAGAGAAAGCTGGACTCACTAATGTTGAATCTTTTGCCTCAGTCGTCCTTTAAAAAGGTAAAGTGAGCACAGAGCGGCCAGATTGGTAAAAACATTAAAGATGTCAGACTGATTTCTGATTTGACTTGATTTCTGGGTATTGAAGTCCTTAAAAGTTTGTTCTAATATTGTAATGGACTGTGGACCATCTGCTGTTTTTACACACCAAAAATAACTAAAATCAAGTGTGGTACTTTGGGTTTCTTGTCTTTTCTATTCACAATCAATCAGTTCATGGTCTGACCTTGAGTTGTTGTTCAGCTCGCGCTGGGTTCCAGTCATTACGGCGAAGTGCAACATCAACTTCCTCAATGGTCACCCCGTGTACCGCCTCCATAACCTGAGCAGAGCGGAGAAGCGAGTCTTTCACTCCGGGGGAACGAGGTTTAACGCAAAAAAAGCATCTCAAACAGGAAAGAGCCCATCTCCTACCTGTGTGATGACAGCGCCCCTCGTGATCGGCACTTGAGGCGGGTACCTTTCCTTCTCTCTCTCTCGGATTCTCTCCTTCTCTTTGCTGTCCTCATCCAGCACCGGGGTGGAGCGAGTCATGTGAGCCGATCTGGCCAGGTTGCTGCCCCCGATGCCCTGCTGTAGGTGGAGTTGGGGTTGCAGCTGTGGCTGGGGGGCTTGGGGCATCTGCGGAGGCCACGAGGGGCCTGGCGCCGGGGCCGGGTGCACCGTGGACCTCCGATCTCTGTTCACCATCTGAGGCTTGAGGCGCTTGAGGTTGGGGGGCGGAGGCCGCGGAGGGGCGGCGATGCTGGCCTCGCTGAATCTGCGGGAGTCCTGCTGCATCACCACGCTACGCGCCACTATCGCGCTGGGGATTGGTCTACCCTGGGGGTCCACTCTGAACCCCCCGACTGTCTGAGCCCTGGCCTGGGGTCCACTCAAGACCGACTCCAGACTCCGAGACATACCTGAATACAGGGGGAGGAGCATTTAATGGCATCAAGTCCACAGTAATGATGCTTCAGACAGCATGGTAGGTCTAAGGCAGTGAGATAAGTATGTACATTAGCAGATTAGCAGGCAAGCTAACTATCTCATTCCACATCATATTCCACAGCGTGCTTCATATTTAGTCCCTACCTGCCATTTTTTGGAGATTGGAGCCGTCCTTCTCCCTATTGGCCAAGCCAGTCCTCCAGCTACCACTGCTGTAAAAACCAGAATAGTGAACAGCTTTGGGTCAGTCAAACATATTGACTGACAGTAGGTCAAAGTTCGATGCTGGACTGGATGCAGGACAATTCCACTCTCACACTGTTATATATAATCAACCTGTTGATTGGTGGAAAATGGTGAGTCTAGAAAAAAAGCCCTCAATCTTGATTCTGAGAGGCTGCCACCACTGATGTTTTAGATCGGTGAAAATTCCATTACAACTGTGTTGGAAATATCTCGGCAAAACTTCTAATTTGAAAACTTGCAATTGAATAATGTCTGTTTTAAAGTAAGGTATAGGGATGATAAATGGAGAAAAAAGGTGCCATGGTTACAAGGCTTAATGAGTACTAATCAAGCCTCTGTTGAACTGAGAGGAGCAAATGAGGAACATCACTGACTCTTCCAGGCGCTCAGGTGTTCCCCAGCTGCGCTCAGGCTTGATGTCTCCATGCCCGGTGTGATACAGAGAGCCTTTCAAGGGGGCTGAGATGTGGGCGGAGCCAGGAGGCAGGGCCGGGAGCCGGGTTTGGGGCCGCGGGGCTGAGGGCAGGGAGGGACAGCGCCCCCAGGCTAGCAGGAAACCAGGCCACCGCCAGCGTCCTCTGGTTCTGGCCCTTCCACTCACTCAGCTCCAGACTGCCACAGGGAGACAGAACAGTCAAATCAAGTAGAAACCCACAGGCTGTGACTGAGAGCTGCTATTGTACCAATGAACAGGGGGTGTCTGTACTTACAGGATACAGCTAACTTGTAAACAATGCTGCTAGTCTTTCTTTATGCCTGCAGTCTTTTCCACTTTACACACTCATCTCCATCCAAACATTTAGATCATTGTTGAATCCAATCTTAATCTATTTAGTTTTGTGTGCATCTCTTTTACCTGCTAATCTACTGCAGCAAGACTTCATACATTTAGACGCTAACTATGAGGCAGTATGCACTTTAACCCTCCAGACCCCTCAGGTCAGCTGGGACAGGTCTGCTAACTGTTCCCAGAGTCAAAACAAAACAGGGTGAAGCAGTTTAGCAACTATGCAAACTTCCAGAAGAACTGAGACTTGCTCCCACAATAACTACTTTTAAGTCCAGACTAAAAATGTTTCTGTTCACCACCGCTTCCTGCTGAACTGTAAACATGCACTATGACTTTTATTCCTTTTGCACTGTGATTTTATTTAATTTTAATTCTTTATAAATGTCCTTGTTTTAAATGTATTTTAATGCACTTTGAACTGCCTTGTGTATGAAAGGTGCTATACAAATAAACTGGCCTTGACTAATGCTTGCATTGAATCCCCTCATTGAAATTCATGTCATCAATACTTTTTAATTAACTGTGGATATTGCTTTGCCAGTGATGCAATATCCATGTAGATTTATGTAGATTGTGGGTTATGTGGATCTAGGATGTTCTTAACGAGATTACAAACAGATGACGGGAAATTAAAGACTTGCATGTAGCGACCGGTCACTCCATATGCCTCATTTCTCAATAAATAATCATCTTGAGTACAAAATGCTGTACATGATAAGACTGTAAGGTTCATGTCAAATCATGGTTGGAAGGCACTTTTGAGAGTGTAAACGCCACGTCTGATTTTAACAAAAGGACCATTGTGTCCCTCTGGCTTTTTTTCCGCTCTTCTTTTCCTCCCGCCCCCCCTTTCTCTCACCCGTGGTCTACGACGGTCACGAGGTCGTTGGCCAGAAGTGCGAGTTTCCTGGGTTCAGCAAAGTCCCTCGTTGCTTGCACCTCCATTGGTTGAGCCTATGGAGAAAGACAGAGAGGAGAAGAGGGGACAAACAATACAAAGACACAGAATAAGCATACGTTTTACACTTTAGGAAGCTGATGTCTTCTGTAAAGCTAAATCATTTCTAGACTTTCCATCGCTTTCTCAGTTCCCCCTCTGTGGAAAACAGTAATGACTGAAAAAAAAAAAAAGCTGCTGACATGCACACAACAAAACAAAAGATAAGAACTGCTACTGGACCTCTGCCACCAGTGTGGTGAGCTGGGTGAAGTTGGGTCGGTCAGCGGGGTTGCAGGCCCAGCACTTCCTCATCACGCCGTAGAGTTCCTGGGGGCAATCTGGGGGTCGATCCAGGCGCTCGCCCTCCCGCTCCACGCGCCACAGGATCTGGATACAAAGCAAGCAAGCGGAAGAGACCGAGGGTTAACGGCGGAGATACTAAAACTACGAGTCATGGAGCATATTCTATTAAAACAACAACAACGTGGTGTCATGACTCTGTCGTGGCCGAGACGTACGCACCTGTCTGCCGGACAGGCCGAGCCAGGGCTCCTCGCAGTAGGTGAACATCTCCCACAGGGTGACGCCGAACATCCACACGTCTGAGGAATGGGAGAAGGAGCCCACGCGCAGACTCTCTGGGGCGCACCTGGAAGAGAGGGCGGGAATAGATGGGAGAGGTTTTAAAGAGTCGAGAGGGAGAAACACGAGGCAGCGATCCCACTGGAGGTGTTGACAACATGAGGGGTGCCGTTCCAGAGCGTTGGCTAGCAAGCAGACTACTAGCAACTGTTGCATGTTGTGTTGGAGTTGGAGTTTAACAATAAAGAAATGGGAAATATTATTCCTCATCAGTCTGTGTCTGTCTGTCTGTCTGTCTGACTGTGTAAATGCCACTGTTTGCCTGAAAGTGGCTTCTCAATGATGTTCGAGATGTTTTGGGTGTATGCCATTTGCTGTGGGTGTGTCGTATGGGCTTTTCCAGTTGTGGCTTGTAGTCATAGCGACAACAACAACAACAACAACAACAATGGCAGAAAGCAGTAAGATATGAAAGAACAGCAAAGCAAAACATGCAGCAGAGAAAATCTGTTAAAAAACACGGGTGAATGTTAGCATGTCCCCTACATTCCTCACCATGCAAACGGGATCCGTCTGTGCGCCGTCATGACGTAGTGGTCGGTCTCCTGGCTCAGGCCCCTCATCAGGCCGAAGTCTCCGATCTTAACCAGCTCCCTGGATGCCAGCAGGACATTTCGGGCGGCCAGGTCCCTGTGGATGAACCGGCGGCTCTCCAGGTACTCCATACCCGCAGCGATCTGGGTAGCGAAGAGCCAGAGGCGTGCCAGAGGGTACTCGTACTGTCGTGAGCACAGGGTGTCATACAGGGAGCCGAAGGCAGCCAGCTCTGTTACCTATGGGAAGGAAGGGAAGGAGGGATATGGCGTGACGGAGGAGAGAGAAGTCATCGTCTGTTTATTTATGATCCTCAACAGATCCTGTGGACTTTCCAAGACATACAGTAACTAAAACACATCGATACCGGCTCCCCGTGACCTGCAACCTACCACTGAACTACACAAAATTGAAGTCAAATTGAAAAGGAATGTCACTTTTCCTAATCTAATTGCTGCGTAAGGCCTAGATATGAATGCAAAGAGGAAACTAGAAGGCAATCGGAGAGCACAAATCAAGCTGAACAACTCTCCAACTTGCTGTTACACCCAAAGACATCATTCCTATCATTGCTTGACTCTGCAAACACACCCTTAGGATTTGAAATCAACTCTCTATCAACGTTATTTTCATAGTTACACCTAAAAATGGCGGAAATCCAAGAAGACCACTGGAAATCTAGTCAATTGTTCCTATTTCTCAACCACATTTCGTGGGAATTCATTCCTAGGTTTTTGATGAATAAACCCTGCCCTCCCTTGCGGGGGAATCAAACATCTTTTAGTTGAGCTGAAGGGAAATCCTCCACCGATTAGCGAGAATTGAACCACGACTTACAAGGTCAGAGGCAGCACCACTATCTACCACGTACCATCTTGAGGGGCTGTGTGAGCACCACGCCGTAGAGTCGGATGATGTTGGGGTGGTCCAAAGACTGCATGGTGGTCACCTCTTGGAGGAAGTCTGTCAGCGTTTCTGTCTGTCTGGACATACTGCTCCTTAGTGACTTCACGGCTACAGGCAGCTGAGAGGAGTCAGAGGGAGAAGTCAAAAGACTGACCTGGGTGACGGAGTGGGCGATAGGAGTTGCTGGAAAAGATCTAGCGTGCTCAGTCAACCTCTCACAGATAAAGAAAGGTTAAACTATATAAAAATAAAAAGGTCTCACTACTCTCCCGGTGGGCGTCTGCCACTCTCCTCGCTTCACCACCCCGAAGGAACCCGAGCCCAGCTTCTCTCCCAGCGTCAGCTCGCTGTCCTGGATCAGACAGGGGAGAGCCCGGCTGCCCGTCTCCTGGCCCTGGCCTTGACCCACTCCACTCCACTGGTCACCCCCATCCGGAGCTCGACCGCTAAACACCTGTGAACAGAAATACATAAAGGGATTTATTCCTAATTGACCTGCCTGATTACATAAAGTTTACATAAAAACAAGACAAAGAAATTAAATTTACAAAAACAAAAGAAATGGCGTCCCACTTGAGAAGGACGCTGAGATGTGATGAGGTGAGACGAGTCGTATACCTTGGCCTTCCATGTCCGGGGGCCGTGTCTTGTAGCGTTTCAGAGCATCCCATAATCTTCTTTGTGCTGAGTGGGATGGAGGACAGAAAAATGCAACATGCCATGACAGACTGGCCTCACAGATATATATTAAACAGTGAACACAACATGAACTGAACTCTAAAAGTAAAAGTCTGAAGATGTTAAGCTTAGTTTGTTTGATTTGGATTCACTGTAATAAGTATATAAACAACCAACTGCACTTCTCAAAGTATCTGTGCAGCTTTATATCATCATTTCACTAAGCTGTATTTAACTCTACATTGAATAGGTGTCCACAATACAACACCTGCAGGACTTCAAACTCTCATAACTTTCAATAAACTTAAGTGAATTATTAGCAGTTTTAGCATGTGTGTGATTCATGTGCATGAAAAAAAACAGCACTGTCTTTCTGTGAAGAGCTCCTTTAAATAATGCATGCCTATGAACCAAATTCCTACACAGCACTCCAGGGCAGAAACCATGAATGAATCCTTGGAGTGAATACCAGCATTTGAAAAACAAACATACAACTATAGGAAAACAGAAGGGAATGCTTTCACAGTAGATTTAAAGCAAACATCTACTACTGAGCCAATGGAATATCCTCTGAGGCCGAGGGAGACATGTATCCAGTATAACAGTAACCAGGTTGAGTTAAAGGACCGGTTCAGTCACTCACCAGGCTTTGCTGATTCCAATCTGCTCCAGGTCGGCCTCCTTGACGTAGGCAAAGTGCTCGACGCGGGTGATGTTGAGGCCATCCCTGACGCGCAGGTAGAACTTCTCCAACTGGACCTCGGCCAGGAGCTGGTAGAGCCACTGAGTGTCCTGGTCCATCAGCATGACATGGCCTGCTAGGCACTGACCTGCCTTTTGGGAGCAAAGGGCAAAGGTCAAACAAGACAGGGATTGTTTGTGTGTGGATATTTGTTAAATTAGTCTTTTGTTTTGTTGTTTCTCTTTTACCGTTTCAATGTTTTACCATTATGTTTATCTTTCTTTTCCTTTAAAATGAGTTTCTTTGTATTAAAAACACACTAAAATCTTTCATCAATCAGCATTAGGACAGAAATTCAGCGTTCAACCACGTTTTCCAGTCAGGGGACATAAAAGAAAGCCAAAGATGCAATTTGGAGATGTTGTCCTGTCTGAGTCTTCCTCAACTCATTAAAGAGGCTGTTTTACGGTAACTATGTTCCCACTCAGGCCTCGTTAAGTTGCCATGGAGATGTGACAAAAAGCCCTTGATGTGAGCTTTACGTGGTGTGCCAACATTTAACAAGTTGTTTGTTGGTATCCTGCGAGGAGGAGGGGGAGGAATCTCAAACAGGCAACTAATTTACTGTGTCTGCTGAATCTAATTTTATTGGGAGGTTTCACGAGGACAAACCATCAACCCTGACAGAGCGGCGCGCCTTCAAGCCGACAAAAATAGACGCAGGATGAGGAAATGATGGCGCTTCTTTTTTGGATAAACAAGAGAACATTAAAAGAGGGTGCCATCTTTAGTTTTCACTTGCACGTGCTCAAACTAACGGACCGAGACTCAATGTGAGATAAAGCAAACGGGTGAAAGATGATAGGAGAGTCAGTTAGGGCACGGAGGAAGAGGAACAGATGGATGAGGGGATAGAAAAGGGGGGCAGGAAACAAAGACGGAGTGTTTTTTCTTTCTTTTCTTTATCTAAGAAGCGTGATGCCGGTAGATCCGGTATCAATTCCGTTGAAAGACATGGGACTCATTTTGAAGCTCACTGACGATGACCTTGCAAGGAATCCTGCAGCAGTGACGCAAAACCAGACATGAAATGTTAGCTTTAGCGGTTTAGGGGTACCAGTCCGACCGGATCCCTTCCACACAGTGTTTATGTAACAGTGTTTACAAAATCCACATGATACTCAGATACTGAAGACTTGCTCAATAAAATAGCAGTAAAACTTTGAATAAGCTCCGATACGGCTGCTGGTCACTTTCAAATGAACTACCTGCCTCTCAAGTTTGCTTTGCTGAAATATCTCTAGTGCAGATGAGTATGGAGCAATAACATTTTCAACACAATCCTCTGCTGTGCCAAGGGTGCAGCAGCAAGGGTGATAAAGCTTGTATTACTTTACCCTTTATTTCAAATCTTAAAAGTTAAAACACTTCAAATTCATACCAACTTTCAGGAAAAATGATGCACGCCTTCAGGGTCAGTGCGTTTCGTGGCGGCACTGTAGCCATAAATCAACTTCTCTGTGCTTTATCTGCAGACCGAGCAGAGCAGGTATGAGTCAGGGAAGGCCTTCAACATTCCTGCCTTTACTGCCCTGGGAAACATCTCCTCAACTAAGCGCCTGGCGTAGATCACGTGCTATGACAGAGTATCCTGTGTGTCTACATTTCCTGACAGTTGAACATCCCGCTATAACACACCTTCACAGGCAAAACAGTCAGACTGACTGTCACTCTAACCAAACGCAAGAAGGGGCTAGCCTGAGCATGAGCATGCATTGTGCCTAAATGCATTCCCTGGGAACTCCCAGCACCCACACCCAACTGTACTTCACAGCAGACTCAACTCTGAGAGATCACTCTGCAGCAAAGACGAGTGAGCTGCGAAAAGAAAGAGGTCAGTTCTTTCATGCCGGCTCTCTCTATGTACACACTGATGAATCTTTAACCCACCCAGCTACTGAATGATCCTCTCAGCCAAATGGCATGTGTGACCAAGTATCCAACTATTCATTTAATGTTTCTGATGAGCCACTTGTAACACTTGCCGGTAATGTGTCAGCCAACGGATGTCAGTCCAAAGGCACTTTTGTTTGAGTGCCTTTCAAACTGACAACTTCCTCTGGGTGAAGCCAAGATCAAATCGACTAATCGACCAATGGGATCACCTGCAAGAAGAAGTGCATGATTTGAGTCCCCAATTGAGTGACATAAAGAGTATATAATCTTCATTTATATTTATTTACAAAGGGTGTGCCTCTAAAAATAACCCATGTGTGGTCAGGGTACTGTGTAAAGGTATAGACACTAGCATGGGAATGTGTAGAGACTTCTTTGGGCCTTGTGGATATTCACCATTGAGTTAGTTACGAAGTAGGTATGACACGCACGCGAGCATTTTGACAATGTTCAACATAAACATGATAGATAAAGCAATAGATAAACCAAAGTAAGGATAAGTGAAAATATATATTCAGCACTTTTCAACGCATTGCTAAAATACAGGTGTTTATTTCTGCATGTGGGAGCATTTCCAATAAAAACTTCACAACCTAATTATTCTCTATTACTAAAACTCATTGGCCTGTTCAAGTTAGTTTATTGCTTCAAAAGAGGCTGTAGCGTCCCAACCGACGTCCAGCCACAGGCAGATAAACAGTGATACCTACTTTTACTGAAAACCACTCAGTCCTCTGGGAAGCGACGAGCTTTTTCCTTCAATCAGCCCAGTTTCATATTTACTCGCGCACGAAAATAATCCATGTTGTTGGCATTAAACCTCCAGCGACGTCGGCTCTCCACAACTCTGTTAAACATTAACCCTTCTTCTAAATTCACCATTTGATAGATCGACTACTTGTACTTCGCCAACGTTGTATTTTTTTGAAATTTTCTTTACATTTCTCGTCGAGTCACGGATAATAACTTGAGTGATCTACCTGTGTTGTTTCTTCCCTCCGCCCCTTCCTAGTTAGTCTCCCAACCGTCCACACCCCTTCCTGACTTCCACCTGTGGTCCCTTGACAGCAAATCTCTGTACAACACAATAATACAAATACTGCTTCCTTAAAGCCTCAATACACCAATAATGACACACACTTAGATAATGACTCATAATCATAACTATAACTGTGATGTTATGGTGTAAGCAGGGATGTAGTGGAGGGCTTTTATTTTGCAGAATAGGTATGATATGTATCTTAATGATGTAAATTCATAGTACACAATATCAAACTGATATGAGGATTTACTGTTTTAAAGCATAAATTAATGCTTTTCTGAAAAATATATATATTTTTAGAAAATAAAAATAAAAATAATAAAAATATAATCTTACAAAGATCACAAGAAGTTGTAGTTTACCCACCTTTTATTTACCAGTTGCATTTAATGTAATAGAGATAGTACATTTCATATCACTACAAGTCATAGCTGTCAGAAAACGTAACACCTCTATCATTCTTATGTGTCCTCTGTTTAACAGTTTGGCTGAAACTTGCCACAAGCTACACACTGAAACTCAAATGTTTTTTTTCTCCTCTCTCTCTCTCTCTCTCTCTCTCTCTCTCTCTCTGTCTCCTCTGTCACCTGCTCTTGCCAAGCCAGTTTGTCTAGATTTTTTTACCCCTCTGCCAATTTGCATGCAAACCCAGCAGCACAGTGGAGGACTTCCTTGCACCTCGCTCTTCGTGGTACAGTAGCTCCCAACAGCTCCTCCCTCCCTGGATTACTCAACATACAATAGAGGCAGTGGAGCACCCATTCAAAGCACCCTGCGCACAGGAGTGGCCGTGAAGATCTGCTTTCACCTCACTCTTCTACTGGGACTCTTTCATGCAATTTGCAGCAGAACTATAAAATATTATTAAATGTATTTATAGCAATTATCCTCCTAGGTAGTTAGTAGGTTAGTCTACTCTGTTTGGTCTCTTCTTTTTATAAAATCTCATTGGCTAGTTTAATAAAAGTAGCTGGTGATTTTTGGTCCTTTATCAGAGGGATGAGTGTTAGTTTGCTACTTTGGATAACAACATGTCAAGTCTAGCTTTTGATGAGACATTTTTTTGTGTCACATAATGCGGCGATAAATTGTTGGATAATAATAATAATAGCAATAAATAAAAGTGATAAGATAAACAATACAAACATCATCCATAATGTATTTCACCAGACAGGTAGATAGATAACAACCTGTCCACCTTTTGACAAGCAGCTGAGTCTCGAGGAGTGTGTGGGAGGGATCGTTACACACATTCCACCGTCTTAAATCTTATCTGAAGTTAAGTTTCTGGGGCCAAAGTTTGTGAGTGTCAGCTTACTGCGTGGGAAGCTCTTTCTTTCTCTCATTTCATGTTGTTTGTGAGAGGCCTGGCTGGAAGTGAGGAGATGCGACGTGACGTGTGCGATTCACTACTGGGGAAATGCAGTATCAGTCTTTTCAATCGAGCAGAGAGAAATGTGGCAGCATAGATATGAGCCACATGTGAGCCAGCGCAGCCACAACAGTGGACTGTGTCGTCCGGGATCATCAGTCCAATCAAAAGCCGTGCCAGGGGATCGTGACTGTAGATTTTACACTGAAGTCTGTGAATTCCTGCAGTGGGAGCCAGGATGCTTTTCATCTCTTTGACTTGTGCTCTCTGGTAGATGGTAGGTTTAGCGAAGATGTCAGGACAGTAAAATGAATGAATAAGAAATACAGAGGAACAAAAAATTACAATGACTGAAAGCTTTGAGGCAAGTGGATTCAACTGTTTGCAGCATTTGCCAAAAAGGTCAAAGGTGCTTGTGACAAGATCCAAGAGCTTGGCTTTTAGTATATAGTTTAGCCACTGAGCCTGTTGTGGAGTTACAGGACAGGAATACTGTTATTAACCAGGAATCATGGTAAATATTTTAGGTTTTCATTGTGTTCTGTAATTCCACCTTGGGCAGCAGGGTGGTGTAGTGAGTAGGGAGACTGTTCTTCAACTAAAGGACTGGGTTCAAGTTGTGGTGACAGCAAGCATCCACCCCACTGAAGTGTCCTTGAGCAAGGCACTGAATCCCTTCTTGCACCAGGGATGCTGTTCTGTAGCTGAACCTGCACACTGATGTTCCTTTGGAGGGGGGCAACAGAAAAGAGATTTTCCCAACAGGGATCAATGAAGTCTATTGCTATATTTTTAGGGGTTGTGCACTAGTCAACCAGAGAGGCCTCAACGTTTTACAGCGTATTCTACTTTTTATAGCGTGCTCTTCTGGGCGTCTCTGTTTTCTCTCTCTTTGTCTCTGTCAATGTCTCCCACCCACAGGAAAGCCAGGCTAAAAAGTTTTACATTTCTGTTGTAAATGAATTCAATCACATTTCTAAAACCGAAAACACCATCAGATCTCACTACGAAGATTAACAATTAATCTTAATTAAAAAATGACATTTTTCAAAAATTGACTGCTGATTAAAATGAGATAGAGAACAACAGCACACTCTGCTGTATGCTTTTGGTAAAGCGTATTTGTCGCCTGTGAATACGTCATCATAGAGCGACGACATTTAGCTGCTTTTTAATACAGAAAAACAAAACGGAATTTTATGTTAGTATATGATTTGTAATATTGAAGAAATGTTACATACACACTTCGTTAAAAAGATATTCTTACTCTACGTTTGCTAAGAAAGTACAAAATAAAAGTCCCCGGAAGTGACTTAGTCGAGTTTAAACACATGTCGTACTGTCTTGCGTGATGTGTAATTATGCCAAAACTATTTGATATAAAGTTTCCAGGAGAATGCAAGTCTCTTCCCGAAGGATTTTGGTCAGCTATCGACGTGTGGATAAAGAAACCTCACGTCGTTAACAAACGTCTTTGCGGTGCCACAGAAACAGAGAGTGAAGATGTGGGACCTGAAGCCCTTGGATTCTTGCTAGCTCCTGACTCCACAGACTCAAATGATGTCTTGTCCTTCTTGACGAGTGGATTTTCAACGTCCCTGACACATGAAAAGGAAAAACCCTGGTCCTTCAGTGTTAGAACATTTATTCCTAAAGTAAACCGCTATGGGTCTAATGTGCATAAAGAAGTTTTACTCAAAGGTAATATCTACATTGAATGGAAAGACTGCTAAATTCTGCTATCTTATTTTAGGTTTTAGCTGTAAGCCCACGTTTTTATTTATTTTCTCTAGACTTTGACAGACAACGGGTGACGTTTATTCCATTTGAAGAGGATGCAGAAGGGCAGGTGTCTCAAAAGCAGAGCAATATTTATCAGATCCAGCTCCATCAGGACAGTGAGGAATGGTGAGTGGGCAAATGTCCATATTCTGTCATACTTACTTATAAATAGAAAGTCATATAGAAAATGCCTAGAATACTTTAGTCTACTGAATTCTCCTCTCCAAGTTTGTGTTCAATCATATCAACAGAGCTTTTTCATTTTTTCTCTTTGTTATTGAAATATTTTTGTATTTTAAATTGTCAACAAACTACAAAATACAAAAAAAAACACAACACGACTAGCTCACGCCCCTCTCGTCTGCAGGGCCTTGCAGCTGAATGCCTTGAGGCCGGATGAGTGGTTCTCCGATGGAGTGGCCTACCCCAAGCTGCCCTGGTTCTCCAGAGACCTCCTGCCTAAACTGGTGCGCTGGGCCACCGAGAGCAAGACCAGCGAATTCAGGAGTACCCTGTCCCTCCTGCCGGTGGAGAAGTACAGCGTCATGTACCAGCAGCTTAAGGACAAGTACAAGGAGATGGTCAAGGTAAACGCAGTGGAAGCGTCGAAGATTTGTTGCTGTTCTTTCACATTCTGGATTCGATGAGGTTGAGCATTATTTGTGAGTGCTGATGTTTCATGCATGCAGGTTTGGCCCGAAGTGACGGATCCAGAGAAGTTTGTCTATGAGGATGTTGCTATTGCGACATATCTCTTGGTGAGTTTATGTTTGGCTGCTTCGTGTTTAACGTCCCAATGAAGAACATAATTGGTCATATACATTTTGCTTGTTTGTTTGAATGGATTCTTGAATAGTTTGACTTATAAAAGAAAATTAGCAAATTTGCAGCTGCCATATGTCATAGGAATTCAAAATACAGGTCTTTATACTTAAATGCATACGGTCATTGACAATGTAAACATACCTTTTACAGTATAAACATACATGTGATCCGTGTTTCTGTTGCATGCTGTCAGTTCTTGTATCAAAAGCTGAGTCAAGGAAGGGTGACAGTGTCTCAGCAGGGGAGGCTTGTGGACCAGGAATCAACCTAAATGAATGAAACGTCTCATGAACATAGCGCTTATTCTCTGTGACGGCACTGTGCAGGTCCTGTGGGCTGAGGAGCGAGCGGAGAAAGGTCAGACTGCCAAACAGTCATTTGTTGACCTGGGCTGTGGGAACGGCCTCCTGGTCCACATACTGTGCGGTGAGGGGGTAAGTCAAGTATTTCATAGGTGTAGCACTAAGACTACCAAACAGATCAACCCACACAGAACATTTCACTTTCATTCAAAAATGTATCACTAACTTTTATAAAATGATTTGTGGCATGAAAGTAAAATAATGGAATATAATTGAGGTTATCTTTGCTTACAAAATAATGAAATGTTTGCGGATGCATTCGGTGTAATCGATGACACGGGCTCTGAATCAGAGCCCAGGTGACAGGGCTTAATGTCTTTAATCAGCAGTCGCACATCGCCTGGCTGGCCAATCAGAATCTGGGACAGGTGTAATTCAAATTACACACAGTGGTTGGTAGCGAGAGCGTGACCGTGACGGTTGGCCCGGCTGATTTGAGGTGATTAGGCGCTGACCGTCATGCCGTCTTGTGTTGCAGCACCCTGGAAAGGGCATTGACGTGCGGAAGAGGAAGATATGGGATATGTACGGCCCCCAGACGCTCCTAGAGGTGAGCGACGTCAAAAATTAAGATTGGTAATTGGTGTCATTTCACATGAAACTGTGAATACAGGTCATATGCAGTAGCTACGTCAAAGGCTCATTCTGTGCCATATTAAGCCACCATCACAGAGGTTGCAGAGGTTATTTCCCATCAGCAGTTTTTACCTTCCGGAAATCCATTTGGACAGTAGAAGAAGAAGCTTCAGTTTAATAGTTAAAAGTGAAATGCCTGAATGTTCAGATTTACAGAAGGAGAATATGACTTTCACAATTTTCACACTTAATACCTCAGAAATATCTTTAATTACATGGAATACGTAAAGATTTGAGATTATTATTATTATTATTTATTATTATTATTTTTTATTATATATTGCCAGTCTTTTACTTGAGACTTGAGGAAATACTGGTTCTATGTTTTGGGCCTTGGTGGTGGTACAGTTTTTGTTTGATTGTTAAGGATTTGGCCATAAACTGCCCTCTGACATTTACTGCCTTGGGAATCTGCAGCCGCCTTCTGATAATTGCAAAAAGGCATTTTTTTTCTTGAAAAGCAGGATGCAGAAAGCAGAAAAAAACACTGTGTGGGTCCCATCGTTGTAAATCTGCAGGTTTATTATTTAGCAGCCAGCAGACATTTAGCAGACATCCCTACACCGACACTACCTGGGTCAGCGTTGATGGTTGACTGCTCAAGAACGTGGCGTTACTGTTAAAGTGTAACAACAGTGCTGCTACAAACGGGACTGAACCTGCGTTTTTACAGCCAAACAAACTCACGCTGAAAAAAAAAACACGCACATTTGCAGGGAAGCCTCCTCGAAAAAACACACTGTACTTTCTATCTGCCTGCTGGCTTCAATCTTTCATTTGACAACAAGCTGCTGCTGACTGCTCCCACTCCTACTCATCTATTATTGACTGTGTTGATGTTGGGGCGGAAGTGGCAGACCAGACGGGTTGGGCCCTCGGGGACGCACGGCGCTCTCTCTTAAACCTTCATTTGGGCTCTTTCCGAATCTCCTGGGCATCAATCCTTTTAACTTAGATTATTTGTGATGACGATGGGCGTACCCCGTGGAATGAATTCAAGTTTTATATAGATCCTTGGCTGTATTTTCTGAGATTATTTTATTGGTTTACCAACAGTTATTCATGTTCAGTGATGTTTATATAAATTGATTTAGTCACCGGGCCTGAAAGAAATGCATGCTATAGGTTTAGAAAACATGACACTCCCAATTATTGTGCATCTCACCATGTCAAACAACAGGATGATGAGGTGACTGCCCCCCTAACGAGGATGGGGTTTACTCAGCCCGTTTTTTTAGGTGACCAATTTGTGCAGGCAAAAGGATGTTATCCCCATGATATATTAGAAGTTTGAGAGGATGCAAAGTTTTCCCGCTGGTGCGTCTCAAACAATTTATAATAAGCGATTCAGAATCAAATTACGCCAGGGTGCATCTCCCTCCCCGCTTTAAGGAGCTCTTGTGCTTTTGGGGTCTTTGCTATTTCAGGAAAAGGCAATCACTCCCAGCGAGTGCTTCTTATTCCCCGGTACAGACTGGCTGATTGGGAACCACTCGGACGAGCTCACGCCGTGGATCCCTGTCATAGCAGCCAGGCAAGTCATCAGCCGTCACAATCTCACTCAGCAGCTCAAGTGCCAGCTGATCTCGGCCTATTTGGAATAACATTACTGCTGTGTGTGTGTGTGTGTGTGTGTGTGTGTGTGTGTGTGTGTGTGTGTCGTGTCGTCTCCACACATGTGAATTCAGTGTATTCAATAAGCCAGCCACCTGATGGTGATGTTGAGCCTCAGTCTGATGATTCCCCCCCCGTATCTGATTAGAGAAAAGGTCTTTGGTAATCTCCTGTGACGGGTTCTCCCTCCTAATTGTTTGTCATTTCCTGTCCTGTCGAAATTAAAAGCTCTCAAACTTCAATAACATTAAATAAGACCAACACTGCAATTCCAGTAATTGATTTCAATGGGAAGATGCTTACAGTAACATAACTACAGCAGGATATACGTCAATGACGGTTTAGAGAATCGGTTTTAACGGCACCGAGTGAGGATGTGCTTTTGTTTTCATACCGCAGGTCATCTTGCTCCTGCCGCTTCTTTGTCCTCCCCTGCTGCTTCTTTGACTTCTTTGGGAAATACCAGCGGCGCCAGTGTAAGAAGTCCCAGTATAAGGAGTACATAGACTTCATCACTGAGGTCAGCCAAGCCAGTGGCTTCAACACTGAGGAAGACTGCCTGAGGATACCGTCCACCAAACGGGTAGGCTTACAAATCACACCCCCGAGGAGTCCAGACTCAAAACTCACCTCTCTGTCTTATGCATCCGACAACCCCTACGTCATGTAAGGATATTTACGATCCAATAAAGCAGAAGTGCCATATACATATTTTTGTTTTTAAATAATAAACAAACCCTTGTAACAACTACTTCCTGTTCTTCAGGCACAGCTGTAGAGCCCTGCCTCTTTCCCCCGCTGTACCTGAACCTCATTTAGAATTGGATTATGTCTGGTACAGTAGAGTAGAAGAGTCTTTACTATGTCTTTATTGTCCCCAAAGGGCCATTTGTTTTATAGCTAGTGGTCATTAATGGCTACAACACACATGAGCACATAAAACCAGCAGCCAAGTATTTAATGTGCTTTTAATGAATGGGGATCAGTTCTAATCAATTTGTTGTTCATAAAAACAAAATCTTTTTTATTTTCATTGGCTCCACTCTTGGGGAAGTTGAGCTGAGATGATTCAGCCCTTTTGATGTTTTCTGAAAAGGTAACAAAGTTTGAATAAGGTGATGATGTCACTGTAAAAAAAAAGTAAAAAGAAATCTCAACTCTGTTATTTATGTTATTCATTTTGTATATTGCAACTCACGTATTGAGGATTAGCTTCATCATTTCTACTTTGAGTTACTGGTGTTAGAGCTTCAGTCCGGAGCACCTAAGGGAGACGGACCCTGGTGTGATGTCAACTCCTCCTCTGCAGGTGTGTCTGGTGGGGAAGACGAGGAGCTACCAGCCGTCCGACGAGGCGCAGGCAGAGCGCCGACGAGCTCGTTACATTCAGAGCCGCCAGAGCCGCTCCCGGGGTCACAGCTCAAGGGTCAAATGTCAGAGGTGGCGGCGACGGTCGGCGTGACAACGTCGACCCCGACGGGACCCCGGGGAGCGACTGGGGAGCCGGGTTCCAGCCCCGAGACAGAATTGAAATTGTTCGAAACTGCGCGGCTCTCCCCCGGCACTTCATAGACGGGGTCGTCCTGCGGGTTGCTAATGTTCTCCTGGGGTCGACCGCGGACGAAGGCAGGGGTTCTCCCGGTGTCTGGAACCAAGGAGGTAGGAAGTTACGATAATCTCTTCAGCCTAACACCACGTCTCCCCTTAGATGAGCTGAAATGATGAACATGATTGAATCAAAACTAGAGGCCGGATTATATCAGAGGTTGGATTCAGACGTTGCTATGGTGAACATTGGGTTGCTGAATCATAGTGATCCATATTCAGTAATTCAGAAATACTTTCAAAACAAGAGGGATGAATCACTTCTCGCATTTCTCGTCATACCCATCGACCCCTCCTCCATCATTTTAGCTTTTCTTTCCCCCTCCGCCTCTTTCCCCTCTCGGTGTCAGTCAGCGGCACCCTTGTGGCACAGGGCGACCCCACTTTGAACCCTGTCAGTATTTCACCCTCCAGCAGCCACTCCCTGCACTGCACAGAGCCGGAAGCGCCCACACACACACATACACACTTATCTACCACCCACGCATCACCTTTGTCAACGCTGCACCCCTCTGCACCCCTGCTATCACACACACACACAACACACAATGTGAATGTGATGTGAAGGAGTCGAGGTCTGCTATGATTAAAACAGAAAATTGTCTGTCAGGATGTCAGGACTGAAATTAGAGAGAATGTGAGGGCGAGGGAGGGGGATGAAGAGACGGGCTCTGCACCTCGGTGTAGCGATGACTGGATGAATAATGCACCGCCACCATGACTTATGCATGAGTACGCATTTGTACCGAGGTATTCCAACCGGTTATCTCATCTGCTGTGTAAGAACAAAGGATAAATTCAGGTTAAGCCAGGCGTCCCCGAATAGATCCAGGTGAGGCGAGTCACCTATAGGGGTTTGGTATTCACTGACTAACCACTGTAATTGCACCTTCACACCGCGCAAGGATTAAAGCTATTTTTATCTATTGTTTCTTGATGTTCAACTGTTATTTAAAGCCACACAAGGCGATAGAGAGTGTAAACATGAGCGTGCTGTGTTCAGTTTACTGACATCACATCACGATTTCTTGGTATTGGAGTTCAATTCTTTTTAAAACTGTTATCTCTTGCTGCCATTTGGAGCCGCCAACCTGCAATGTTTCCCAGTGGCTATCAAATACTGCCTCAATGAAGAGAGGAAGTCAATATGTAACCCGTGCATTTCGAAGCACATGTTCACTGGTCCACTTCATCACTGGAGACACGCGTGGCATTCTGCACACATCAAATCGTTTAAAATCCAATT
The DNA here is from genome assembly GCA_034670405.1 of Hoplostethus atlanticus. Lineage (NCBI taxonomy): Eukaryota > Metazoa > Chordata > Actinopteri > Trachichthyiformes > Trachichthyidae > Hoplostethus > Hoplostethus atlanticus. The sequence goes on along the minus strand of JAXDDX010000054.1, from coordinate 2,432,069 downwards.
TCTCATGTATCCTTGTTTGCGAAGGACAGAGGTAACATTTACCAACACGCTAGATCTGATGTGACTGTCGGGCGAGCGCCTATGTAGACACCCGGCTTGGATGTACGAGGGGGTTGGGTGAGAGTGGGGGGTGTCGTTGAGAAAGTTCTGATCCAAACATGCTCCCCTACACTTCTCCGTACCTGTACAAGCGCTTGGTTCATAACAACACGCCCAATAATAAGAAAACATCATTTCTGTTGCTGTGAAATCACATGAGAGCTGAATTTTACAGCTTGTGACAAATATCTCCCATTGTTGTTTAGGTTTCATATGATGCGTGCACTTCTGTTGCATATTGTGGTTTGAGTGGGATGGTGGGAATTTCATGCTTTATTTTTAGGGATGTATTTACTCGGTCTGATAGACGAGCTACAGAACCTGAACATCCTGGGCTGCAGACGTGATTTTTGGCCTCTCAAATGTTTTCTCCGCTGCTCAGCGTTTTTTTTTTTTTTTTTAAGAGCTAATTTTTCTCCACTCAGCCTGATTTTTGAATCAGCTTAAGCAGCGAAAACAATTCTCGCCAACAAGCAATCAATCTTTTGGCTCCCCTAGCGTTTTGCCCAGGGGACATTTAACCTGGAGCGGTCCAACTGTACGCGAAGCTAAGCCATTAATAATCGTCTACGCCTGGTCTTAGTCCAAGTAGAGTCTACGTTGTCAATACTGCCCTCCTCCCATTAATCCCCATTAACATTGTAGGCAGTAAAGGGCAGCTCTAAACGGTGTATTGATATTATATTACGGCCTGGAGCTGCCTGGCGTCTGGGCTTCAGGGCGGCCGTCTGCCCAGTTTCACACTCTGGAGCACTTCTCCTTCTGCTGCAGTGTCAAGCTACCAAAACAATGGACTTTTGCTTTGCAAGCTCCTGTGGATGTGGGAGTGTGTGGCATGTTTTAAAGATTACGTCAGCAGTTTGACCCCTAAATTATCGGGTGTATTTGGGTGCAATTTTAGATGGAAAACACATTTTTTGGGAACTTTGTTAAGCCATCACAGCTCAAAGTGCAACATGTATGTAAACAAAACCCTTCAACAGCACTGAAATGCATCCTTCAAAAGTTCAGACGATATATGAGAGTTCAGAGTGAAAATGTCTTTTAATCCAATAACTCACTATGTCAACATGTTGCCATGCTGCTCATCAAACATCTCTGATCCAATAAAGCAAAACCCTCTGACAAGTATTCCAGTTTGATCCTTAAGGTAAAATAATAGGCTGCATTGGTTTCATGTCACTCTTCAGTCGTGGCTTAGTATATCGCATGAAGATGTCAGTAGATTTAGGTCACATAATGTTGTGAAACAGCACAGGAGCATTAGAAACCCTGTGGTGATGCACTCTCCAATATGTCAAGAGAAAGAGGACGAGATTGTCATTTATACAAACCAAAGGTCAACCCAGATTGAATTCCCTTCTGGGGGGGGAAAAGGGCAAGCCAGAAATACTGAAATCCTCCTGAAACGGAGCCCGGTGGCTGGCTGCGATGTCTTGGCACGGAGTTGTTTTGGCGATTCAGAGTGGATTAGCTACCTTTGGGCAAGGGCTCGGTGTATTTCAGTATCCCCCCTTTCTCTGTTTTACTCTTTGGTATCTAAAATTACTGCTCCAGTGGGGGAGGCAGCAGATAGTTGGTGACGACAATGACTCACGCTCAAATGACCGGTGGGAGAAGCAGCGGTGAAATGCACTCCGGTTGTTATGACAGCATGTTGGAGTGGCTTTAATATAGCACACTTCACAACCATGACTGACACTGAGAGAAACTGACTGGGGGAAGTGTGCTGTTTTTTTTTTTTCTTCCTGTAAGATGTTCTGCGTATTGTATTGATCTTACCTCCCTCATTCTCACTTTGTCTCGGTGTTATTCTCAGCCTCTCCAGACCAGTGGCTCTGTAATCAGCTTCTCCGAAAAGGAATGGCGAGATCAATTCAGCTCAATCAGCTGCCTTCAGTAGGGGTAGACCGATATATAAGGTCTAATGTATCCCAGTTTCCTCTACCATGGATTAGGTGTGGTGGGGCTTCCTCCCTTAAAGAGCTGCTAACCCTGAAGGAGTTTCTTTAGTCTGGGTTTCAATGGAGAGTTTAAATGTTGTGATAATCTAGAGGCTTTTGAAACAGCACACTGTCAAGAGCAAAGCTGAAAAGGACAATTTAAAAGCTTTTATTGTGAAGATACCAAGATGAGATGAATTACTTCTCATTACAAGCAGGCACATACCTGAAGCAGGATGCTGATATATCCTCTATATTCCCTTCTCTTCACCCTCTAGCCTTCTATTCTTTTTCACATATTCTTCCTCCTCTCTTCCCCCTTCGTCCTCCTCTTCAGGAAGTCTTTCTGTGAGAGAGGTAGCTGAGCTCCTGGAGCAGGAGACCCTGCAGCTCTTGAAGAAGGAGTGTGGAGGAATTCAGACGCTTCTCAAGAACAACCACCAAGTTTTTAGAGGTAGGGCGGCCCAAGTCAAGGCCTCAAAGCAAATCCACACCAAAATGGAAAACATGGAGTTTTGTTGAAAATACAGCTTTAATCCACAGCTGTCTTGCAAGACAAATCAATCAACCTTTCTCTTCTTCTTCTAGTGGAAGGAGGGAGGGTCTATATAAGAGACTGGCGGGTGCTGACCGAGAGAAAGGCTTCCAGGGCAGATGCCAAGCGGAAGCCCTTCGCCCTCGGTGTCCCTGAAAACTCGCCCCTGCTGGTTCCACGCCCACCACCCTCAGGGCTGCCCCCTGCAGGTGGAACAGTGTGCCTTCGCCCACGGACCCGACGACCTCCGACCCTCGACCAGACCGCTGAAGAAGATGAAGAACGATGCCCTTTGATTGGCTTATTCGTTTTGAACCATTTATTTGGACCTTTTAATTTCCTTTTGTTTCGTTTTAAATGACCACCGACAATATATGTACCTTTTTGAACTAAAACAAAATACTGGTGAATACAGTAACTTATTTCTATGCAACAGTGGTATGTCAGTTTGAGTATACAATCTTTGGGAGCTTTACTTGCAAGGATTTCACTAAGGATTTATTTGGCTTTCATTTTATTTATTTCATTACTGGAACTTTTTAAAGCCAATAAAATTCTTAATTATGAAATTGTGGATTTTCATTTCTTCTGGTATTTTGAAAGATGAAGATTCACATTGCTTCATGCGTAAACAAGTGGGCCTATTTATCCAGGCAAGGCGTTCACCGAGTTCTCAAGCCATTTTTCAGCGCTGCCCTTCTTCATGTTCCTGCACCACTGGAGCAAAACTTTTAAAACGTCTGCTTTCTTATTTTACCTCTGCACTTATACAGTACCTCGCCACAGACAGGTACTTTGAGGTTCACAGGCAGGGCAGAAGTGGACAGTGACTGAACAAAGTAAATGTTAGTGGTATGAATTATTTGTTGGCTAGAATTGAGGGGTGCGCTGCATGCCGTCTCCCGTGGGCCGCCGCTCTCTGCTGTGTTTCTCTGCCACAGTTCGCTGTGACCCTGCGGATCAAATGTCAGTCAAAGACAGTAAGGCCCACCCAGGGACTGCAGTGGGGTGATGAGAGGAGGCTTCTCTGGAGGGGACAGCCATCTGTCCATAGTCTCCATATCTTTGTAATGTCAAAGACATGACATTCTGCACACCTGTGCATAGCCCAGGGTTGCCAGATTGCTACCGTAGTCGGCAACAAAAACAAAATGAAACAAAGCCACTTGGCACTGAATACACTGAACCATAGGACCACTGCATGAAGAGCAAGATGTTTAATCAAGGAAAGATGATTTTAAAAATGAAGCCAGACAGCTCAGGTGTATCCAACTACATTTTGAAAGTTCACTAGGCAAGATTTTTCGATAAAAATACTCCTGTCTTATCAGCCTAAATCACAAAACTGGGCTGCAACATCCCCCAACATGCCCTCCCTAATTGAGACACCTTAGATTGGCTCAATTTACCCAAATGAAACTGTGGTGTCAGGTATGGGCAAACACAGGAAGTGACAAATTGAAACTTAAGGGCGCACTACCAAACGGTGTCCTGGGCCCCGTTTCATTAATCATCTTAATGTGTCCTCATCGACTTCCCCTCGGGGGGAATCCCCGCTGCCATCTTAAGCTCTGTTCCATTACTCTGATAACTGCTTTCTGAGATTGACGATTCGAGGGCCGAAGGGACGAATCAACCGCTCTGTTGGAGCTCATCTTACCCAGAATGCATTGTGATTGTTAGTAATTTCCTGTGCACGACCCATGGCGGAATAAGTGATATATGTAATCGTAAGCAAACAAATAATATTCAGAGACGCTAGCGACACTAATGCATGTGATATTTTATTACTCCTGTGGGAGGGTGTGTTAAATCTGAACAGCAGTGTGTGAGCGCGGCGTCCAGAGGAAGCTGGACTCCCCTCTCTAGACTCTTTGGTATGAAGCATCACAGACCGGCCTGGTTGGTAAACATAAGCCTGCTGTGTGCAGTTTACTGGTGATGTATGGTTTCTGGGTGTTGAAGTTGACAAAGCTCGTTCCCTCTCGCTGCCAACGCTGCCTAGTGCAGCTTCAATGTTAAGAGGAGGAAATCAGCAAACTGATAATCTCTACCAACAGCAGTGAGCCCCGTGTCAGGCAGTCACCATGCATATAATGCACTGCATTTGTTCATTGTTTTTCCTGTTCAAAGGGCAACAATCCATACTGTGGTTGGAAGGGACATCTTGAGGTTAGTTACATATTAGCCCCCATATCCCCTGGAGCTCGATGGCTCCATCATTGAATACTGATGAAGACCTGCTACTTACACTCTGACCACCGGGTCAACCCAGGGAGAGACAGCCAACACCAAGAGGAAGCGCTAGTGTTCTGGATGACCTAGGAGGGCAAAACACAATTAAGGCCATAAAATGAGATCAGTGATGCTGTAGTTGTCATGGACATACAATACTGTACTGTTGACTTTGAAGTGAACATGGTCTTGTTTTGACTTGACTATTGCAATCATATGCACAGCTTTGTTGGGTTTAATGAGCTGTGCACCCAACCCCCCCCCACCCCCCCTCCTGTGTCATTACGTTTCCAGGAACAAATCAATCCATGAAAATTCCCGGTGGCTCCAGGGCTGCGAAGATCCAAACATGCAATCGACCTGCTGCCCTACATTTCGCTGCTGAGAAGCGTGATGTGGCTGGGGAGTGGAGGCGGACCCCCCATCCCCCCCCTCCAAGCACACACACACACACACACACACACACACACACACACACACACACACACACACACACTCAGACTCAATCTATCTGTAACCCTTTGACCCCGACCCTTCCTGCCCACCCTCCTCACCCCTATCCAATAAGCCGTCATTATGACTCTGTTTATGTCCGCCTCGCATCGCTGCCCTGGAGACCCAGAGGAGACCCAGAGCAGGCAAGATTGATACCGACACTGTGTCAGTCTCTCCGCCCTCGGATAACAAACAAATCATAGGAGTTCTGCCTCTCACCCGTATGAGGAACGCATCGTCGTTCCAAACTCAACAACTGAAACAAACTACAAAACTGGTTTCTCAGGAAAATATGTGCTGGCTTCACATACGCGTCCGCAAGGAAGGGATCAAATCATTGAAGAGACTTTTACTATTCTGTGGCTGGAACGTTGTGTGGGTGTCGCCATTTAATACTGTAACAGATATTTTGTGAAGCTGTTGCTATTGGTTGAGACTTGAAGGAGGGTTTGTCCTAAGGAGTCTAAGAACAGGTTTCACAGTGGACATGTGGTTAAGACCGAACCCCGAACCCCCCGATCACCAGCACCATGTCACCTCACTGGGTGATGTGCTGTGTGTCTTATCCAATCACCTCAGGAACCTCATTTCCAGAGGAACTATCTATGTTATAATCTCTACAAAGCAACACAGACTCAAATCTTGAGAGCAATCTGTTGTAATTGCGAAACGTCTTGTAATAGTTGAAGAGATCGTAGATGGCTCCAGTGTGGAAACTGTGATTCATGTGCGTCCGATTTCACTCACTTCCTGTTGTTGTTTCAGTGGCAAAGGAAAGTATGTGACCCCTGTGCAAATCCCCTTTATCAGCATATTTTAAGCTGATACTGTACAAGCAACAGGGTTTTTAAAACATAAACATAAAAAAATAAAGTAAATCATGAAAAGAAAACCATTATATACCATCAAACCAATCTATATATATGAGCAGTTGTATGATGAAAATCCATGTGACGCATCAGTGGAAACACTAAAACGCTCTCTGTTATCGCCTCATCAAAATGTAACGAGTGTGTGTGTGCATGTTCACACCCATGCACATGTTTACATGTAAGCGGATGATGTCAGCCTGCCCAGCGGTGAGGAACTCCAGAGGCGGCTTCAGGAATTAAGAGACGGCGAGGACGAGAGGGGGGTGAGGGGGGAGGGGGGGGGCAGGAAAGAGAGGACAGGATTACTGCCCATGCCTGAAATCTAGGTCAGGGGAGAAAGTGGCTGCATCTCCCGAGTCAGCCGACAACTTTTTCCCCCCGTGTTGCTCTCATGTGTTATTCATTGTGGCACCGTGGGGCTCAAAGTAAACGCGACGTCTCGGAGACATTATTTTGGACGCGCCCGGACGTCTTTTCCTCTCAGCAAAGCGTGCCGTTGCAAACCTCTGTTGACAGCTGTCACTGCGTTGGATTCTTTTGTTTGACTGCTGCTGCCAGAGAAATTCTTTTTGTCTCAATTTTATTTTATCCACGAGTTGTCTGAAGAGATAGGGGCGGGTTGAATGATGTTTAGATGCATTGTTTTTGTTGTCAGAAGTGTGTGTGTGTGTGTGTGTGTGTGTGGCTGAGACGATGACTTTTTATTTTCTGTCCTTAACCCACCCCTGTCACCACCCCTGTCATTTTGGAAACCTCTAATCCAATGGATGGAGTGAGTAATGTGTGTGTTGGGTGGGTGGGACTCTGTGTGTGTGTATATGTGTGTGTTGGCGTACTCCTGATTTGACCCAGAGTGTGTGTGGGGGTGGAGCTGGTCGGAAGCCAGTGGC